>BLXT01003971.1:81969-94782 GCA_019648995.1 Plakobranchus ocellatus | reverse complement strand
AAAGAAGTATTAGATTAACTTATCAGCTTTGATCTGCTTTTACGAATAATATTTAAAACTATCAGGATGAGTGGCAAGTTTTGAAAAAAAAAAAGAAAGGCTTTACAATATTGTATAATTCTACCTTTAGCGACCCATTCACAGTTGAACTGCTGCCGTATAGCTGCTATATTCTGGTAAGCCAGCACAGTGGCATTCACGGGGTTCGCTACCTCCCAGGGACGGTCGCCTTCCTTTCGCGTCCGCCCTCGGAAAGTTATTTTATGTCTGACAGAATTAGAGCAGTAACAAATGGAATGTTAACAATTTTTGCAAGCTACACATCCAAATACAAATATCCGTCATGTTGATTATTACATACCGAGAGTTTCCTTTTTTTTTTTTTCTTTTTAAGAACTGTAAAAGCCGTACACCAGGATAAAATCAAGATCTCACTCTTAGGTTCCATTTTGCTCGTCCCAAATTTGGGTTTCACTTCACCTTGATCCGCTATAGTTTCAACACGCTGAAATTTTGTTTTTAAGAGAAGCACCATAGCATTGTTATCATCATCATCATCATCATCATCATCATCATCATCATCATCATCATCATCATCATCATCATCATCATCATCATCATTATCATCATTATTATCACCATTATCATTTTCTACATTCAATACAGCAAATCAAAACGTCCGCACGATTAAAAAAAACCCACAAAAAATATGCATATCAAATAATCGATTAACCGACTTAGCTAGCCCTTCTGGATTTCGCCACGATACAATATTTTTAATGCGTTTTACATACCTAAATCTTGTTTGAGTTATTTGTTTGACTCAGTTTGTTTTGATTCTGATTCAAACATTGCTTATATGCGACTAAGTTTTAGCTCCTTACTTGTTACTACTTTATGCGGTGCTAATGTTGCAGCTGTTTTAGCTCCTTATTTGTTACTACTTTATGCGGTGCTAATGTTGCAGCTGTTTTAGCTCCTTACTTGTGACTACTTTATGCGGTGCTAATTTTGCAGTTGTTTTAGCTCCTTATTTGTTACTACTTTATGCGGTGCTAATGTTGCAGCTGTTTTAGCTCCTTACTTGTTACTACTTTATGCGGTGCTAATGTTGCAGCTGTTTTAGCTCCTTATTTGTTACTACTTTATGCGGTACTAATGTTGCAGCTCACGTGCGACATCCTATGAATCTCGGTTTGATGTTAGTAAAGTGGGCGGGATATGCGGTGAGTAGGAAATCAATGCCTTTGAAACAGCCCGCCTCCATCATCTCGATCTTTCCGGTTCCTGTGGCGTTGCCTTGGCAACCGATTATTGTCACCTTAATACAAATTAATAACAAAAAAATTTTTTTACACATCGTGCATTTAAAATAAAACGGAATATACGATGGTCATTTTTTTTTACGCTTTCTAAGGAGCAAAAGAACGAATAGAATCTTTAAAAATCGTTTGTTTGAATAATTCTCCTTAATTTTTGCCTCGTTTGGTCGCTAAAAGGCTTATAAGCTATTTAAATGCCTCAACAAAAATAGCAAGTTACTTTAAATGCTCTAAAAGCCTTCATCATTAAAATGGAAAGGAGTCACTATGGAAAAAGTATAAATTATTGAATAAGCAGACTACAGTGATATTAATTTCTATAAGATTTTTTTAGGCAAGTTAAATACTTGAAAAGATAGATAGATAGATAGATAGATAGATAGATAGATAGATTGATATATATATATATATATATGTATATATATATATATATATATATATATATATATATATATATAGAGAGAGAGAGAGAGAGAGAGAGAGAGAGAGAGGGAAAAAAGAAAGCTTGCTGAAGCTGCCGTAGAGACAACAGAAAAGATGTAGGAATAGTCGTGAAAAGGTTCGGATGATGGAATTTAATGCAAATAAAATAAAAATGATTGCCAAACATACTCTTAGCAGGAGGTAAAATCAAGCAAGATTTCGTTTGTTACCCACATAGATCAATTTAATGTACAAACTGTGCTATGCTTTGCTACAAAGTTACAGGGAAGACATTATCACCCTCCACCCCCCCCCCCCCCTCTCCCCTTTTTACTCTTCCCCAAAAAGAAGAAAAAACACAGAAAGAAAAAGTATTTGATGTTGAGAAAATACAATCAGTAAATATATTCAGGAATGCCAAAATAATATATATTAATAATACAGAATATTGTTTCAAAACATGTTACTGATAAAGAAAAGTTAATTTCCATGCGTTCAATACACACACACATTCACTCTTCCTTTCCTTTTCACTCTATTTTTTAAAAATAAATATCCTTTGTCTTTGTCTCTTTCTTGTCGCCTTTTCCCCTTTTCCTCTAAACCAATATGCACAACTTAGCAACGTGCTCAGTTTGCCCTGTCAGTGAAATTAGCTTACCATACCAAATGGCTCTTTGCTCAGAGAGCTTGGCTTATCATAACAATAAACGAAGGGTACCAGGGAAAAACAGGGATAGTCACAGAAAGATACTTTTGAGAAAATTCAATTTTTAACTCAGCATGTCATTCAATGTTTAACTAGTCACAGCGTCATCTCTTTGCACTTGTGACTCTCGATGTTTTCTTATTTTAGTAATACTTTTTTAAGACATAGTACATGTTGTGAACAAACACCCCACGGACATAATTCAAAATTACATAATATGTGACTATCCTTGTTTTTCCCTTGCACCCTTCAAACTCAGCTTACCATTGCAATAATCTCAGTTTACTTTACCGATGGGCTCAGTTCACTGAGCAAATAAGCTAGGGTTTTTGTGCGGATGAGCTAAACTTGACCCGCTGGAACCCTAACCAGCTCAGCTTATCTTGCAATGCGGTTAGCTCACCTTACCAAAACCTCAGTTTACCATACTATGCACTGAGCTTATCCTACCAATAAGTTCAGATTACCATATCCGCTTAGATTGTAACACCAATGAGCTCAGCTTACCATGTGCAATGCGCTTAGCCTATCATATCAATGACCTCTGATTACCATACAATGCGCTTAGCTCATCTTACCAATGAGCTCAGTTTACCATGTGCAATGCGCTTAACCTATCATATCACTGACCTCTGGTTACCATACAATGCGCTTAGCTCATTTTACCAATGAGCTCAGTTTACCATAGCAACGGGTTGCTCGGCTCACCATGGCAAATAAATGGGTTTGGCTTACCATGCCGATGGGCTCCTGGGCAAACTTGATGACTGGTTGTAAGCCCAGAGCAGCAGTCACAGCTACAGCCGTGGCCAGGTTATGACCATGGCAGTGGCCGCGTTCAGGGTCGATGTCGTACTGGCACAGGAAGCCCACGTTTGGATGTTCGGCTCCGCCACTGGCTGTCTCGCCAAAGCTCGCTCTGGGTTTGGGTTAGAGTTTATACACAAATGAGAGGTAAATCAATCGTAGACACATGCATGGTATATATATATATATATGTATATATATATATATATATATATATACACACACACACACACACACATATGATATACATAAATGTAAAGATAAATGGATTGATTGATTGATCAAGAGAGAGACAGAGAGAAAGAGAGAGAGATAGAAAGACAGACACAGAGAGGAACATACATACATACATACATACATACATACATACATACATACATACATACATACATACATACATACATACATACATACATACATGGTGATGAGGTTGATTCCCGATTCGGCAAATTGATTTTATCCCAAGTATTTACACAGTACTTCATTAGACTCGGTGAAAGTAAAGGCCGCGTGATAAGCAAGGCAAACTATCTCACCTTGTTGTACAGGACCCTACTCACATATGGCCTGGCATTATGGGATTCTCTTTACTTTTAGGTAATTTCATTGTAATTTTGAAGAAATTCCTTTTTTTTCCTTACGTAACACAGATTATAAATGGAGAGAATCTTAATCTGATGAACAACTCCAAAAACTTCTAGATACTGTAGTTTTAAAGAGCGAAAGAATGGGCCTGTCTTTGAATGTAAAGAAAATGGAATATATAGTCATCTCAAAGAAATCCTTTAGCACCGAGTGCAATCTTGTTAGCAAAGGCGAAAAAACCAAACAAGTTACACAATTCAAATATCTAGGTTACCTGATAACATTAGATGGCAGATGCACAAGTGAAATAAATAAAAGAATAGCTATGGCCAAAGATACATTCCAAAAAATGAAACCAATACTGGATAACAGAAATATAAATATGAAAACCAAAATAAGGGTAATGAAAACATATGTATGGTCAGTACTTTTGTATAGTAGTGAGTGTTGGACAATAAACAAGGAAACAGAAAAAAACTAGACGCTGTAGAGCTGTTGGTTAACTGAAGAATGATGAGGATATCATGGACAGAAAAAAAATCCAATGAATTGGTATTGAAAGAGGCTAATTTTGAGCGATCACTAACTAAAATCATAAGACAGAGGCAATACAGTTTTTAGGCCATATTTGCCACACAGGGGTTTAGAACACTTAGCCATTATTGGAAAGACTGAAGCAAACGCAGTAGAGGTAGACAGAGGATAACTTTTATTGAAAGTCTTAAGTCATGGGCAACAGGCAAGGGTAGCAACTACTTTATTACGTTAACTGAACATAGGTTTGGGTGGAGGAACATGATTGCCAATGAAAAACACAGATTATGATCCTTAGCGACGAAACAAAGCAAAAATAAGAAAATCTAATGTTATTTAAGCAAATGTTTTCTTGAAACTTATCACTCTACTAAACTGCAAAAGAGTTCATCTTGGTGCCAGTGACCTTCACCTTGTTACGTAAACAAGGTGACAGTATCTATATATAGACTGTGCAAAGAAACCACCCATACTGCCTGTGGTCGTTGTCTACTTTTTGGACACCAAGACATTATCACCGGCCAGCTGATATAGTTTGGGTTCATTAACACACACATGACTGTGTGTGACATGAATAATGATAAAGCAATGCAACTTCTGATGATAACAGTGCTGACCGCAAAGGCTAATCTTGACAATCTGCTATTCCTGCAGTTTATATGACTTGTTATGAGTAATATAGTAAAAATCTGTGTCGTTCATTTTACATAGTAAGGACTGCTAAAAATAAAGGGTTTGAACACTATTAGAAAATTAGTATAATTTTGCTTATTCTCTTTTTCATTTACCTCTACAAAACTTAAAAAAAAATAATAATAATAATTATCGCCAATTATGATGTTATCATATTATTTATAACGAGCCTTTACACTCATTTTTGCTTATTCACAATATCTATTTCAGAGATTAGAACGATTAAGGTAAATTTCATTCGTATACGTGTTATTTCTCATCACATCTCATTCACTGTTCTACACCATCAATTTTTTCAATATAAGTTACAAAAACTTTTTCTTGACTTTGATGTGTGAACAGAATGAACTATTTTGTATTTAGAACAGTTTATCTTCCCTTAAATATGGTGAAGAATATTAAAAAAATAAACGATGTCATTGACAGATAAGATGATCTTGATGATAAACGATCACTAAAAATAACCAGTCAGAATATTAACATCTCATGTTTCTATTGATTCCTTTCTTTATGCATAGACAAATAAAAAATAAAGTGGGTCCCGCGCTTATTCCAAGCATCGGGGAACCAGGAGTAGGGTTCCGATTGTTCTTGTCATACGGCATTATGAGGTAGTTTGCCATTGCTTTCCTCGCCGCCTTTACTTTCGCCGGATCTTAAGAGACCTAGCTATCCATTTAGTGCAGGGTGGACACGAGGAGCAATGAAAAATTGACTTGGTCCGGACTGGAATTCGAACCCCGGACCTCTTACTTGGTAGCCAACCGCTTATACATAGACAGCAAGCTATTTATCGGGAGGCTTGGTCTTTATCGCAAGGCATGCCATATGTTGGAAGGCATGCTACTAATCGCAAGGCTTGCTATTTACCTGAGTGCATGTTATTTATTAAAGGGCATGCTATTTTACCGCATGGCATGTCATTTACTGCAAGGCATGCTATATACTGGAACACTTTCTATTTACCGGAAGGCATGAGGAAATCCTTTGTAGTGAGGCTTGACTTTGAAGTCCCGCTTTTTGAGAAATGCTACCAGTATATCATGGCTGTTTTTCTCATGCCCACTCCTATCATGGGCTCGCCAGATATCTTCGCCTAGGGAAAAAGTAGGGGAAAAATCAATAATATAGCGCATAAAAATTAGCCAATCAATGTGTAAGTGGCATTACAACCCACACACACACACACATATGTATCTATATAATCAGAGACTAAGGGAAACGGAGAAGATGAAGAGATAGAAGATTGGGGGAAAGGGGAAAGAGAGGAGGAAGATAATAGATAAATAGCAAGAAGGGAGAAGAGATGGATGGAGGACAGGTGAGTGGCAGTTAGGAAAGATAAGGGATGGATAGAAGAGGAAGGGGATAGGCAAGAGGCAGCAGAAGGAAATGAGTGGTAGAAAAAGGAGGAAGGTAACAGATGAGAGGTAGCAGGAGGAGATGAGGGATAGATAGAGGAGGAAGGGGACAGACAAGTGGCAGCAAGAGGAGATAAGGGATGGAACGAGGAAGAAGAGGACAGACAAGTAGCACCAAGAGGAAATGAGGGGTGGAAAGAGGACAGGTAAGTGGCAGCAAGAAGAAATGAGGGTTTCAAAGACGAAGAAGGGGACAGGTAAGTCGCAGCAGAAGGAGTTGAGTAGTGGAAAGCGAGGAAGGGGACAGGTAGTGCATCAAGAGAAGATGAAGGGTGGAAAGAGGAAAAAGGGGACTGGCAAGATGCAGCGGGAGGAGATGAGGGGTGGATAAAGGAGGAAAAGGACAGGTAAGTGGCATCAAGAGGAGGTGAGGAGTGGAAAGAGGAAGAAGGGGACAGGCAGGTAAGTGGCAGCAGGAGGAGATAAGGGGTGGAATTAGAAAGAAGGGGACAGGTAAATGGCAGCAGGAGGAGATGAAGAATAAGTAGAATAGGAAAGGGACAGGCAAGTGGCAGTGAGAGGAGATGAGGGGTGGATAGAGGAGGAAATGACAGGTAAGTTGCACCAAAGCAAGAGAAGAGATGAAGAGACATGGAAGTTGACGGCCAAGTGACAGCAAGAGGAAATGAGGGATGCATAGGAGAGGGAGGGGACAGGTAATTGGCAACAAGAAGAGATATGAGATGGATAGAGGGTGAAGGGGACAAGCAAGTGGCAGCAAGAAGAGATGAAGGATGGATAGAGGAGGAAGGGGACAGGCAAGTGGCAGCAAGAAGAGAGAAAGGATGAATTGTTGCTCTCACTTTTTTTTCTCTCTCTCTCTCTCTAAACCAATGTATCCATCATTTCCCTCTCCTTCCTCTCTTTCCCTGTTTCTCTTTCTCATCACATAGATTTGTTTCAGTTCATCTGTTCCACTTCATCTCGCTCTGCCTCTATTACTGTCTCTCTTAAGCTGCCTAGGTCTTTCCATCTCTCGCCCCCTGACTTCTCCCTTGCGCTTCCTGCATCAAAGCAGTTGATTATATTGCTTTTACATCACTATGTCCTAAAACAAAATAGTGGGGAATGTTTATTGGGACTACAATTATGGACCCAAGCCTACAGATCTTATGATTGCCGGCAGGCTAGGTAACATACAAATTGTCAAGAACTTGGTCTACATCAAAAGTACACGTCACTGAGAGCAAATGTCTAAAATGCCTTCTTGTTAACTAAATTTAGATCTAGTGACCTGTGAAGCTTTTTGGAGGGCTTCAGTACTGTCGTCAATGTTTCCTTGGCACTATGGAATCTTTTATTGGTTTTCACTTACCAAGGATGTTTAGGTTATCTTGTTGTTGCTCAATTGCAGAGAAGGCTATCCATTTCTCATGCGTTAATATTTTAGAAGGTTCTTTGCTTCTTTTCATCACGGCAATATTCTACTGATTTGCTGCCTACACTAACTCATGTATCAAATAAATTTTTTTTGTGAACAAAGATTTGCTAAAAATTACAGGTTTTTTTTTTGTTGTTGTTTTTCTTGGTTTGGGTTGCTCAACTTGGAGCCAGTTCAGTAACAGCAGTCATTGCGGCAACTGCGGAAAAAAAAAATAATTATGATTATCAGAAACTTTATTTAATCGAAGATGAACACGAATATGCGTATTTTACGAATAGAATTTAATTTTTCTATATAAAGCAAGCACTGTTTTGTGCCGCAGCATTCAGACTCAGGCGTTCTCATTAATGAACACTTTTTCCGCTTATCACTCATTCTCAATTCCTCATTCCTAAGCCGTTTTTAACATTGGTTTGAGAGAAAAGAATTGTTGAAAACTCAATTTTTTTTTTCATTATATGCATTGCGTGCGAGAAAAATTTTCAATATTTTTAATCAAGAAAGTCAAGAGTCCAATTAAAATAATATCATTTTCTAAAGTCGAGCACTTGTAGAACTGACATCGCCATTTTCGGAAAAATAAATTTTATTTAGACATTTTATTCAACTGATTTGGATATTTATGTAAGAGTTTGATTGATCTTGGCAGATGTGAGTTTCAGATAGATTTCTTACCAGTAAGAGCAATTGTTGAATTTGGGTTTTCATTTTAGTTGAGTATTGTACAGAAACAATTTATTTTGACAACTAATGATTAATAATAATGAGTTTAAATACATATACATTTATGGGATCTTGTTGGTAGAGTGGTGAATTTTTTTTATGGTGTCTCTTATTTCTATTCTTCTTTCTTTCTTTTTTTTAGCTAGGGGTAGGGAGCAGTCGTAATACCATTACTTGTTACTTGGAGGCTTTGTCCATCCACTGCAGGATGTAGTTCTCTGCAGATGTCTTTCATTTCCTCCGATCTTATTGTGCCTTCCTCTGCCATTGTGGACCTGCTGCTTTCCTGATGTCATCCATCCATCTTGCTTCTGGTCTGCCCCTGTTTCTTCTATCTGACCTTGGTTGCAACTCTGCGCATCTTTTAGTCCATCTATTATCTTTTTCTGTAGCAATGTGTCCTGCCCCTCTCCATTTTTGTCTTTGAATGTATTGGACTCCATCGATCACCTGGGTCTTTTTTCTTAACTCTATTGTTGGTATTCTATCTTTAAGTTTGATGTTTAGCATCTTTCTTTCCATAGCTCTTTGTGCTGTTTGTAGTTTGTGATACAGTTGCTTTCGACTCGATGGAACATGCGGCAATAGTTCAAGCATTAAGGAAGGTAAATATCAACGAGAAACATATCACCATGATAGAAAACATCTACAAAGGAGCTACAGCAAGAATACATATTGATAATCAAATATCAGAAGCATTTGAAATCCAGAGAGGAGTAAAACAAAGCGATCCAGTCTGACCCAAGTTATTCATAACAGTCATCGAACAAATTTTTAAAGAAGCAGATCTAAAATATGGCATCAATATAGACGGAAAATATCTAGGAGATTTGCGATTGATGTAGCCTTATGTACAGAGAAAGAAGATGAAATGGAGGAACACCTAGAGAGACTAAATGGTGAAAGTAAAAAAGTCGGATTGAAAATTCATAAAGGGAAAACAAAATACATGACAAATTACATAACAGAAAGACGCATAGTAATAGACAACGAGAATATAGAGTTTGTCACAAAATATACATATCTGGGCCAGACAACAACAATGAAAAACAGAACCAATGAATGAATAATAACGAGGATATACATTTGGAAAATATCGGGAAATCCTCCAAGATACAACTTTACCTATTACACTAAAAAGAAAAATATATGACCAGTGCATCATTCCAAAAATGACATATGGGTGTCAAACATGGACACTAAACAAGCAACTGTAATTCCATTACACTCATCTTAATAATAAGTAGCTAAGCCCGAGAGTGTAAAGCCACGTTTCCATATGTACATAATGCGTAGTGCGCAATGCGTAATGCGCAATCCGTAAACAACGTTTTTATGGAAATTCGACTTAACTGTATCCACGTGTCCGTGTTGCATGATGCGAGATCGTTCGAATGCGCATCATTTCCCAGAACTACGTGTTACTGCAGTTTTGTTTTCAACAGATCTACTATAAAATGCCACGGAATTTAGTAACAGATGATGTCCTTGATCAATTCATTGATTTTGTGAGGCAAAATCCTGCCTTTTTTATCCGTCCTGGAAGAATACCAAGAATACTATCAAACTTATCAATACGGAACAGCATTGCCGACACTTTGCAATGGAAGAGGAAAACAGGAACCATACAGTTTCTATCTTATAGATCCTGTCATTATCACACACAAAAATTTTCGCATCCCACCATTCTGTTTTGTGCTGACTTAATTTTAAACATGTAGATCTAGATCTAGACCTAGTCTTTAGAAATTTTTGTTATTGATGATGTTGTTGTTATTACGTTTTTGTTGATGATGATGAGTATGATGTAGTAGATGATGAGGATGATGATTATGGAATGGTATAATAAAGTCAATATTCCATGAATTCTTCCAAAAAAAGAATATGTTGTTTTCAGTTGTTTCAATTGTACCATTTTTTTAGGGCTCGGCAGGCCTTGCATTTGACCTGCGTTGTCTTTTCCTCAATCTCTTGAGATTGTAATACATACGTCCAATAATTGCGATGTCTACATCCTCATCTTCCTGTTTCTGCATTTTTGCATGTCTAGACAAGCAAGGAGCATGTTCCAAATTTTTGGATGCGACTAAAGCCAAAAGAACAAACTGACGGATCACGGACATTAATATACACGCACACATGTAAAGGGCAATACGCATAACTCATTGGGCACTACGCATCACGTACACATGTAAACGTGGTTTAATGCCTTTACAAATTTTTTGTTGGGCGCCTTTAAAATTCGAAAATCTATGGATGTGTTAATGGTGCCCTCAAAGGTTTTCATGGACATAACTTTTAAGTTCACAAAATTCTCTAAAATTTTGCATTGAAAAATGTTAGATGCCAGTCAACTCCGTCCCTTCTCGGACAATTCACTGCATTCAGGAAATGATGGCAATGCCTTTTTGGAATTTATTGCGCCAAATGGGAAAAATGGGCATTGAAATAAAAGTTTGGTGCTTAAACTTTGTTTTCCAGAAAAATCAGCTGTAAATGAACAAATCTAGATCTAATATCATAAAAACCCAGGCCTAGAATTTAAGTTTATATAATCTAGAAGTAGAACTTAAGTGATCAAAATGGGCTTGGCTAGTACAGTGAAATAGTGGAACTAAAACATAAAGGTAGCACATCTTGTGCATTCCTTTTACTGCGTCATTTATTTGACTTTCAACACTAAATAACGACGTTAACCAACTCCTTATCTTCCACAGAAAGAAAAAGCATCTGTGTTAAATTATTCATAGTTGTGCACCACTTCACAGCGGGAAATAAATCAACGCAAATCAATGCAAATCCAAATAAGTTCAAGTTGTAAGCTCCTTTAGTAATGAATTGGACATAATTACAAAGCACAGTTTTTACATCTATTAAGATTTACATTTCTAGATGTATATTATAGATCTTTATCTAAAATTCACTTAATCTGTGGGCCTAACTCTAAATCTATCTATATGTAAATTGTCTTGTCTACCAGACTTAGTCTCTAGATATGGTCGATTTACATATTCGTCCGAGAAACAAAAAACGCATCAAACTTTTAACACTATTTTTTTTAGAGGCTTGTGTTGCAGCGTTCAAAGTTGCGAAACTGTATTGTGATTATTTCCAATATGCAGTTAATGCTGTGAAGAAAAGACTGGTCGATGTTTAAAATTCATTAAAAATAAACATTTCAAAATATAATCACGTAAAATTTTGGTGGAAACTTGAACACATTTATAGATTTTTGTGGATATTATTAAAGCCCGACAAAAATTTGTAAACAGATTACGTATTCGCCCTCAGCTCTTTTATAGTAAGATAGGATGCTATAAAACAATCTTTATGAATCATGATTGTAGAAGAGGGATAAAAGAATTTGACTTACAATGTATTATTTCAAATTATAAGATTTCGTACAACAAAAGGAAAAAAAGTGAATTCCACACCATTCTCTAATATTTTTTTATTTTTTTTTTATTTCTGGAGGGATCCTTCTGAAACTGCATTCTCTTTTACACCAGTTTTTCATAAGTAGCTGATTTCTTTTCAGTTAAATCAACCACCACAAAGGAGTGTTTCAATCATAGCGGAGCAGGCACTAATTTGTAACTCTTCTCGTATGGCGTAATATTTTATGCTTTACGGAGATAGAAGATTTCACAATAGCTCGGAAACACCTAAATGCACTTTTTAAAAGGAAGACAGACAAACATGTATTGTCTCATTTAAAGCTAATTTCAGAAAAATTCCATCGATTTTCTATACAAAGATGCCATACATGCTTTCGAAGGTCTTGCACGTTAATTTAATATCCAATTTCTGAAGATGAGCACGCCATGCTGCTTAGAACTATTTGTACCGCCTTAGATCTCCACTCTCTAGCTTGACCACCCTTCCTATGTGTTTTGCCAGGGGTTAAAAATAGATGAGATTTGTCCACTTTATCGGTAACACTTCTATGTGAAGACACCAAGTAGACGCACCTTATCGTGATGACCTTTCGTCACTGCTGCGCTTTGACTATTCCTGCTGGCCGCTTATTATTTATTGCCTTTCACATTTTAGGGTTTTCCCCTCACTTTATTATTTTGACCTAAAAAGTTGCAAAAGTGCAGGTTTATGGTAGCTCATGAGAAGGAAACAAAGACTAAGATGAAGAGGAGATTTCTCTGTCATTAAAAATTAGTTGACTATAGATCTTACAGGTGTAGTATCAAACATATC
>BLXT01003971.1:36476-51997 GCA_019648995.1 Plakobranchus ocellatus | reverse complement strand
TTTTTTAAATTGTGAATGGACGTTTGATTTTTTAAAAACATAGAAGTTTTAAGGATAGCTCAGAAAAGGCTCGTCTTTTTATAAGGGCAAACAAGCAAACATTTATAAAAGTTCATCTAATTCTAATTTCTATCAATTTCCCACACAAAGGAATCAACTTCACTCAAACAGACCTGCTGTAAACTTTCAAAAGCCTTCCAAGTCTGAGACGTTTTTTTCCTAATCTAATCTTTAGAGATGAGCGTGCTATGCTGCCTAGAATTGTTTGCACAATCCTATATCTATAGCTTGTCCGCCCTTCCTATGTATATTGTAGAGGGCTATAAATAGATTGGGTTTCTCCACTTTATTAAGTACTTTCTATTACTGCTAAAGCCTAAAAGCGGAAAGTACCAATATATACTATACCTTGTTCGATTTTGTTTTGATAAAGTGTAAATTTGTGATGGCATCCTTTTTTATATTACCGTAATTCATGTTTTTTCAACCACAAGAGCATCTTC
Source organism: Plakobranchus ocellatus (assembly GCA_019648995.1). Taxonomy (NCBI): domain Eukaryota; kingdom Metazoa; phylum Mollusca; class Gastropoda; family Plakobranchidae; genus Plakobranchus; species Plakobranchus ocellatus. Next base: position 51,494 of record BLXT01003971.1, on the reverse strand, counting down.
AAGGCCCATAAACTTATTTTCTAGTTTCCGGGATTGCAATATTTGTATATTTTTTCCATGTTGAATAAGTTTTGAAAACTCGATTTGCACATGAATCTAAATTTTCTTTCAATTCAAGTATCATAAAAAACCCTTGCATGCCTGGAGGCATTTGGGTTACTTTCTATACATCCATAACCATTCCCTCATTTATGCTTCCACTCATTTAATGGATTAATTTCTTACTTTGATTTTTTAAAATTTAAATGATATGAAGATCTCTCAATACTGAAACAAAATACCGTTTGATCGAAACTAATAAGTCAAGATTCGTAATAAACCTTCATTAGTTTTCATTTCGCTTGGACTTTTTTAGGGATCCATCAAATCGATACACTTGATTGGAAAAAAATTGTTACTTTATTTAAAGAAGTGAAAAACGCATCACAGAAAAAGAAGACTTTGATAAAAACAAAATCTGAGATAACTTGTTGACCCATAAAATAAGGAACTATAAATCAAATTGCAGCAGCTTGCATTGATGCAAACCTGTTTTGAGCAAAAGTTCTTTCCAAAACCAAAAATAAAAAGGGCACAAAAACTCTAATGTCTTCCCGCCATGTCTATGTAAACCCTACGTTTACACCTCAGTAGAACCTTTGGATTCATTTAGATCTGTTCAACGCTTTTTGTTTTCTAAGAAGCACGACCAAGGAAAAAAATCAGTCAGACTTTTCTATAAAAGGACAGATTCAAGGAAGCTTTAGAAAACTGTCTCCTTCACGATCATCGAAAAGTCGCGTCTCACCATAGCATTGGAACATGTGCAGAAAGAGAGCAAGAGTCCCAAGGCGGCAAAAGCTGCAGCCACACCTCCACAGATGATGTAAAGATAGACGAGAACTTCTCGGTCACAGTCTCCAGCTTCGTCGCTCACAGGGCTAGGGAAGGCAGAAAGGGCACAACCGTGAACTTTACAGGATACGGTGCTTTAAAGAATGGTATATAGGTCATAAAATTACACTCACAATCAAAAAAAATAAAATTATCATAATTGTTTTCATATAAAATAACTGGGCACCTAGAAAATGATGTGAAGTTTAAAGATATTTACACATATATTCACATTTGCATTTTAAATTGGAGACAATTTGCCATAATATAAATTGCTGCATACTTGGTGCAACAGATATGTATCTCTCTCTCTTCCTCCATCTCTCTTTCTCTATCATCCTCTTTCTTTATTTCTTTTTCTTCCTTTCTCACCTCTCTCTCTCTCTCTCTCTCTCTCTCTCTCTTTCTCTTCTCTTCTGACTTTCACTCTTTCCCTTCTCAGTGCTAAGGTTAATGCATGTTCCACAATAGGCTACAAAAGCAAGCTACTTACGTGCAGTTATGTCTGTCCACATACACAGGTTCGAATGTGAATGCATATCCACCTCCTCCCACTGCTGCAGTGGCTAGAACCAACACAATGTGGATGCCGAGCTAAAGGTAAGATTTTAAAATTCAAAATATAACATTCAGCCATAAAACAAAAGATCATCATCATCATCATCATCATCATCATCATCATCATCATCATCATCATCATCATCATCATCATCATCATCATCATCATCATCCCTATTAGCAGAAGCACCATTATCATCAACGTCATCATCATTATCCTCAGCATTAGTATCATTATCACCAGCAGCAACACCACCGAAATCACTATCAACGTCTTCAGTAGCTTCCTCAGTAACAATAACAATTACAGCAATAACAACAATAAAATTACATGGTGCTCTAACAATATTTTAACACATAATATTACAGCATCATAGAAAGTACAAACGCCAGAATTTTCTTTTCTTGACAATGCAGAAATACATGTTAACACAAAAACAATTCCTCCGTGAGTCAAACAATAGTCCAAATGCATTTTAATTGATAGTCATTTGTAAACTGGGTGTTCAAAATTAAAGATAGTATTTTTTAAATATAATCATAAAAAACAGCATTTCACTTGACTTACAAGGGCCAGTTGTTTTCTATAGGCAATGGCGATTCCCGTGACTGCTGGGTAACAAAACTGAAACAGACATTCTTATTTTAGATTTGCATTCTAGCTAAACTCTTGAAGAAATAAAATTTAGAAGCAAAAGGAAATTTGAAATTAATATGAGTGGCAATAATTGAAATTTTGTTTCAAATTGAGGTCTGAAAAAAATTCGTTTCGCACTCATGATATGTTTTTTCTTCTTTAGCCAAAAGATTAATCCTGCATAATTTCTTTGTCCTTTCAAGTGTGATAATAGTTTTCCCGTAACACGGCTCCGGTTAGCAATCTGAATTCGATAGTTTGAGTGGAGAGGGTGATGATTATTAAAACGGTGTTAAAGTATAGAAGGAAATCGGATTAATTTTGAATCATTGAATGAATTTATGAACTTTATGCCCAACGATGTGACGAGATATTAATATGTGACCAATAATAGCTATTTAGAATCAAGTACAATTAGAGATAGGCTAGGGCAGAATTGTTGTAAGTTCCAAGTTACTTTTTGTTCAAAGTTCTTTTAGCTGGCCTATAAATTTGGAGTTTACATAAATGGATGAAAATGGGCCAATAATTACCATAAATTTCTTTCAAACAAAAAAAATATCTAGCTTGTCCCTATTTGGTCTCATAAAATAATAAAAGTGGGAAAGCATAACAGTCCTTTACGCCTGAGCTACAATAAAATTATCTGACCGACAATTGAAAAGTCTACTTACATGGATGCAGATAGGCCAGTACAGTTCTACGTCTTTTCTAAAACCTTCCAGGAAAGCCATGGCCAGCGTTGCTAGAACCGCTGAGAAAGAGAGAAAAACATTTCATTTTAAAATAAGGATGAAAGACGAGAAAATGTCCAATTTATTTCAACACTTTAAAGCCGTAAAAGCTTTTGAAACAAGAAAAAAAAATTTACTTCCCAAATTGGTCATGGTAAAATTACCAAAATCAATATAATGATTTTATTACGAGTTCAGATGTCGAGGGCACTTTACATTGTCTTTATTTTTCACAGATGTCTATAAGGTACTTGGCCTCGAAATGTCTCAGCATGACAATCACAGGAAAATATTTTACGATTATGTTTGACCACAGCCCAGGATAACATTATTTCTAGCCGTGAAGACTTTATTTATGAAAGCCTTACATTACAATCATAAGTGTCAAGTTGATTGTGTAAGATTTTGATTATTATTATGACTATTCAAAATTTTTAAAAAGCAGGGATCTCTCAGTCACATCCAGCCTGATGAGGACCAAACAGCTTGTGATCGTATAAAAATGGACAGGCTATATGACTTTAAAACATTGAAAAAGGAAGATCAGGACGATCTTTTCCACATTAATCATTTTCACTGAAACCTTTTTGTCTATTCATAGAAAACTTATGAGGAGCGGCGGCTACAAAGTAAGAGTTTCCAGGTTCGAATCCCAGTCATGGCTAAGACAAATTTTCCTTGCCACTCTGTGTCCACCCAGCACTAAATGGGTAGCTAAGTATCTAAAAACCCAATGTAAAAAAAAGACTGGAAGGAGAGGAGTGAAAAGCTAATTCATAAAGCTGTTTGTTTGCCAAAAACAATCTTAAGACACACTTTACTGAGGTAAACTTGCAACGACCTGTGGCAAATAGCGCCTCTTGTTAGCTGGTTATCATAATCTATAGCTATCTGTTAAAACAGAACGGTGCTGCCCACTGACCGTAAACGAATTTTCTATCACAGTTGTTTTTCTAGGTTTGATCTAGCGCGTGAGTTCGATTCCGCCTTACGTCAAGACGGTGAACTGTAAAACTCAGGGAAAGCTACTTACAGTAACGTGTTAAAAAGTGTCCTTTTGAACTGATTCTCTCCACATCGATCTAAATCTGATCACGAATTGTTAACACTAAACCTGCTGCCCACATGATCTAAAGAAGTTCCCCTAATCTTTTCTCGTTACTGTGTTAACTTTCTGAATAAAATAATTGTCAGACTGATATATCTATTTATAACCCCTAGGAAAACATAGGAAAGACGGTTAAGCTAGAGATCTAGGGCGGTACAAACAGTTCTAGGAAGCACGGCGTGCTCAACTTCAGAAATTAGATTAAAAAAAGATTTCTGACGTTCGAAAACATATACAAATTTATTGTACGCTTATTTAAGTCAATTTAGTTCTTTTTATTAGAAAACCGGTGGAATATGACTGTGATCAGATCCAGGTGAATTTTATGGATGTTAGTGTATCCTCTCTTTTATAAATAGACTTTGCTATTTCCGAGCTATCGTGAAATTTTATGTTGCTAAGAACTTTAAGAGACAGCAGAATGTTTGTACTGTGTGTGTGTGTGTGTGTACTGGAGAAAGATGCCCAATAAGAAAAAAAAGAGCTTTCAAAATTAATATTCTTGTGCAGCATTACTCTTGGTTTACATAATGATGTGCCTACTTGTCGCCGGGAGCGTGGGATATGGTTGATAAATTGAGATACAATTCTAACAACTGAGATCAATTGTAATATTCTTTTGGCTAGTATATAGCTACTAACAAGTCAGCCTGCGAAAGACAAATTTATCAATAGCCCTATTATGCAGACATATATTTTATGCCCTTGCTAAGAGTCGATAAATGATAGAGATGAAGATGAAGATGATAATGATGACGACGATGATGATAATGATGATCCAGGAAGCATACGGTGCTCTACAGTTTGTTCACTTAATTTTTATTCTGAATGCTATCGGTTTCGTTATGTTATCAGATATTATTTCAATATATTCATATAGCTGTGATTTATTTATTTTATTACATATTGTTCTATGGTCAATGCCCAATGAATTTCGTGAATATATTTTGATATAGCTCATTATATGTACTAATTTAATACAAAGAATATAAGCTAGAGCTGAAGTAGCAGACTCTTTGCGTTGCCTTTTCACCAAATCCATCTTTCTATTGCATATCCCTTCTTACAAACCAGTCTTTATTAAAACACTTATGTTATTTTTTTGTTTTGTTGTTGAAGGCAATAAAACAATGCTTTTGAACCCTTTAATATCTCTTCACGATATAATTTGTACACATCTAACCTTCTGTTTTTATTATATTGAACTTTTATTCCATTATATTGTGATGCGGGTTTGTTTTTTTCGCTTAGGTTTCTTTCAAAGCATAAAGCTGTAATGCATCCCTTTGAATCTGAGAGCAAGTTTTTTTAATGGGATTCTCCTTTCATCTCATCAAGTCATTACATCTGACCAGAGGTTTACTATGGAAATTCTCCAGTGCCTTCTTGTTGAATTTAAGACCTGGAAATCGGATAAATGTAGAGATGTAGGTGCATGTAAGTTCTCCCTTCAATTAATTACTGATGCAGTCAGCTTTCAGTATCATTTGTGTCCAACATTCACAGCCTTCAACCTCTGACAGTGACAGTTTTATCACTGTGAGCAAAGGCCGGCCCTTTTCTTTCAACTAAACTTGCTTGCTAAGCTAACCACCACTCTACGCCACAATTAACTGTTTCGAATATATACATGTTTGACCAGGTTCCAAATATGCGCTCTGTTATATCTTGGCCCAATATTTAAGTTAGACATACGTGCAGACAATATATTTAAGATATTTTATAATGAACTTTTAAAAAACTGGCGTTGTCCGGACTCAATCTGAAAAGTAAAGGTACAAAAGAATATGCGAACTCCGGACTTTCCCGGCGGACCGTAAAAAAGTGGCCAGATGCTGAACGCCTAAACAAACTGTTATACAATGACAACAACAACAACAACAACAACAACAACAACAACAACAATAATAATAATAATAATAATAATAATAATAATAATAATAATAATAATAATATAGCAGTAGAATAAGTAGAAGAAGAAGAGGAAGAAGAAGAAGAAGAAGAAGAAGAAGAAGAAGAAGAAGAAGAAGTAGAAGAAGAAGAAGAAGAAGAAGAAGAAAGCGACTATTTTCAGAGATATTTTTCCTTTTCCCTAAACTTGCAAAATTAAAATAATTTCCAATTTTAAAAAAATTCGTCGTAAACAAAATGAACTAAGTCTCACTATATGCACGTACAATTATTATTAACATTCAAGCCAAAACTTGCGCAGAGCTCCACCGTACATAATTATTATGTTTTAGTACCTCGAGACAGGCTTCAGCGCTCTGTCTCTGTCACATTCCCTACTGCAAGCAGCTGTCACAGACCTAACTTGTTATTTTTGTGTGACCGTAACGACCTTCATTTGACAAGAACGAGATTTCGAGATGAGTCTAGCTATCTTAGCTGTTCTTATTTGGTTTTACATCCTCTACGTTCTTCGCGATGTTTTTGTTGAGAGCTCTGCTGTCTGCAGCGGTTTACAGCAATTTATATAGATATTGTGAGGGGAAGGGTTAAGTAGATAAATACTATGAACATGATCTTGTGTATAAGAGAAAAAGAGTGAGCCAGCGAGAGAGAGAGAGAGAGAGAGAGACATGGAAATAAAAGGAATAGTTGAACATTTAGCTCATACAACCAGATGTTTTTAGAATGGTAGATAATGAAGACATAAAACCGAAGCGAGAAAAGAATGAAATAATTAAAAAGAGGGAGAGAGAGAGAGAGAGAGAGAGAGAGAGAGAGAGAGAGAGAGAGAGAGAGAGAGAGGAGAAACTTGAAAGATGAAAGATTTGCACTTTTGAAGGAGACCACGAAGCTGAACTTTGAAAGAGAGGCAGACAGAATTGCAGACAGAGAGATTGAAAGAGACAAAGAGAGAGTGAAAGACAGAGAGGCAGAAAGTAAGAGAGAGATAGTCAAAGGGATGGACAGAGGGAAAAAGTTGAAAGAGAGAGAGAGAGAGAGAGAGAGAGAGAGAGAGAGAGAGAGAGACAGACAGACAGACAGACAGACAGACAGATTGAGAGAGAGAGAGAGAGAGAGAGAGAGACAGACAGACAGACAGATTGAGAGAGAGAGAGGGAGAGAGCCTATTCAGTGTATGTAATAATGTGAGATAGCCTAAACAAAGAGCCACAAGTTACACAGAGAGCTTGATAGAAAATCAAACAGCATTAGCTATAGGGAATGTATTTGTCTTGTTGCACAAGATACGAGTTGTTTTTTAGCTTTTTTTTTTCTCCATACTTGAATAGTGACCACAGCCAATTCGAACTGTTGCTCGGTCAAGGCTATTTAGGTGTTACGGTTAGATCTATAAAAAAATTAACAACAACAACAAAAACTCAGACTATATAGAAAATTAACAGCAATGAATTTTAGAACTTTAATGCCACATATCTATTCGTTAATGTCGATTGTTTAAAAATTCATTCTCAAGTTTACTATTGTGTGTATCAGATTTTAAAGATTTTAGGTTAGATCTGCGGTTGTTTGTAAGGCCGACCAATTCCATTTTCGATAATAATGTTGCAGTGCTTTTAATTAATTAGCAATAAAAACAGAACTCTCAGATCTAAATCATGTTTCTCAATCTAGCTAAAGATGTTTCAGGATAAATTACAATTTATTTCGAATTTTTCATAAAGCTGTTTTTCGAAAAGATGAGCTTAATCGCTGACATCCTGAGCTAAGGTTAGGCAGAGAAATGCAGTCACGTCTTCGCGGTTCAGTGCTCGGAAACCAGGTGGTAGCCGGTAGAGACGATGCACAGCAGCAATGCAATTAGGCTGACAAACAGATTTATGGTTCTTCGTTACACGTCAACTGCCTAAAATCTCATCGGATCGGTTTCTTTCATTAATCTAGGCCCACAATAATTACCTTTACATCCTAAAAACAAGGAGTTGTTCAAGGAATTAATAATAATATCCGTTCAAATCACATTCCATATATTCAGAATCGTATCCAAAAAAACAAATTATGGTCTACGATTATAATGGCAAATAGAGAATAACAAGAATGTAAAGGTCTAATTTTCGATCACGTTCAGAATGCGATATAATTAGTTCTTTTTTCACTATGTGTGATGAGAATCTTATTTCCAAACAAGTGGCAAAAGAATGCAGCAAAATTACGTATTAACTGTACCAAAGAATGCCCATTTAATCCAACATTTTAGCCAGTCTCACTTTTGTGTATTTTTTTTTTTTAGCTGTAAAGACGTCTTTTTGCCGTTTTAAATGTTCACAATGAAATGACCAATTCGTTTCACTATAAAAGAGGTAATGGCAAAAATGTGTATACATTAAATTTTTGTCTTCACGTATTTGAATGGACAAATGTTTGTGGCGTTCGAATAAAATACATTAGACATATGGATTTGTTAATGCTGCCCATAAGGTTTATGTGAAAACATTTAAAGGTCAATACACTTCTCTACAATTTCAGATTTTATCGTTCAAAGGATTTTAGACAATAATTATTCTCAATCTCTTCTTCTCAGCATTAACTGCATTCCGGAAGTAATACCGCTTAGAACTTTGGGTGATGCAACGCAAAATCAAAGATATAAACGGCAGCAAAAGTTTGGTGCGTGAATTTTGTTTTCCAGAGAAATTTTCATCTAGAATAGAGATTGCGTCCGATAGATTATATGTTTTAAATAAAATGCAAATAAAAATATAAACAAGTTTTGCTGCCTAACGTACAGCTTCTCATATATCTAAATTATATAATATATAGTCCTATTTCAAATGGAAGATCTAGAGATAACCGATGCTTTTATATCTAAAGATTAACACTGCTTGCCAATAAGTGCCTTTCTTTACAATCAAAGGCTCTCAGATCAACACACATCAGAGGACGAACAGCAGCTAAACCTTGATCTAAATCTGCATCTGGATTAAGATCAACTGATCTTATTCATCTTCACCTAGGGTTAGAAAATCAACGCCAAGACTTCCCCTGACCGTTTAAAACTTCTATCAAATCTAAATCTAGACGGGCCCACGCATTCTGTAATATGCTTCAACATTGTTTTCATTCATTGTAGAGCATTTAAGATGGCTTTATGAAAGGAGTTCCAAGCACTGTCAAAATCACAAAGTAAAAATTTCTTTTTCACCTCCTCCACCACAAGAATTTCAGAAAATGTACGATGTGCAGGGAGATAGAAACGTATTTAACCACACCGTAGAGCATCACATACTTGAAGCTAAATCAACACCGGATGGACACAATATAGTTTTCCCATGCATGAAGACGTGCTAATAAGAGTTAAAGAGAATTCTCTATGGCACGAGAGAGGGAAAGAGAAGAGAGAGGATGATGAAAAAGTGGACATTAGCCCTTGCACACGATCAGGACAAATAGAGCAGATTAGTGTGAAGGTCGTCCAGATGGCGCGCCAAACACTCCACTAGAAGTTAATGGCCCAAGGCAAGACAAGACAAGGCAAGAGCATACATTCATTCTTCAGCTCTTGTGCGTGATAAAACAGTGGATTCCACCCAATCTTAAAAAAACGAAAGAAAATTTTTTTCCTATCGACTTATCAATCATTTTACTTTCCTCAACACTATAGAAATAGTTTATCAAATTTCTTCTCTTTCAACACAGACACTGAGCTAAGGAGCAGATTTTAAAGTGCTAATAATGAGCGACTAAATCCACAAATTTATATACATTGCAGAGCTTTTTGCGCTCAATGATTCTTAACAATTATTCATGCCATTTACAGCAGCACAAGAAGTGTTTGCAGAAGATAAAAAATTTCCAAAAGCCTTGCATGCTTCGAATCGGCCTTTAAAAATTGCACAATACGGAACTCACAATCTGCCATGGCGTAGTCTAAATACTGCATTGCTACAAGTCGAGCCAACAACAGAAAATCTTAATACTGTTGTCAGTTATGATGAGCAAGAGTTATATCAGTTGCACATATGCCATCGTATCTAACGACTAGTGTGCAGAATGTCCTTCTATTCCTTATGGAAATAAAGTTGGCATCTTGAGATTAACGAAACAGATTTTAAAAATCTGATCCAAGTAGAATCGTATGCCTCTTGCCTCATTCTGCTTGCCAATGATTTTAGTATTACTTTCAAAGTCATAAAGTTGATTCAAAAACATAGAGGTGATGTGTGGGCAATGACTGAAAGCGATCGTTTGGATATCAATAGACTATATGTTCAGAGAAGCACCACAATTTATCGTTGTTTCCTTTGCGTACTGATTTAATGCGAATTTTGTCTCTAAGAAAAGGGGTTATCTAAGGATACAATCTTCCATTGCTCTACACATCTAGGATACAATCTTCCATTGCTCTACACATCTTCAGAATTGGTTACAAGGTCGCCGTACATTGAGACAAGGCATGATAATGATTTTGTGGATGTGTAGACGTGTTTGTAGTACTAGCATCTGTATTAGTTTTATTTGTGTAGTATATATAAAAAGAAAAGTTATCCTTAAGATGAACGGCATTTTATGATTGCTCTTTTGGCTTTCCAAGGCATGATATCGCAAATGGATGAAAAATGAATAAAAATTGAAAGCACAATAAGCATTACTGGGCTAGAGAAAGAAAAAAAATAAAATGGTGATGAGAAAACATGGGTTGACCATCAGGTTCTGTAAAACTTACCACATTTTGTGAAACGGAAGGAGAAAAGCAAGGAGTAGGGAGAGAAAGGGAGAAAGAGAGAGAAAGAGAGAAAGAAAGAGAGAGAGAGAGAGAGAGAGAGAGAGAGAGAGAGAGAGAGAGAGAGAGAGACAAAAAAAAGGAACACAAGGCAGATAAGACAACTGGGTGTTGTCAATGGGATCTAACTCATCCAAAGGACAGCTGGAATTATCTAACCATCAAGTGTCCTAGTTAAGTTTTGATCTGGATTAAAATCTCAGCAACTCTTGTCTGGCTTTCCTAAAATTTTTATCCTTGTCTGGTTAAACAAATTTCTTTACATTTTAAAACGTAATCTAACTCTTTATAATGCAACAAAGATAGGAAACCGTGTATCTCTAAAGAACATAGCAACAGCATTAAAAAACAAAAAAAAAAACATTATGTAAAAGAGAAACCTTGATAACTAGGCATGGGTATGTAGGCTACTACTGTACGACGTACCTGAGGCTGCGGAAATCCCCGCAAACACGGCGATCGTGACGGCAGCGTAGATATTAACTTCTCTTTGATTGTCTGCCTTCAAAATTTCCTGCCGCATTTCTTCGTCTGATTTTTTATCTGCCATATTGGTCTAAAGCTGTTATCTGAAATAGAAAGCATTGAGTATCTTGATTGCGTCTATATTATTTTTCTTCTTTTTCTTTTTGGGGTTACATCACTTATATCAGCAATGTCCCCTCATCCTCCCAAACCTACACACATCCCAAAAGAGGGCCATAGCGTATCCTGTCGGTATAACATATTCAATTTGCCGTAAAATCCAAGCAACGCAGTTTATAGTGTTGGTATTGTCATCAAACACTGTCTTACATTATTACTTGAATTTGCTTTTTTTGTTTGTTTGTTTTTGTTTTAATGTTTATTTTATCAAGAGCCTTTTTCGTATTTGAGCAATTGCCAAAAGATGGACCCCAAAAATGTGTCACGTTTTTTTTACTATTGAAGAAAAGAATCTCAAGTTACAAAAGAGAAAAGTCCAATTGAGTATCAATGAGGTAATATTCATGCAGAGTTGGATAACAGGAATAGATCCATGTAAAAAAAAATGATATGTGTCTCTTGACTTGGTGGTGAATGAGCTTAATTTGTTGATGGTGACCACTTTTTTGTGATTTTGTATTCATAGTTATGTTCGAAACTAATTTGGTTAATTTGGACAGCAAGGATGCATCTACAACTGATTTTTTAAACATAAAGCAGTCCTTCTTACGCCAGTATACTCACAAAATCAAAATTTATGTATTGATGAGTTAAACTTTTTCAAATAGGGTTTGAAGAAACTCTTTCTCCCATAACTATGATGACAGCCCACGCTTTGTCAAACCCTCATTTATAAAAGCCTTGAGAAGTTTTGAATGAACATAATAATACTGTAGTTATCATAATTGTATTATGTATGTTATATATTATATTATTGTCTATGTTTACGTTTGCAAACTTCACAATAGAATTACATATATTGAATTTTAATGTTGGAATTGAAAATAACCATACAGCATATAGCTTTTTTGTGTGTGTTTATGTATGTATAGCCTTTTATGATTTTTCTGACTTAAAATTCTTTCAAATAATTATTCCATTGCAACAAGAAGGTTATTATTATGACTGAAGTGTAGCTAGAGAAGACTGTTAAAAGGCGTATACATGCAATAGAAGATAATGTCGTCTTGCAGTACAAAATAATTATCTTCGTGCCTTTTTTTTTTTTGGCAGATAAAACGGAAAATATCGTTCTGACAGGTCGGGCAGATAACGTTAGATAAAGAGTAGTTAAGAAAGGCGTTTGAGTCGCAATGCTTACTCACGCTTAAGTGTTGAAATGATTTTCACGTTTTGTGGTTAGTGATACTTTTCGTTGGGTTTGAAATTTGAGACAGCAATTAACTTAAATTTAACAACAAAAAATAAAAAAAATTACAGGATAACGAATGAAGATAATTAAACGCGAAAAAAATCGAAATATCTTAATGTGCTGTGTGCGGATTGACGTAGCTCGTGCACGTCTTGATGCGTTATTGGCCCTCATCCAACCGGCTTCGGTGGACGGTTTGAGTCTAGCCCGCTATAGGAGATTTCAGATCTACTTCGAAAGAATGAGGTGGGCCTACTACGTATTAGTACATAAATAATCGTAGACGTCGTCGTCGTCATCGTCGTCGTGGTAGTAGTAGTGGTAGTGGTAGTGGTAGCAAGTAGTAATAGTAGTAGTAATAGTAGTAGTAGTAGTAGTAGTAGTAGTAGTAGTAGTAGCAGTAATAGTAGTAGTAGTAGTAGTAGTAGTAGTAGTAGTAGTAGTAGTAGTAGTAGTAGTAGTAGTAGTAGAAGGAGGAGGAGGACGAGGAAGAGGAGATGAAGGAGGAGAAGGAGGAAGAGAGGAGGAAAAGAGGAGCTGTAGTGGCAGTGCCCTCAGTAGTAATGTTGTTGGTGGCAAAATTGGGATAGAAGCAGGAGCTAAATTGTTAAACAAGGAGGAGAAAGAAGAATAAGTAGATGCTGAAAAAACTTTAGAAAAAGTTAGCAAAAACGTAAAGCTGAGTATTTTGCAGCAAGGTTTTAGTCCTTTGAAGTATGGTGATTTCATAACTTGGAAACTCGCCTTAAAAACTTGGCAGTATTTTCCCTTTGATCGCTCGAGTCAACAGTTTTGATGAAGGAAATGAAGTAAAGATAACATGTTTTCCCTCCATCAGTTCAGCATAGGGTTCTTGGCTCTGACAAAAAAATGATCTTGATTCCGCCGTGTACAGTGTGAGCAAAAGGAACCATTTCTATGTTCAAATCGATTTTTTTTTCAAAATCATCACACTAATCCTCATCTAGTTATTGCTCACTGCCGACTTATTCTTTTGGTCAAAGTTCTCACTATTGACAAAAGGAAGTAGAGCCTATACCTGATTGGGTAAAGAACGTGAGGATTCTTAATTTGAATCTCTTGTTTGTATAAGGATTCTTCTCATTCTTTGCTCAAAGAGATTCCCCACGAAAGACAAGGAAATAAATTTAACGCCCTTTTGAGAAAATGAAGAAATAGGCGTACGTTCCTTGGTGTCTCCAAACAGAGTTTTAATAAGTGTTATAGGTTTGAGAAAATTCTCTGCATCACGGGACAAGTCTACGACAGACCTAAACGCTTCAGCATGTCTTCAGATAAATTGGATAAAAAGAAATGAAGGAAAATCATGCTACTCAACCTTTTACCTATTGCCCCAAGATTTAAACATCCAAGAGACTCGACTCCTTGCCTTGCCTTACTGTAACTCCTTCCCTAGGCTTTCCCAGTTAGTATAACTATTTTAGGCCTATATGCCGGCAGGTTTACCTGGTAGGGCAGATGGCTGTTAAGTGAGAGGTCCGAGGTTCGAATCTCAGTACGCGCCCAGTCATTTTTTCATTGCTTCTCTGTGCACAGAGCCCGTCTTCAACAAGGAGGTGTAGGGCTTTGAGGCCCCCTCAGACCAGGGTATCGTGAGCAGGACCGAGCTTATGACAGAAGGGTCCCTGAGGTTTGAGGGCGGTTTCAATGGCTAGTGTGCCATCAATAACCCTATACAGATGTGAAGATCAACTGAAGGATCCCTGCAGATTTCGGGGTGGATTCAGTGGCTAACGCGCCATCAACAACCCTCTACAGATGTGAGATCATCAGAAGGGTCCCTGCAGATTTCAGGGTGGCTTCACTGGCTAACGCGCCATCAACAACCCTCTACAGATGTGAAGATCAACAGAAGGGTCCCTGCAGATTTCAGGGCGGTTTCAATGGCTAACGCGCCATCAACAATCCTTTACAGATGTGAAGATCAACAGAAGGGTCCCTGCAGATTTCAGGGCGGTTTCAATGGCTTATGCGCCATCAACAACCCTCTACAGATGTGAATATCAACAGAAGGGTCACTGCAGATTTCAGGGCGGTTTCAATGGCTAATGCGCCATCAACAACCCTCTACAGATGTGAAGATCAATAGAAGGGTCACTGCAAATTTCAGGGCGGTTTCAATGGCTAATGCGCCATCAACAACCCTCTACAGATGTGAAGATCATCAGAAGGGTCACTGCAGATTTCAGGGCGGTTTCAATGGCTAATGCGCCATCAACAATTCTATGCAGATGTGAAGATCAAGTAAGCTTTCAAGATTTGTCCGCCTCTTTTAAGCTTTGTTTTATTTTGCTGAGATTAAACGTGTACAAACTATTTTAATTTTAGTCATGGACCCGAACTTTCTGAACTAACTCACTTACGAGCCAAAAACTATGACATTGACTGTTCATGCCTGTTACATTTTGGATTAGAGTGCAAAAGCAAACTTTTTCCATTCTTTGTGACAGCTCACAATCAATATATTTATTTACTCAAACACATTTTAAGATTTACTAAATTAAAATTTATTTCATCCCGATATTTCAAATAAGCCGGGAGCAGAACTGGTGGGTTTTT
>BLXT01003966.1:0-11147 GCA_019648995.1 Plakobranchus ocellatus | reverse complement strand
AAAAATAAAGAAAAACATAGAAGGCCCAACTATCCTTAAAGAAGAGTTAGAAGGAGCAATAAAGAAAATGAAAAACGGAAAAGCCACAGGACCAGATAATATACCAGTATAAATAATTAAAGCATTAGATAATATAAGAATAGATCTGACAACAAAACTTCTTAATGCAATACAATAATGCGATAGTGGTACAATTCCAAAAGATCTTTGTAAAGCTGTTTTTTTTTTTTTTTTTTATTGTACTGCTTAAAACACCAGGAGCAACAGAATGTGAACCCATAGAACAATCAGTTTAATGAGCCATTTTACAAAAATCCTATTACATGTTTTGATGCGTAGAATGCGCAAGAGTCTAAAACCAGAAATATCTCCTAAACAGTTTGGCTTTATACCTGATACAGGGATTAGAAAGGCTAAATTCACTTTGTTAATGCTTATGGAAAGGTGTATAGAAATGCAAAAAGATCTCTACCTCTGTTTCAACGATTATTTTAAGGCCTTTGACAAAGTAAAACATGTAGAGCTGTTTTGCATGCTAGAAAAATTAGACATCGATAGGAAAGATCTGAGAGTAATTAAAAATTAATACTGGGATCAGACTGCCTCTACAAGAATTAAAGGAGAACATAGTGATTTCAAATCCATCAAAGGAGGTGTGAGGCAGGGATGTGTATTGTCTCTGGTTTTTTTTTTAACCTAATATAGTGAAATAATCTTGAGGAATCTTGATGATATTTCAGGCTGAAAAGTAAATGGAGAGAATCTTAATAATCTCAGGTATGCAGATGGCATAGTTTTGATAGCAGAATCTGGCGAACAACTCCAAAAACTTCTAGATACTGTAGTTTTAGAAAGCGAAAGAATGGGCCTGTCTTTACATGTAAAGAAAACGGAATGAATGGAAGAATAGGTATGGCTAAATATATATTCCAAAAAATGAAACCAATACTGACAAATGGAAAAATAAGCGTGAAAACCAAAATAAGAGTAATTATAGCATATGTATAGTCAGTACTTTTGTATGTTGGACAATAAAGAAAGAAATAGAAAAAAATTAGAAGTAGTAGAGATGAGGTTTATGAGAAGAATGATGAGGATATGGACAGAAAAAATTAAAATGAATTGGTACAGAAAGAGGCTAATCTCGAGCGGTCACTAATTAAAACCATAAGACAGAGACAACTACAGTTTTTAGGCCATATTTGCCGACATAGGGGTTTAGAACACTTAGCAATCACTGGAAAGATTGAAGGCAAACACAGAAGAGGTAGACAGAGAATAATTTTTATTGAAAGTCGTAAGTGATGGGCAAAAGGCAAGGGTAGCAATAACAACTTTATAAGGTTAACTAAGAATAGGTTTGAGTGGAGGAACATGATCGCCAAGGTAGCTGTGGATGATGATGATGATGATGATGAGAGGGAGACAGCGTGCTAAAATAAAGGAAGAATAATTTTCAATAAAGAAATAATCTTAATTTCTTAAGCTCTTTTATAAAGTGCATAAAATCTTCGCAACTCTTTTTATTCACTATCGGATGATGATTTAATAGTTTTAAACTGTACTAATTCAAGTCTTTCATTTACAAAGACCAAAAACTCTCTATCTATCAAAAACGACGTGTCAAAAAGAGAGATTGTTTTTGTATGCATACTTTTCTCCAGGGTACTATGATTTCCAAAATTTTTTTTTCGTTCTCTTTGCTTACAGTTTACATGTGAATGGAATTGTATCCATTAAGCCGATGCGGAAGGAACACAAAATACTTTTCATTTCCGATCAATGTGATTGACCCAACACCTGGTTTAGCCTTGGCTCTCAATGATGCATTTATAAAATGATATCAACACTTCTTTGTAGTAGTTGATGAATGCAATGTAAAACACATTAGTGATTGAATCTTTACTGTAAATGTTACTTCGCTTGTCTCGCAGATGAAACATGTAAAACAAAAATATATTATACTTCCTTAAATGGTTAGCCTGTGACTTTATCGTCTACATTTGGCGCTTCTAAAATATAACAAAAGATTATCCATTGGCGTTACTTATAACATCCCATTTATTAGGATAGTCTCAAGACCTCAAACTTGAGACCAGTTCAATAAATTAGAATGTTATAAGTAACGATTTTGGCGAAAGGCATTCAAAGTACATTTTACCTATTTAAAGTACTATTAATTTAAGTTTAATCTTAATAGCTTTTTTTCAAACGAAAAATCGAAGTTACTTATTCTTTTCACGATCCTGAAGCTTAAAAAGTGTTTTCAAAGCTCTTTTCAATAAGGTATAACCTCAACATTGAACCTAAGTCACGTACAAAAGAGTTAGCGAGTTCAATTAAAAAAAAAAAAAAGGCTAGAAACTGCATTTTCTGAATGGAGACACGTAGAAAAAAGAGGATATCAAGGCTTGTCACTCTTTAGAGTTTTCGAAGATTTTCCTCAATAGGTGGAGAACATAGATCCTTTTAAACATGAAACAGGTTTTTTTCCAAGCCTGAAAAAAATAAATTTCTTTATTAATTAAAAATAAAAAAACACTATAAATACTAGCAAGACTCTCTACATCAGTTATATTAAACTTTTATGAACCTTTTTGCAAAACAAGTGTATTTAAAAAAACATCGATTGTGGAAAAAAAAACAAAAAAAAAACAACCAAAACCAGTTTTAGAGCTAAAAAGTCATTAAAAAAAACTTTTGGCCTGTATCTTTCATTCTCAACTTAGTGCATATGTCATCATGCCTTAATGGTTTGCCATCGCACCGCTTTTGAATTTTTATAAATAATTTTTCTACGCGATCTCGCCTTGTCTATAACCTCCGTTCTTTCACTTTGCGAAATGGCTGCTTGCAGAGGTTTCTTTACAACCACAGAAGTATTATAATCGTTTTCTACTCAAGGCTTTGAGGATGAGGATGACGGGGAAAGTTGTAAAAATGTGAGAGAATGGAGGAGAGTGATGAGGACGATGCTGATTTGTTTGAAGATGTTCCTGTTCGTTTAGGTGAAAATATAGATGTTGAACGTGAGGCAGCCCAAAGTGAATCAAGCTTCAACAGCAACACTGTCCGCCCAGCTCCAGATGTCGATGAGAACATAAATCTCGATCTTAGTGTATGATCAGAATCCGAATCAGAGGACAAAAACATGGCTGTATATGATGCTGACACTGAGGTTGACGATGGACCAGATGTAGATCTTGTTGTAGATCTCGATCAAGATCAACAGAATCATGACAGTGGCCAGTGGCAAAAGAATACAAATGGCTTCTCGAAATGCCAACATTTTCGGCTCAACCTGGAATCAGAGCGGCTTTATCTGATGATCCTTCGCCTCTGGAGATCTATAAACTCTTTATCACTGATGAGCTGATCAATTCGTGGAAGGTAAAGTATGAGTCTGTATTGATTTTTTAAAATTTTAAATTTAGAGCCTAGATCTAAGGAGTACGAATCTAAAAGATGGTGCGCTTCATTTCGAATGGAGATGTAGATCTAGATTTGACATCTAACATCCAGCTTTAGAATTGTTGCCCCTTCTAAAATGATAATTATTCTGATACAGTTACAGATTATCTGTCCATATGACAAGTGTAAGACATAGCCAAAAAACGTTCAACCTGAATCATTCCAGGTTATTTCTTTAAGACCAGAAATACAGACAAGATGTACATACTAATGAAATTGATGAAAGTGAGTCACTATCACAGTTGGAGCTATTTAGAGCACCGGTAATAAATTATGCTTATTATAGTTCATTTTAAATCAGAATAATAATTATTTTGAACACAGGTAAAGATTATTACTTGATATTCCAACCAATTAAAAAAAATCTGAACATTATTTTTGGTTGCATTTCTTGTTTAATTAGAGTTTTCAAAACAATGCACACGTTTATCTCAGAGCTAAAAAATGAATCATTCATACTGAGACTTGAAAAAAAGAACTGCGGGAAAAAAGGATAGTCACACCAACAAAGAATTTGTATCTCGCCTACTATAACTTTTTCCTTTACCGCAACAGGTTGAGACTAATCGTTACGCCCGAGCCATCATCAACAGCAAGGACCAACAGTTGCTGTCCAACCGTAGCAGGTTCAAACTGTGGAAACCTGTCACCTTGTGGGAGATGTGGAACTTCATAGCCATATGTGTCCACATGGGCCTGGACAAGAAACCAACGCTCCACGACTACTGGACAAGCCACCCAGTTCTCCACTCCTCATAAGCACCTAACGTGATGGTAAGAGAACGTATTGTGTCCATTTTAGCATTTCTGCACATAAACGACAATGCTACATTTGTGCCGCACGGTCAGCCTGACCATGATCCAATTCAAAAGATCAGACCATTCGTCGACCACCTCAAGGCAAAGTTCAAAGAGGTGTACCAGCCTCATGGAGAGGTGTGCATTGACGAGGCCATGATCTTTTTCAAGAGACGTTATAGGTTCAAGGTCTACATGAAGGACAAACCGACCAAATGAGGATTTAAGTTGTACGAACTGTGTGAGAGCAGTTCCGGATACGTATGGTCGGTAGAGATGTACTGCGCAGACAAGCGGATGAGCAACAAACCTGTTGACGTCACCATGCGCCTGCTCCAGCCCCTCTTAGACCAAGGTTACAGGCTGTACGTCAACAATTATTATTGCTGTCCAGACCTGTGGAATCAAATGCAGGGACGTAAGACCATGTTGGTCGGAACCTGCAGGAAGAACCGTGTGGGTATGCCAGCTGATCTGTTCCAGAATAGGAAGAGGCCAGGGGACTTCGACTTCAGGCGGAAGGGTCAGCTGGTAACCACACGGTGGTTTGACAAGAGGGAGGTGGTCACCCTTTCCACCATTCATCAACCACAACTGACAGAGACAATAGGAAGATATTTAATTATAAGGTCAAGGAAAATCCCCTAGCAGTGATAGATTACATAAAGTTTATTACAGGGATGGCTCTCCTATTTTTCAGTGAGGAGGAGATCCCAGATGTGGTGGAAAAAAACATTTTTCCATCTACTGACACTTGTGGGAGTCCAAACCACAATATTGCTAAATAAGCACAGCACACAGCACAGAAGGCGTAGGACAAACCTGGTCAGCGTCCTCAAGGAAGTAAGCGTTGCGCTCGTCGACAAGGATGTCACCTACGACCCTCAGGCTGACAACGTTCCTCTTCCTATGGACCGTCTAAAAGGAAGACATTTCCTCTCTGTGTGCCCCAGCACTGAGGCTTCTGACTCCCGTGGCAAGAAAGCTCAGCGTCAGTGCAAAGTTTGTGCTGACAGAGCCAAGACAGCAGGACAGACCCCAGGAGAGAGGAAAAACAAAAGAAAGCTGACAACAACATGGTGTCGAGAATGCAAAGTTGGTCTATGCCTGGACTGTTTTGAGATTTACCACACAAAACGTGACTATATTAATAACTAGGAACCTTTTCAAACGGATAATAATTTACTTTAATATGGCGTCTAGCAAAGTGACTAGGTGTGTAGAACTAGAAACGTTATTAGGATATAATATATTATTTAGTGACTGATTTCTAGGTCTTCTCAACATTTTTTTCTCTCTAAAATTTCATTTTCCAAAAGGTAGCAGTAATTTTAAAAAATTTGCTACATTTTGGCGGGAAAGCTTTTCTTTTTCTTCTAAATTTTTAATTTTCACATCAGCTTTATTTTAGTGAATATAAATGATTTTTTCTGGAGCATTTTTCTCCCACATAAAAAAAAAACCAAATAAATGCACATTCATTTGTTTAGCTCTTAAATATATTGGTACATGTAATGCTAAAACACTTTTTTTTATAATGAAAATGACAGAAACAATAGTTTTATGCTTTGTAAGAGGGCAGATAATGTTTCAGATTCTAGCAGTCGATGTTAACAAACAGTGTCCCTGCAAATGTTTTTGAAATTATTTTTCTACTTTTATTTCTTGGACATTTGAGAATTTATTCTGAAATTATTTAATTTTTCATTGCCTGTGAATGTAAAAAAGTGAAAAACAGTTTATCAAATGGATATGTGGCTGCTAAAACAAGATTTCATGTGGATATATTATCAAGAAGATAAATTACATTTCATAGGGTATTTATATCATGCTTTTTGGTTTTTTTGCTGTCGGCCATCTTGTTTTGGTTGTCATGGTAACCTTAAAAGTGTGCCTGGCCCTCTAAAAATATGTGTGCGTTAAATTTAATAAAATAAGGTTTCTAGACATACCAAATACAGGAGCTTTGCATGATTTTATATCATTTTTTTTAAATGCGCCCAAACCATGCGTTTGCAGGGAATAGCCAAAGGGCTGCCCTAGTGTATATAGGGAATAATAGTCTTAGACTATGCGATGTGAAAAGGTTAATGCGCTCATTTATAATATTTCGTTCAATTAATTTTTTTCGAAAAGTTGACACCTTTGCTATCGAGTCTTGTTCAGAAAATCAATATGTTTAAGAGCCACTCGTCATTTCAACTAAACCTATCTGTAAAATTTGCACATTATGTTGCAGACAACTCGAAGCCGAGACTCACATGATATTCTATAGAAGGGAAACAAAAATGCAAACACCTCCTTGAAAATATCGCTTCTGGTTCCGGTATGAGAGTGAAGATGGAGATATAGGTTATGGGGCAACAAAAATGCGCCCAACTAAAGGGCGCACAACTCCTTAACGACAGATTGCAGATCCCTGCAACTCTTTCCAAACATTTTCTTAGTTAATACAAGTGTGTGTACGAAATTCCACTTAAATCCGATCAGTGGTCACAAAACACCAAACCAGAAAAATGGATACTTAAAAACTGAAATATCATACCGTCAAGATTTGGTGTAAAGTACGCACCCGTATCTAGGGGTAAGATATCCCTGATCCACGCGTGATACCAATCTAAAATTCATTGCTAGTGAATTTACATCACATGACAATACAACCACACAATTTTTATGATATTGCTCGCATAAAATCAAACTCGCTGCAAATTTAAAACAGCTACTTATGATATCTTTACTTTAACAAAGTGAATGCTCATTTCTTCTATGAGAATGGACAGTTTTCATTTCATGTGGGAAATTCCTATGTTTGACACTAAACTACTATTTCGCACATTCATTGAACAATTTGCTTTTACTCTTTTGGAACAATACAATGAAGAGGATGACGCCGTAGTTGATGTAATTGAAACATAATATATTAACTTTTTGACACCACCAAACAAAACTAAATTCTGAAGTTTACGTCAATCTGCCGGAAGAAAAAAAAAAACAACTCTTGTTAGACTGCCTGAAAATAATTACTTTTTTTTTTTTATCAAAATGGACAACATTCGATTCTAGTTTGTTAACACACCATATCTTATGAATAACGACCAGAGTTTATTGAAAAAAAAAAAAAAAAGACGACTGGCCCCGTCAACCACCCAATTTGAATCATATGAAATACTCAATTTGGGATTCATTGTTTGAAAATGAACAATTCACAGACGAACTATTCAAACGAAAAAAAAATTAAGAATGCTGGAATCAGATTACCGTATAAAAAATAAAAAAAAATCCATCACCTCATGGAGAAAGAGGCCCAGGGCTGTCCTTGACCAAGATGGAGGGCCTATTGGCCACATTCGACTTTGAGCCCGATGGAAATGATTTTCCGTTATGATATTACAGTTTTGAGGCGTCTGTCCCTATCCCCAAACTCTCCTGGAAGCACCTAACAGTACCAATGAAATTTTGTACAAACATTTATTTTAAATAGAGCAATTCTATGTGAGAACCGCATGCACATACCAAGTGTCAACACGAAGTTATCTGCCCGCCTGTGAATTTGAGCGCGTTTTTTTTTCCCACCCGATTTTTTAAAAGTTACGTATGGTGGGTGTCATCTTACATTAATTTTGGGACTGCACCCGTTTCAAAGCAAAATATTTCAGAATTTTTCACAACCTTAAGTTTTTTAAAATAACTATAAATTATCATTCAGAAAGAAACTACAATTTCATATTGAAATAGTCTTTGAAAGACTATAAGTAAACAAAGGTAATTCAGAGAGAAAAAAAAAAAAGTTTACAAGAAATTTAGATTTGGACATTTCAAAAAGGGGAATGGTTAAAAGAACGTCTGATTTCGTGATAAGATTGATATTTAGATTAGATTGGAAACCTTATCAACTGTAAATCTTACGTCAAAGGGCCATAAATTTCTCAGGATTTGGTTTCTTTCCATGCCTTTTGTTTTAAAGGCGTGCTTTTGTGTTCAAGGCCGTAACAAACTATAAACCCAAAGACACAAAAAACATGTCTTTTGATACCTAACTTCAACGGAATGCTTTCCATGAAACCCAAATCTAGATTTGGAGTAAACCAACCTAATCCGAAAAGTACTTGTTATAAATGTAGATTATAGGCATATCTCGTATTCAAACTAAGATTACCAATGCCTCCTGAGGAGCGCCGGTACACACAAATGAATAGAAAAGCTCAAATTTACATAGATCTTAGTGTGTATAACTAGATCGAGATCGAGATCTACACATGGATTAAGATCTAATGATGTTATTTCTCAAAATCTAAACTTATGTCAGGAAATAATCTTCTGGAAGTTAGGCCTGTCTGCTAAGAATTTAAAAATTAAACTTTGATGTAGAATCACTGGAGTACTTGAATTATGACGTCCCATTTAACATTGTATCATACAAAATAGAGTGTCTAACACCTTCACTCGCACGCAGTAATCGCTAAGGTTGCACAAGGGATTTTTTCATATGTGAGTATATTTTTGGAGGATTTAGCTTATGCCATCGGACATATTTCCTTTTTTAATATGAATCACAAATAGCTTTGGAATGACACTGTGCAAAGGTCAAGGCGGAACCTGAAGTAGACAGGTTTGCTTATACGGTTGAAAAATACAATTCTGATTAAATTCTGTGAGTTAGAACAGTATGAAAAGAGTCATTTGCATTGAAAACAGAGGATTAAAAATGCATATTTGCAGAAACATATCAATGCCTTATTGATGTTGTCTTTGCATGTGGTTTCAATATCAATATTGGTATGTAAATGATTTTTTCTCCGAACAATTCATTTCTCAACCACAAATGATGAGCATATCTTTCACAAATGGAAATTTTAATAATAGAGAATGCAGTGTTACAAAGATTTGCTTACACATCGTGAAGAATTCATGTTGACCTCATCCTAGAAGGAATTTAATTTGTTTTCTTTAAAAAAAAAAAACAACTAAAAAAAAAAACCAACAAACAAATTATTTATGCCACCTGACATAGTTGACGCCTTTAACTTTTTAAAATGAAATGCATTAACACGATCCATTAGCTCGCCTTGGCCATGATGTACCAGTAAAGCATACGGCTACATCTGTAGAAGAAAAGACATAATTTACAAGGACAACACTACAGCGTTGTTGTTGCTGTAAAGAGTGAGGGTACTAAGAATCCTCTTGGAAACACCCATCGAGCGGATTACATGACCTACATTGAGCTACAACATTATATTTTCTATTTGCATAGAAGTATTCATGGAGTGGTTATCTTTTCTATAATTTTTGATATTGAAGAAAAGTAGATTTTAGAACGTTCAAAATATTTTTCTCATTATCATTTCAATGGTCATAATTATGGTTCTGCCCCATTTGTTTATAAAGTCTGAGATAAAAGACTTTGTGTTCGTGTATATTATGGCCTAGGCAATCTTGGAAAGGGTGCCGACTCGAGAAAATAACGTTCTAGATTTGAACCTTGATCACATTGACATTAAATCTTTGAGAAACGACCATTCTCCCAAAAAAATAACCAGTCCATCTTCTTGTGAAATGAATGACCAACTGAAACAGAAAATACCAGTTTCCTGGAATTATTGAAATCTTCTCCACCTATCAACCTGTTCAATGGGTAGCAAACTTGAAAACATTTACTGTAAGAATTATTTTTTTCATTTTAGTGTCTTTAAAGCTTTGTCTTAAGCCCCTTAATAAAAATGAGTATAATGCTTAGCCTAAAGAAACAAAATCTGCCATGCCATTTATTGTTTAAAGTGTGTATAGAATCTCTGAACACACATACTCCTCTTTCAATCGCTCTTTTACGTAAGAGTGGTTTTTTATATTTTATCTCCACTTACATCTTATCCTTTTATTGAAAACCCCTAAGGACGAAAAATTTTAAGGCGCACCCTGCGTTGTTCAACTTTATGTTGAAACGTTTCAGTTTGATGATTGTATTCTTTTACACTATCAATTTCATTTTCTTTAACCACAGGAGGAACTCCAAGATCCTCAAATATATTTGTTGATTTTTTCGGTCATACTCACTTAGGAGACAGATTACCCTTAAACACAGATAGTTATACATGCAAGATAAAAATTGTAAAATAAAGCATTCTTAATTAAAAAAAAACAACAACATATGAGGGAAGTTCGGAAAGTAACCTGAAAAATAGAATTACTCAAAAAGTATTTAATTGACAAACATGAAACTTACACATAGGAAAGATAAATTTATTGGCTACTTTTCTATGTAGTCCCCGTGTAGAGCTATGTATTTTTGCCGCCGTGGGAGAAGCGAGTATATACCCTGTGTGAAAAAGTTTGCGTCAAGGTTTGAAAACCAATCATGAGCTTCACCAATGAGTTCATCTTCATCCTCAAACTTTTTGCCTCCTAGGTGGCGCTTTAGGGGCCCAAATAGATGAAAGTCTGAGGGTGCAAAATCTGGACTGTGGGCTGGATGGGGAATAATGTCCCACTTGTAGCGTTCAAGTCATTCCTTTGTGCGTTTTGCCATGTGGAGCGCTGCATTGTCGTGTTGAAGGACAACTCTGCTACGCAAGAGTCCAGGTCTTTTGCGTCGAACAACATGTCTCAGACGTGAGTCCCAAAACACGGTGGCCATCACTTTTATTGCCGATTGTTGGACTTTGAACTTTTTTGTGACAGGAGCGGGCAGGTGCTTCCATGTCACTGGGTCGCGTTTTGTCTCCGGAGTGCTCAGGTGTAACCAAGTTTCATCTCCAGTGATGAGGTGTTCAAGAAGCTTGTTCCTGGCACGATGGTCCCCGCCAGGCCCCATATCACCTTCTTGTTGACACCGGTACAGCAGGATTTGGGAGATTTCGACTCTCTGGCGCTTATGCTCA
>BLXT01003960.1:543437-554788 GCA_019648995.1 Plakobranchus ocellatus | reverse complement strand
TCTCGTGCAGTCGTTTGTTATATCTCTATCTCCTAACACTATCTAAAGTACGAAAAAAAGGTCTTCCTTCCTGTATCAGTGACAATGCACTTCTTTCAAATTTTGAATCTTAAATTTGCTCTCTTCCCAATATTTATTGGGTGGTGACTTATTTCAGTCACAAGCAGCGATGAAAGGCAGCCTGTCCATTGAAATGCTTTTGCTCAATAATAACTATGTTGAACTGAATTAACACAGCTCTATCCAGTTTTATTTGATTCAGGAAATCAATAGAAAGATAAGGTAAGAATCAACAGATGAAATACGTAATTTGCACCTCCACTCATTTGAACTTCTTTCAAGACATTCATGTTTTGCACCTTCTAAAAAAACATTTTTCATCACCAGTTTATGAAGAGAAACGTCCAATTCTCAAAAACAATGACTGAAAACGTGACTAATCAAAATCTTACCCAACTGGTCACTCGATTGTTATGATCAATATAAAAAGTTCTTCCATTTGGAGCAATCCCTATTCCCCAGCCAGCTGGTAGTGGTTCCTCCTCCTCAGCCTCGGCAGGCTGGATTGCAGAAACAAGATTGTAGATCAAAGTCAGAGATGGTCAATATATCTTAAAGCTTATAAAACGAGCAAATATGTTGAGACACCTAAAAATAGTTAGGGAGAACCTTAGCTACAAAAGTTATGAAAAAAAAAAGATGTTGATGAATAGTCAGATAAATACTATCGATAAATTCATACTTTTTCAAGAGGCATTCACAATAAAAACAAATATTTAATTATTGTAATTTGTGAAGTACAGCTATTTGGAATGACTTTATTACTTACCCCACTTGGCATGCTCCTTCTAGCTTGCTGTGAATAAAGAAAAAATAATAATATTACATAGACATTTTATTCTAAAGTCAAAGATACTTCATGAACTTAAAAAAAATTTGTTGTTTCCTGAATGCCATTTTTGAACTGGTACATACAATATGGAGGTGATTAAAAGACTCAAGCCATTACATTAAATGCATGCTTTAAAACAGGACTACAATAATTTCTCTGGCTTACCCTCCTATCCTCCTGCAAATGTAAATCTGTTTCACTGATTGATGAGGAGAGGCTGAGAGTATCATCCTGACTAATGTGCCTGCGGTATCTATACAGCTGCTGAGCTTCAAGGCTTCGTTGACGCTGAACATCTTGGGCACTCATGGCATTCATGGCGTCAGCTCCTCTGAAAAATATGACATGTAGAGAATTTATTTTTCTTTCATAAAATGTCCATTCATTTTAAAAGCCACAGGAAGCTGACAAAAGCTGGACGAAACCAAGTGAATATAATTTTGATTTCTATGCCGAATTTTTCTCTGTGGTAAATTTAATCAGGATACTGGTCTGTAGCAGATTTACATCCACACTTTCCTCAAGGCTTGTGTCCATTCTAGAGGTATCTTTGGTAAAGAAATCATGTCCAAGGCTTTTCTAAAGGATCCAGCATTGGGCCAACAATAGATTTAGAATTACAAAAGGGACAATCCTAAGTTGTGCAGTTTAATACCTGACCATCGGCAAGTTAAGCCAAACTGGATCTGAGGGGAAAAAAAGCCTAAACTCATGCTATAGTTTGCCACACGTTACCAAACGTCAGGTGCAGCTTTTTCAACACTTAAACTCAGTTTTCGTATCAAACTGGAATGTAAATCAAATCTCTATGGGATACTTTAATTTTAAAAAGCATCCTTAGTGAAATGAATACATTGGTTTTCAATTTTTTGTGACAGCGAAGTAGCAATAGCTTATTTACCTTAAAACTTGACAGGTCTTAGCTTAAGGGAAAATATAATTAATTATTTACAACTCAATAAAATCATGTTCTAAATGAGAGGACTTGCTCAGAAAGCAGTTTACAGTTTTATAGAATTTCAATAGCCTTTTTTTAGGGTTAAAGTTTCATGGAAAGTCTCAGCTGTCTGAATCTAGTCTTGTGATTAAACCAAACTTGACTGGATCCTTGGTTGAATGTTAGATTAAATTTTTTGAAAGTAGGCATAGACTATGGCAAAAAAACAAGCTCACATTTTCAGCTAAATCTATATCTCTAGTCAAATGTAATGTCCTTATTTGTTTTTTCCATACAGATCATGATGATCTTGATCTAGATTAAAATTGTGGATCCAAAACAGTTAAAATTGAATTAAATTTCACCTTCAATCAATAAACCGCAGAGCAGCAGCCAAGGCATAGTTAAAAGAAGCTGACATTCTAGTGACAAAAAACATTGGAAATCAAAGTAAAAACTACAGTGGGCGTAACTAATTATAACTACAGATTTAAATTAATGTGTTCACAACAAAGCAAAATTATTACCCCAGGTTTGAATTTTTCCTTATAATTACAATTCTCAATATAAGAAATGGTCCAGGAAATGCAATGGCAGGCATCTTGTTTCAAAACAGAATGGTCACATGGAGCAGTTTGTTTTACAATGTCTCATGAAAAAATTTCTACTCAATAGACTGAAAATTTCAGATGTGAGGATTGCTGGACGGAAATACTGTAGGAAAAAACCCAACTTTTTCTACAGAAGACAAAAAATTTTGGCATCTCTATATTAAGATTTTTGCAGGGAAAAAAAAGTCATAGATCAGCTACTAGATGGATAGACAGTCACCCATCCTTCAACTAACAGGAGATCCCTATCACAAACTAAACAGACAACACCAAAATCAAATCTAAGATACAAACAGGCCCCAACTGATAAAGGAAAAGCATATTCACAAAACTTAAAGCCTGAGAGACTCTTGATTGCCAAAGTGGACCTGGGCTTCAAACAACAAAAGCATGTACTGCAGCTGTGTCCAAATTTTTTTGCTCTTAGAACTTGACCTGGACAAATGATAAACCCTCCCCCCCTTCCCCTCACCCAAAACCTGATTGGCACACTCAAGCACTGAACTCTCACAGCAGACAGTGCTAGCCACTGATCTACAAATTTAATATGACTTGCTGTACTGCAAAAAAGCAAAGAAGGCAGAAGAAGGTGTACCAGTTCACAATAAGTTGCATTGTAGGCAAAGTAAGGTTTAGCCCAGAGTGCTCAACACTTGCAACTAATAACATTTATAGCGTATTGTAAGTTGTTAAGAAAGCACACATACTGTAAAAAAAAATTTTTTTTTTTTCAATTTTTTAAATAAGTTATTTTGTAAAATTGTTCACCAAGGGGGAAAAATGCATATAAATGAAGAAGCACCAAAACTTAAACTTCCAAAACTCAACCTCACTTACATGGTTGGTCTCTCCCACTGTGTAGAGCGAGTCAAGTGATTCACATAATAGAACCTTCCGTTGGCGTCTGTTCTCTCTTCCCAGTTAGGCGGTAAAGTGGAGGACCTGAGAACAAAATGCACATTTAAATATGTTAAAAAAATATGACACAACATTTCAACTTATCTACAACAGGAACCTAACTAGAAATAAGAACTTGTTTTTAATCCAAAAACAGATACTACTTACAAAAAAAAAAAACCGAAAGAACTCTATACTTTCATTAAAACAATTAAACCTTCCCATGCTTTTGGTTTTGCTAGAGAATAAGCATATCCCATCGTCAACCAAAAAAGTATTTAAATAATTGTTGTAAAGAATTGACGAAATTGGATTAAAAAAAATATCAATCAACAGCATAAAAATAATAAATATATTCTTGTTTATATACTCTTCAAATTTCCAGAGTATCCTCCCCTAAACTGTAAACAATGCTAGGTTATTCAACAATAATTTCATACTCGCTCTTGCTCAGTTACTTACAGTTGTATTTTGATCTGACAAAAAAAAAAACAACCTAGTTTTATTGTAAATGCAAGAATGTATTGGTGATCACAGGCTCTACACTTGCAAATGTCTGCTGCGATCAAGAGCTACGGCTGCCAACAGGACAATACAGGAATGTATTGGTGATCATATGCTCAAAACTTGCAAAAATGTCTGCTGCGTTCAAGAGCTAAGGCTGCCAACAGGACAATGCCTTGCGACAGGAATGTAAATAAACATGATCTTGTAAACTCCTAAGTTAAATTCCTAAACCTAAGCAATCTTACTCTGTTGGTCTGTTCCACTGGGTAGTTCGACTCATATGATTGATGTAATAAGTCCTTCCAGCATCATCCGTCTTTTGTTCCCACCCTGGCGGTAAAGGTACATCAAAGTGGTTGCTGGCTCCAGCCTCTTGCTCCACACTGGTTACACTAGTATCCCGAGCGGTGTACATGGGAGCCTCCACGTCATCTCTGTTACTGTCCATGTCCACCACTTCCCAACCAGGCTGCTTAGAAAACACAAGTGTTGAAAAAAAAGAAACCCATAGAGAAATATGGCTAATCATTTAATAATAAACTCTTTTAAAAATGCAACAAAGTTCTGAGGATTTTTTTTTTTTCATTTGAATATAAATATTTACATTTTGTGTTATGACTAAAGATTACTAGTAAGATGACTTACCTCATTAACTTCCTGCTCGGCTGCTGCCTCATTTTGCTCCTCCTCATCCTCTCCTGGAGTTTCAATATAAGCTAAATAGAGAGTCAAATGTCCACGCACTCTTGAACGAGAGCTGAAAAAAAAAAATTGCATGATTTTTTTTTCACTTCTTTCTACCTTTTTACATAATAAAACATTTCAGGAATTAACTTTTCTTTTTATGATGAAGTAAGAGGAAAAAAAAAAAAAAAAGAAAAAGGCAAATAAAGGTTATGAAAGTTAAAAGAATAATAAATGTATTTTATTTAAAGCTTACCTGCGGGGTCTAAGTACAAAGTTTCTGCACGATATATCTCTGCCCGGCCTCTCTTTTGAAATAGTTATCAAATTCAAAGCAAAGTCCACCATTCCCAGAAAATCATCTCGGGTCTGCAAACAATCATTCAAAATATTTGAACAGTGCTTGTATAAAAACTTACGTTTTGTGAATTACATTTTTGTAAACCAGATGTGCCAATACAAAAAAACATAACAAACACAAAAAAACACCCCAAAATACAAAGAAGTGTAAATATATTTATATATATGTGTATACATATACAATCTCAAACTTGAGAGTGAACTATTTACTATGATTTTGAACAACTAAATTCATTCATGTGATTTTCTTAGTTGAATTGTAAAATAAAATTAGTAGACAATTATGATTTCTTACATATCCTTCAATAATATTAATAACCCCACAATACAAAGAAGTGTAAATAATATTCATGTATAAGTGTACACATATATAATCTCAAACTTGAGAGTGAACTATTTACTATGATTTAGAGCAACTAAATTCATTCATGTGATTTTCTTAGTTGAATTGTAAAATAAAATTAGTTGAACAATTTTAATTTCTTACATATCCTCCAATAATATTAATAACATGGACTTGGTAAATTCCATTTATTGGAATTAGTCATTAAAAAAAAATAGCCTCAGTAATTTGTGAATGTATAAATTGATCCAAAAATAAAATTACATAGCAATGTATGAATAAAAATATTTTGATGCACATATTGCCACAAGATGTGGGCTTTGGCTTGCAAGTACAGGTAATAGAAATGGGAGTAATACAAGGCTATAGATTCAGACACAACACAAACAAATTACTATGCTCAGAATACTGATAAAAGAATAATTAGAAGTAATTATAACATCTTGGGATCATAGAACCTTTATCACCATCATTCTAGTCTTAGAAAAATTGGAGGCTTGGGTTTGACATTAAGAGCATGATGAGAAAATGGAAGTGCTGATATGACATGCTGTATCAATGAAAATAAAAAAGTTTAATAAAAGGCATATACCACACGATTGGAGTCAAACACTTCCAGCTGCAGATTGTTGCTGTTAGGGTTAACCTGCAAAAACAGAGGGAGAAAATGAGTTATTTTAAGAAAACTATGCAAAAAGCTAGCAAAGAATCATATATTCCACTGAGACTGTCAAAAACAAAATATCTTATTAGCTTAAGGGTTGTGATGTTCATTTTGATTGTACATTGATAATGTGTCATGAATAAAGGAACACCTGACATTTAATCAAACAATTGTATTAATACAACTGTGATGGGTGCTCTGAGGCAACATTAGATCCACATTTCTGTAATTATTTTTGATTCATTTTGAGGTCTTATCTACACTTACTACATTCTGAAAGTAATTTAATCCACCTTTTGACTTGAAAGAAATACCAAGACAATTATCATTTTTCATTTCTTAAATCAACACCAAAAGTGTGTAGGCAATACTAAATAAACAATCCTAGTTCAACCTGAAACAAACAGTTTGGCAGTGTGAATGCACGGTGAGTAAAGTAAAGATTTGTAGTCTTGAACAGTCCATAAAAATATTTGTCTGCAGTATTTCATATCTGCATAGTGACATTCTGATTCTCTTTGTGCCAATTTTCAAAACAATTCTAATATCATCCCCTTTTCATAGTCGATTCTACCGGCAGATAGATTACAAAACAAAGAGGGCAGAAGAGAAGGATTCTTTCCTAAAGCAGTAACAAGTTTCATATGTACACTCCTTATATAAATGGATGAGTTTCGTTTCACCCCATTATATTTTTTGTTACAAAAAGTGATAAGTAATTTTTGTCTTTCCCTGCATTGTAAAGGTAGGCATTAAAACTCTTTTTTTTGTCCCTTTATACACCATCAATGAACATGAATATCGATAGCCAGCCTGTTGAAGCACCTGTTTTGTTCATAGGGAATTTACACTGCTTAGAAAGATGATAATAATGGTAATTACACCGAGCTGATGTAATAAATCAATAAATAATATTAATGAGAACACCCATTTCCCATTCTAGCAAGCAAGAGACTTCTAGCAAAGTACCTTTAAAAACTAAATTCATTAGAAAATCCCAGAGTATGTGATTGAAAACACATATTTATATTGGTGAATTGTTGCATTTATTTTCATACATGATTTTTATCCAATTGATTTGTTGCCCAATTGAATGTTTTAAAAAATTTATTTTTATAATAATATTGTACTTACTCTGAATATAAACTCTTCATACCACTTTGGATTTAAAGACTGAAAAAAAAACAACATATAAATGTTTACAAGATAATGATCGCTGTTTCATTGAAAGTAGAAAAAAAGATTTTAAAAGTTGAAAAAAAGAAAAGAAATCTTTAAACAAAAATCCAATTTCTTCTTCACTATCGTTAAGTCAGTTTCAATTTTTCAATGAAGGGTGCTCACAAGACTAATAAAACGGATCCCATTATTATTCTCCTTTCCTTTAATGTGATAAACTGCTAGCAACCTTCGACCTTTAAATGTTTAGTAAATAAATGGTGGATAGGAAGCACTTTTTTTTTTTAAGTTTCTCAAAAGCATATGCTTATCAAATTGCACTTTTGCGAGTCTCTTTAAAGACAACTTATATATAAAAAAAAAAAAATGTCAGTGCAGCTTGCAACTTGACTGTAATGAGTTGGGCCATAAAAATTCTTGAAATAAGTCGAACAAAACATAATGTCTCACATTGTATCAATAAATTACTGTGTTCAGATTTAACAAGTGCCCTCTATTTCTTTTTATCAGATAATCTTTTGACCCAAAGCCTGGGCTTTCGATTGCATGCAGCAGAGGCATTTTAGTTTAAAGAGTAAAACATACAAAAAAACCTACTTCTAATTTCTTTAAAAAAAAAAGTTCCTGTAAGAAGAAGCAACTAATTTTTTTCATTATTTTCACAGACCTTTCGAACAATACTTGTCTGCTTTACATCAACAAGATTTTCTCCATCAAACAGTGAAATTTTGACATAGGGGTCACTGGGTGAAAAAAAGAAATAAGAAAACAAATAAATGATTAAGTTATATATCCATCTTTTTCAGCAGATGAAAATTAATGATCAATTTCGATTGCAAAAAAGTTAGAAAAAAATGCAATATTTCTGTGCCCTCACTAAAAGATAATTAATTTGCATGATACATTAATTTTTCAATTTTTAACTGGAAAGGAAGGCCAAGTTTGTGTCGAATGAAAAAGCAAGTTATTGTTCAGAGCTGAAAGAAATCCACTGACAAAACTCTTGATATGAAAAATAATCATAAATATAAACAAAATCCATGAATAAGGCAGATTTATTTTACTCTTAGAGAAGAAATTTTCACTTTAAAATCAAAATTCAAACTTTCTCAGACTCACGAAAAATGAACATTCAATCCATGAATTTGTGACGAACAACTGCAGTCTTTGAGTCTTTGAACAGCACTGTGGAATCAATCAGTTTAGTTTGATCTGCCTTTAATAATGTAATCTTTTTTTCCAAACGCAAACTCTTCAGTACTCACCTGGCACCAAATATATCTTTTTTTGCCAAATTCACACCTTCAATGACTTTAATTCTCAGCAGTCGCATCTGAGCATTTTCAGCTTCATCCTGGGTGTAAAACACATTAAAAAAAAATACATCCGTGCAAGTAAAAACGTGAACATGCCATAAGAGACCACAGTCTAGATGACTATATGGTTTTTTGCATATTTGTCACATATTTTTCTTCCAATAGTGATAGTTGCTGCTCCAGCCAATGATCAATCAAGACTATTTACATGTTACCCTATAATTCAGACCAGACAGAAGATGAAAACCAATACGGTAAACTTCAAATTCCCAATAGGAGATTTAAATAGTCCTATATTCTCCTCTTCAGCCCTGGTAAAATTCCATGGATTCAGTAAGCAAGAAGGGCCAAATTTATCAACCCTGGGTTTAATGAGGGGAAAGAAGGCTGTCACTGGGTGTAGGTGGAAAAATGAAGCAAAGCACATGTATACTGATAGTTCGCACCCATATATCTGTTGAGATTATTTTAACTTTTAGAAAAGTATGTATTTTTTATATGGTTTTGAGCATCTTTTTTCTTTTGGGTTCATTTTTTTTTTCAATTATTTTTCACAACTTTCATTCTAAGATTTTAACACATAAAAAAAAAAAGTAAAAAGTGTATAAAATTCCCTCATCAATTTGGTTGACTATATCACTGTATATATCTGTATACTCTAGAAAAGAAAGCAATGAGAATCTTATAGATCATCTTTATTATTTCTTTGTATTGTAATGCTAAACCTAATGAAGTCACTTATATTTCTAGGATCAAATAATGAAATAAACACTTCTGCTTAGCAGACCTTATCACAGGCGTGAGGTATGAGCAAACACATGGACACAACAGAGAAGTTTCTCTTTCTCACAGCCTATAACTGTGTCAGGGACCGAAAAAAAAAACGACCTATAAGGTGTTTTCCACAAACAGGTGTGAAATAGCAGATGCTGATTTCTATATCAATTATTTGATTAACTAAACAAAATAATTACCTTTTTTTGGGTATGAGTGTTCATAACAATGTCATTTAACTATTCTAACAAGAAAATGCTATTTTGTTCTTTCTTTACATTAAAAAAAAAAAGTGCGAACCTCCGAAAAAACGACACGTTATATCCCATTTTTTATATATATTCATTTGGGATGTCTCGCTGCTTTAAAATTGGGAAAATAGGTAAGTTTGACTCTTTTGACACATTGTTCGAGTTCTTTGCTACATTTTGAACATAATCGGGAAGTTCTGATGTTTACCAATGACCCACATGAGGGCTGGGAAATCTCCTATAACATCAGCATCTTGTGTGTCGTCACGAAGCATAAAAAAAAACTTTCGATATAAGCACTTAAAATCGGTTTCTGCCAAATCTTTTTTGTATGGAACTCAAGTGGGGTTGTACCTATCGGAAGATACTGATATTTCCCGATAATTTTATGATTTGTAACTGCTGGAGCCATACATGCATGCGTTGGAGGTGCGCACTTTCACTTTCGGTAACCCGTCCTCGTCATACAGTGTTCCGTCAATCTTTTTTGTGTGCAAGTAAAATCTATCGGCATCGTTGATTTCACGGTAACGATATTCCCAAACATCACTATAAAGTATGTTTAGCCTTAAATTTGCCTTATGTTTCGTCAGGTGCACACATTAAGATACACAATTGCAGTGTAGATCTAGACTTTAGGCGATCGCAAAAACGCTATCCCTGACGCGCTTTTCCTCATTTATGCCTATAAAATAACTTATTTAAGTTCGTTTAATGTATATCCAACAGTTATTGTGTAAAAACACTGTAGCAATCATGCATAGAGCGATATATTTTGGCGGTTTATGAACAAGTAGGCCTAAACAAGTGTGACTGCGTTATCCAACACACCGACACAAACAAAGTGCATATGTATGATGATTGCAACACGTACTAGGCCTACTTGTGCCTATCAGGAACAATGGCACACGGGATGTGAGATGCTCCATTTACAGAAACACATTATCATGAATGATTTTATTGTTTTTAATTTCTTCTATGAGAACAAATATATGCTCAAAGAATGATGGAGTAGTGCGGAAAATGATTATTTACAAAAACCTTTCTCAGATGAGACGCTAAGTACATTCCTTTGACTGTAACTTTAAAAACAAATTTGAATTCAGCATTAAATTTTCTTTCGTTTGATGTATAACATAATATATATTTGTTGAAGTTGAAAATTTTATATTTTTGGGACATTCTGATTTTATGTTTGTAAAACACGCCATATAAGCATTTCATTCTTCTTTCATTGGGTGTCTTAAAACTGTGCTATCAATCCTCTTCTCATTGATGTAACATCATGACAAGGAACAAAGTAAAGTCTCCAAATTACACGCAATTTATTTGTGGGCATTTCAGTGATCTTTTTTTTTTGGGGGGGGGCACACTGTCTAGCACAGACATAGTTCTTAGTTAACTTAAAAGGCTGCTGGTGTTGCCACTAAGTTTCCCTTCATTCTTCCCAGTGATTGCTCATGTTTTAATCCCTTTTATCGACAAATGTGTCATTGAATTGTAGTTGCCTCCACCTTACAGTTTTAATCAACGGTCTTTCAATTTTTAAAGCTTCTTTCAGTGAAGATTCATTTGAATTTTCATTTCATCCATGGTATCCTCATTATTCTGATGTACTGACCAATCACATTCCTACCTACTGCAGTTTTCTCTCTGTTTCCTTGTTAATTGCCCAACACTCACTCCACAAAAAATACAACTGATATCAAAAACATACATTTTCATTACCCTGATTTTGACATTTATACTTATTTTAATGTTTCCTAATAATGATTTAATATTTTGGGATGCATCTTCGGCCATTTTGTTTCTTATTTCACTTGTGAATCTCCAACATTTCATTATCAGGTAGCTCCTAGCTCCTTGCCAAGACTGCATATGGGATTTTGGGGATTTCTTTGAGATGACCATGCATTTTTTCTTTTTTTTTTGGCGG
>BLXT01003960.1:514562-539301 GCA_019648995.1 Plakobranchus ocellatus | reverse complement strand
AGTTAATGAAGAAAAAAAAATATTTTGAAAAGAAAGAGGAACAACAGTAGACAAAGCAAAATAGACAAACACAAAAAGGGAGAGAGGGGGGGGGGGGTTAAAAAAATAAAGCGACTAACACAATCAAATGTAAACAGGACATAGATACAACAGGAGAAAAATAAAATTTCTTCCACTAAAAATAACAGAACTAATACAACTATGGAAAAAGAACCCACTAGCTCCTCATCAAAATTATTCTCAAACAAACAAGCAAGCAAGCAAGCAAGCACACTCCCATGCACATGCATGCACACACACATACTGAACAAGACTTGATTATATCTTTCTATTAAACGTCAAAATGTGTTTATTGATTTGTAAAATGTCAAAAGAGTCAAAAAGAGTAAACAATTAATATATAAATACCCATACAGTATTTTCAGGCCAATTTAAGACAGACTAAAAATAAAGAAAAATTTGTTAAAGAAACATCCACTAGACAGTTTAATTAACCCTCCAAGTATATGTGATATTTCACCTGTTTAATAGAAAGACTTCAACACACATTAAAAAAAAAAAAATTCTTGCAGCATGACATAATCAGTTACTCAATTACACAAATTTTCAAAAAAGGTCAAGATCACTATATGTATTATTATTAGTCTTTTTTTTTTTTTTCCAATCAACATCACTTGTCACTCATCACATTTTGTCAGAGACAGTTATCACATTCAAGTTTTTTTTTTGAAGAGCAAAAAAAAAGAGATTAGTATCACTTTTCTTCAAAATGAACGGTAATGAAAAAATCTGGCATTTACAAAATATTCAGTACCGTTCACTACACATTTATAGCCATGAGATAAATTACTGAGAATGTGTCAAAATAAGAGAATGTTATTAAAGGTAAAGAGAACTGTATTTCTTAGTCTTCCCATCTCCCTATCTCTCTACACAAAAAGTGTAACATTTTCACTGCTGGCTAACATAATTTAGCAAAGGGACATATTGGTAAAATAAAAGGGCTTCTAGCAGAGCGCCATTGGTTTACAAGTCCTAGATTTAATAGTACAGGCTTATAAATTTCATTGAGATTCACTATTATATTTGAATCTGCATTTAAGTTTTATTCCTGAATAATAATAATAAAAAAACAAATTTGATACTTAAATGTTGATCATAATTTAAAATGATGGGATGTTAGGCAAGAATGCAAAACATTGCCCTTTCAATCTTTAGCAAGGGCAGAAAATTGTATTTGCTCCACAAACCTCCAGCACTGTTTTGATATATAGACCTTCTAAGACAAATGAGGTAGCAAGGAATGCAATGTGATCTTCCTTACAAAACTGTACACTAAAAAATAAAAAACCCTTGTCTGTTTTACTACTTTTCATTAAGTATAGGGTCTAATCTCTTTAAACAATTTTTAACAAGTAATATCAATAACAATGTTGGTGGCGACAATAATATTCTAATCTTTTAGATCTAGATTTATAAAAAAATTGTATTTTAAATATATCAGTGGACAGAATTGTTTGTGTTTGAATCTAGGGGCACAAAACCATTTCAAGACATCTTTTAAAAAATCTCAATCATTAAGAGGTACAGAGAAACCAAGGATTATTGCTAAACATCTTTTTGTTTTCACTTGTTCACATCAAGAGCAAGAAATTATGCCATGGTTTACAGGTCTATACATCATATATTACCTATGTACTGGTCTGATTATGGGGTATTCATATATCGAATAATATAATTCATAAAGTTAATTCTAGATATTTTTCATGCTCTACATTAATTAAATGTTTTTCTTTGTGACATTTAGTGAGAAAATTTTGAGAAACTTAGAACACATCTTTGAAATAAGAGATAAAGGTATTGAACACGCTGAACCTACAGCAGATGACTAGCCCACTGCACATTGGTGTCAACTTTGGCTACTATGTTTAATGAATCTTATTTCTGCCTTTCTATGATTAATAGAAATGCAAAATAATTTGATTTTGATGTCAGCAGACACACAGTGAAAGCTGCATCAACCATATGTAATAACCGATGAAACATCGTGTAATTTAAGTGAATGTGTGATAACTGATGAACCATCATGTAATGTAAGTGAATATGTAATAACTGATGAACCATCATGTAATGTAAGTGGACATACAATGAAAACCACATTAACCATATGTAATAACTGATGAACCATCATGAAAAGCTATCGTAAAAAAAAAAAAAAAAAAAATAGTAATTACTGCGAGGTAGGCAAAAGTAGCACTCAGTCTGTGCTGGTTATTTTTGGAATAATTATTCTACTTTTAGGCATGTTTTAAAAACAGTATGGTCAAATATTTTTACCTCTTATAAAACAAGGCATCAATATTTAAATTAGGCACATATAAATGCATTGTAGTTAAGTTTCAAGGCTTACAATAAATGTGTAGATAGAAAAGAGATAAATGACTTTCAACCAAAAGGCACAGAGAAGAAAAAAAAAGGTTTCAAATGAGAAGTCTGAGAATAAACGACAGTGTATTTTTGAATCATTTATGGTGAAGCAAATAAAGTGTAGAAATTTCAGCCAGAAGTTCTTTGAAGAGAAAAACCTGGCATATAAGCAACATGTTCATGAATATAATTTATCACTCTGGTACGTTCAATGATTTTCAATTGATTTCTCTAAATATATGTAAGATCTTACGATGAAATGATCTGTAGAAAGGAAATATCATTATATAATGCTGTGTCAGTAACATAATACTGTACTAGTTATACCACCTTACATGCATTACAGCGCAATTTTCTTGCGAACTCAAAGTAAAAAGAAGGCTAAAGAACTTTCTTAAAAAAAACAATTCTAATTTATGTAATTCTTGAAGAAAATTTTTGTGAATAATTACTTTCATTTTCTATTTACAAGTTTATGGATGCTAATAAAAACGGGTTTCTATGAAAAAAATTTTATGGGTCTTTTTTGTACTCACCAACTTCAGTAACATACTGTTTTAGGAAAAATGTGAATACATGTTACATAAAAACAAATATCTTTGACTATATTTCTGTTCCGAGATGGACGAAAAAATTGTTGTAGCCTTAATACATTTGAGAGGATGCACAATACAAAAATAGTCTCAAAATTTATTTTGAAAATTATAAACTTAAAAGAATGCCTGGCTGCAACCTTTATAATTTTCAAACAAAAACCAAATTCAAACTACTGCAACAAAAGCATCCTAAACACCATTTCCATAAAAAAACCAAAAAACTGAAAAACCAGGTACTTTTAGCAAAAATCTGCATTTCAACTACATACCGCAAAGTTTATACTTCTAATTACAAAGCCCAGGCTATACAATCTTACAAAATGATGTGACATTATTATGAAAAACGTGGAAAAGGCTGTAATGAAAACTTAAAAAAATAAAAAAAATTATCATCTAGTTGCAAGGAAAAGAAATTTGTTATGAAACCGAATAAACAAAAAAAATGAAAAATGAATATGTGTTTAATCTTGTAAAAATAATCATTTTTTTAGATAATATTCCGTCTCTTAAAATCTGTTGAAGTTAAAAAAAAATTGATTCAAATTTACTACTAATAATAATAAATAACAATAAAAATAATAAATCTAATATTGAAAAAAAGGTCTTGCTTTGAAAATAAACAACTAAAACAATCACATCGTCTTTTCTTGCTTTCACTGAAACTGATGCCATATTTTATCTTCCAGTCCATCAAAAAAATCTGATTATTTCAGATCAAGGAAAGCAACAGAATTAAATGATCTCTAGGATGAAAGATGATCAAAATATTTATCCTTGCACAAAACATACAGATGCACACAATGAAAAAAATCAGTAACAAAAGGAAACGCCCACTTAAATCTCAAAGCACCTTGAATGAATTCAGCTGTTGTGAACTCCAAGACAAAATATCTAGAAAAAGAAAAAGCATCAGGATATATATATATATAAGACAGTGTTTTAAAATGTCCAGCTATTGGAATTCTTGAGACCTCTTTTTTAAGGCAGGCAAAAGGAGACAGCAAACAATTGATGGAAATGCATAAAATGGTACACAGCTTGAAAGTAACACAAATCTCTCGGATGATGAAAATCATCAAATATTAAAGGAAAATCCATGTTTTTTTTTTTTTTTTGCTTATCATGAAAACCTTATTTTTCTTTGAAGAAAAAGTGGATGGTATTTTTTAGCTCTTGATTCGGTCTTTCAGCTTCTTCAATTAATAAGGTATTTTTTGAGAACTGCCGTAGGGAAATGAAAAAGCAGTATCGTCCGTAGACTTGACACTAATAATACTGCTCTTTAATTGGTTAAAGCAGAGATTGTATACTTTTATGGACGTATAAAAATAAAGTGGGTCCCATGCTTAGTCCTGATTGTCCTTGGCATACGGCATTTGAGGTAGTTTGTTATTGCTTTCCTCGCCGCCTTTACTTTCCCTGGGTCTTAAGAGACCTAGCTACCAGTATAATGCTGGGTGGCCACACAGGAGCAATGAAAATCTGACTTGGCCCGGACTGGGAATCGAACCCTGGACCTCTTGGATGGTAGCCAACTGCCCTACCAGATGAGCCACCACTCTTCTATTATGGATGTAGACATTACTAAATTATTACATTTGGAATCAATGATGTGTTGAAAATATCACAAAAGTATGAACATTTCCTTAAAATAAATGCCAGGCACTTACAATATCTATGATTGACAGGGCTTTATCACAGTCAAACAATCATTGATACCAAACAGGTTTATTTAAAATCTGTTGAATCACTTTTTATGAAATGAGTTTGCTGAAATGAATAGTTGTTTTAAAATGGGTATTTGAACAACCAAATACAAAATCTTTAAAGCACGCCTGTGACAATGGCTACATTGGATCTGGCTATGAGACATGATAAAATGATATATATATTTTTAAATGAACAATGACAATAACATCATAGGATAGAGGAGCCAAAGAAAAAAAAACAAACCAAAAGCACAGATCATTCAATATGAATTTTAAAAGATCATCAGCCTCAACATGAAAAAGTTGTTTACTATCTGTTCCAGCCAGCAACATAATTTTGCTGCACTATGCTATCTTGCTTGCTATGAAATTTGAAATAACAATCACCATTATGTTATACGCCAGTCTAATACCACTTGCTATATTTTTCATATTAGCCTCAAGGAGACTTAAACTATCAAAGCTCTTTTGAGTGAGCCTGAATGTTTTGCCATAATGATTACTGGCCCTGAAGTTTAGCGTTCACATTTCAGAATCACAAAGCTTTTTTTCCCCCTTTTTACTGAGTGATCTTGCCTTTATGACCCTTGAGCTGGGGACAGCACTATGGAGTCGACTTATTCCCCGTCAAATTTTCAGAAGATTTGTATTCTTGCTATTTGTGAGGTCTCTGTTCATTCATTTTTTATGTTATGAATAGAGTGGAACTCGAATATAATTTTATTTTGCCATGCTAAAGGCACTTCAATACAATTTTTTTTGGATCTTTTGGATATTGTTTTTTTTTTTTTTTTCAAACATTCTTAACCCAAGCTCACACATCCTAAAATACACAGATCTATGATTTCTTTTCACCCAGAGGCAAAAAAAAAAATCCCACACAAAATTTGAGACATCCATTTTGGCTGCAATTCATTTCTTTGCTGTAGTTGCAATATAAATGCCATTGCTTATCAGTGCCAAATGGGCAGATAATGATAGCAAGGAAAACAACAGCACTGATAATTCACCTGCTGTTAAATGCCATTCAATCCATTTGAAAATGTTTAAAAGCATCACTGTTTATCATTAATGTATTACTGATACATCATCCCTGAGAAGATAAGAG
Organism: Plakobranchus ocellatus; assembly: GCA_019648995.1. NCBI lineage: Eukaryota > Metazoa > Mollusca > Gastropoda > Plakobranchidae > Plakobranchus > Plakobranchus ocellatus. Next base: position 533,461 of record BLXT01003960.1, on the reverse strand, counting down.
TTAAATCTGAAGCCAGTGACTTAGATTTAAAAAAGATTAAATACAAAACTTAGAAAGGGAGGAGAGAAAATTTATTTCTAAAACAAAAATAAAAGAGAACAAAACTTGATTAGCACAGACTAAACATTATGAAATGATCAAAATATTAATTTCAAATATATGAAAGACTTATTTCCTGAAAAATAGTTTTACATACATTCTAGCAATCCTCCACAATTTACCCTACTACAAAAAACTTGAGTGAATTCAAATGTTTTTTTGCTTTTTGGCCACTTTTTACTTTGTTGACCTTACAAAATCCTAGTATTTCAGGACCTTACATTGTGCATTGCTTGACCAAATCTAATAACTGAAATATTTCAATTCTCATTTAATGGTGCGCCAGAATTAACATTGTATTTATGATCAAATGGAATCACGAAATATACTGCTGCCTTTTTTTTTCATCTGGCCTCTCAATGTACCATTTTGTTTTTTTTGATGGCTTGTAACTGGATATGGCAACTGGCTCAATTAACTTAACAATCACCTTGAAATATTCATTGTGTCACACATTTACATATAAAATTTCATGGTCCAATTAATCAAGTGTCATCGCATCAAGAAACCGAAATTGTTTGAGAAACAACCACTAGATAAAAGATCTAAGATCTAGAATATAATAGCTTACAACATCTTGAGCTAATAAAAATCTTCAGTCTTGAAACTCACTTATGCTACCTGAAAGGAAAACTTTATGTTAAATAAAGGGCACAGCAGGTAAAGAGTCAGATATGAAAAACATTCGCGTCTATAAAGTGGGTTAAAGTCAATCTACATAAGGGCATTCTGAAGATTCTGAAAGAAATTTAACGTTAATCAGATCCTGTTCAAGTCATAAAAAAGGCTATTCCATCTCCTCAAAGGAATCATTCATCCAGTTCTTCGTCGTCATCAAATTCTTCCTCCTCTTCATCTCTCTCCTCATCGTCTGATTCTGTTGCAGGATACTCTGTAGTCAGCTCACAATGACCTTTCTGTAGTGACAAGCTGCTGATGTCTTCAACATCATCTCTGTTTTTGTGTAAAACAGAAAAGAAAATATCTTAATAAAGAGCCATCATTATCCTAACCAAAATAATAAGTTCTTTTTACGTTTAATTCAGTTCTTGATATTTGAAGTATGCACAGAAAAAAATGGTGCAACTTTTTTGATTACACATCTCTGCATGCTTCACTTGCCTCACAACTCTCTGTGTCCAATAGCTGCCTTCTCATGAGCACGTTTGAACTAATGTAATAAGCAATATGCATAACAATGTAATGAATAGATTAATTTCTGTCTAAAATAAGCCACATCTTCAACGTTGAAATCCTATAAACTGTACAGTGTCTAAATAGAAATAAAAAACAAATCATGATTAAGATGATGTAGATTAACCTAGATTGACCCCCCCCCCCCCAAAAAAAAAGATGCCATGGCTATGGGCTATGGACGCTTACAATTCAATTTCTGAAACTGCCTCTCCTGATGCTGTGGCCATGTTGTCTATGTCTAACAGGGGCATCTGCTGGTCATAGCTGCCTTTCTGGCGAGCCAATTTAATCAGAGTTTCACAAAATGTGTGACCCATCTCTTCTAACATTTCTGTGTTTATATGAGCATCCTGTATTTGCAAAAAAAAAAAGCAAGTCATTACTGGATTTCAAATAATTGTTTTGACTGCGTTTTATGCCAAACAATGTCATACAAACTAAAACTTATTTTTTAAGGGTGAGCAGCAAATATTAAAAATACTTATATTTTGACGTAAAATGCCAAGCCCATTACTCTAATATACACATTATTTCATGTACATGTATGTAAGGGAAGCTAGATAAATCAGGCATGAATTATATTTTTGGCATCTCATACAATCATAGTCTATTAGTGGTCATTAATGTGAAAATGAAAAAAAACAACTATTATTTTGATTTCGTCAAAATGAAAAATGAATTCAAACCATAGAAACAAACAGAAAAATGTTATACATTTAAAAACAATCCTCTTAAATGTGTCCTTTAAATTTGTTGTTGCAAAGGAGAAAGCAAGACTGATTAGGGTTGGTGACAAATCCAACAGAGGATTGCATGGTATATACCTTGTACTTCCCCTCGTCACATCCACAGTAACTGGACTCCATTGTGTAGGAGCGTACAACATTCAGCTGGCGCCACACCACCACTCTAGCCGTGTTCTCCTTCACTTTCTCCACCATGTTATTACAGTTTTTCAAGGAGAATGATGGGCAGGTTGTGTTCAACAGGCGAGGCAAGATCTTTCAAAATCAAGCAAAACAAAAAATATGACCATTTAAATTTGAATATAGCAAACTCAATCACAGCCATGATTTGACATATCATTCAAAACAGCTTTGAAAGAGTGGACCTTTAACCTTTTCACATCGCACAGGCTGAGACTCCATTATTCCGAATACACACTAAGGCAGCCCTTTAGCTATTCCCTGCAAACACATGGTTTTGGTGCATTTTCAAAAATTGACATAAAATCATGCAAAGCTCCTATAGTGATGTATTTGGTATGTATAAGAGGCTTTTTTTTATAAACTATAATACAAAAACATATTAAGACCGACAAGCACTTCTAAGGTTACCATGACAACCAAAACAAGATGGCTGACAGAAGGAAAAACAAAAAGCATAATAAAACAAGGCGAGATCGCATCGTGAAATTATTTATAAAAATTCAAAACAATGTCTGAGCACCACAAAATACATTTGAAAGGACCCAAAAATGATTTCAGAAAGAGTTTAAAAATTGGGTGCTCAAAATATGAGGGGCAAATTTTTTTTTTAATTACGAAACTTTGTGATTGTTTTTGGAACGTGGGATGGCTTGAAAGATCGATGACACGGGATTGTTTGTGGAAAGAGGTGCATAAGGGGGAAATAAATTTCGTCTGTGTTTCAGGAAAGCAGTGTCATGGCAAAAGGTTAATAATCATTATGGCAAAAATCTTATAACTTGAACCGTTACTAATCATCATGGCTAAAATCTTACATCTCTAGTCTTTAATAATAATCATAACTGAAATCTTACACCTTTAGTCTTTAATAATAATCATGGCTAAAATCTTACAACTTTAGTCTTTAATAATCATTATGGCTAAAATCTTACATCTCTAGTCTTTAATAATAATCATGGCTGAAATCTTATAACTTTAATCTTTAATAATCATCATGGCAAAAATCTTATAACTTTAATCTTTAATAATCATCATGGCAAAAATCTTACTTCTTTAATCTTTAATAGTCACCATGGCTAATCAATTCATCAATTTTTTTGCCTGATAAGTAACAAAAATTATCCACAGATAAAATCATCAATTGAACTGACCAAACAGGTAACCCAATCTCCTGTGAATCAAGTTACAAATGCAGTACAGTTTAAAAAGGACAGGTCATTTAATACAGTTGAGCCTAAAATCTGGAAAAACTTATCTGACTGCATCAGAAACTTAGTGAAAAGAAGCTTAAAGAAAAAACTTGTAACATTTCCGATTGAAAATAACAGCTGCATCATGCCATTCAATCGATGATTATGTTTATTGGCTATAATGTTTTATGACTGATCTGTGATGTTTTGCTTTTGTTTCGTGCTGTGTAAAAACGCTATACTGATTTTAGATGATATCTGCACCTTACAATTACATTGATTCTGCTAAGGGAGGTGCTATTCAAATTTCTGCACTATTAATTTTGTAGTTAGGTAAATCTAGAAATCCCCAGAGATTTTTTTTATCACAGGTTCTATCCTGCCTTCAATGTCTGGTCAGATGAGGATTAAAAACAAACTCTTAAGGCCACCAATTTGTGGACAGGCTTTGATACATGATCATCAAAAAAACAAGCACAAGCTAAATAACTATACCTTCATGTATAGAATTAATATCAAGTGGCATTTTGTACCTTGAAACTTGCATCGTTGAATTTGTTGCCCGTACAGCATGGATTCTGAGTATCATTTGGAATCCATGATTGGGATGGGGAGCAACCGTACATGAAGATGTTTTTACGTCTAGAGTGGCCGTGATAATCACAATAAACCTGATGCAGATATATATATATATATTTCATCTATCAATACAAAAACGAGTCATTGTCAGCAAAATAGCAACAAAAAAAAAATAAAACAAAAATAAGAGCCATTAAAAAATTGCATACTTAAAGATTTAAATATCTGCAAAGTGTGAAAATGTAAAATTCCTTTTTAAAAATTTATCTTCAACCATTTTCAAGTATTTTGCTTGATGTTCTGTTGACTTATTCCAAACAACCAGTCCATTTTGTGTGCCGAGTCATATACGTAAAAGGTAAAGAAATACTCACTTACACTTATAAAGCATAAACAGCGCAGCGTTTCGGTGTTTTCTTTGTGAGCACCATTTAGTTTTCTATAGAATATCTATTTGGAAACTGTCTACTTTTTTCTTTAGTATATAAATATTTATGACTTATTGAAGAACACCATGAAATAATTTTTTAAAATAAATAGAAACATTTTAGTGAAAAGTCAATATTACAAAATATTTTTTTGCATCCTAGAAAGCACTTAAACATATGACAAATGATATGAAAACCTACTGCCTGAGTCAAAAAAAAAACAAAACAAATGACACCAAACACTGCCAGAGTCACGATTGACAAGTTCAAATGACATCAAACACTCCCAGAGTCACAAGTGATAAATGACACTATACACTGCCAGAGTCAAAAGTGACAACAATGCCAAACACTGCCAGAGTCACGAGTGACAAGTGACAAATGATGCCAAACACTCCCAGAGTCACAAGTGACAAATGACACCAAACATTGCCAGAGTCACGAGTGGCAAATGACACCAAACACTGACAGAATCCTCCAGCTTTGTGAAAGAATTTGGGGTAAGAGAATACTTAAAGCAGCTGTATGTATAGCCATACTTGCTTTTCCCATCTTAAACATCTCATTTTGCCCCACTACTCTTAAAAGATAAGCAAAGCAGCAGTTTCATTTTCAATAACGAAAACAAAACTTAGCAAAATTAAAATGTTATACTTTTCAAATTCATGCATTTACAGAAATCTAATATCTGCATACAAGTAACACAGCAACAAACCATAGGTGTTTTGTTGATCATGTTCAGATACAAGAGAAGACCTTTTGTGTGGTAAATGGTTGGATGAAGCACTGGACACGGCTTGCCCCATCGACGATTCAGGTCCTCTCCTACAAGCGATGACCGATGACTACACAAAGGGAAGAAAAAGACAAGTTTAGACTGCAATTGGTTGAAAAAAAAATCCTAACAAATTTCAAAGAACTTACCTTTTTCAAAAATCTTTGTCATACCTAACCAGACAAAATAAATTTTTTGTTGGTGATCATCTGACAGAGGTATTAAACATTATATTTGAATACATTTGGAGACAGTGAAAAAATTACAACTGATTAAACTTTTGAAATTCATCAAAATAAGAAATAAAATTATCTGCCACTGTGTTACTATTTTGCTTATATCTCTATAAACAGCTCATACTGATGTTACATATATTTCTTAACTCACTGAGGACTAATCCAACAACTGTAGCGGGATGTTCCTTATGTCAAATGTAATGGATCCCTCACCTGTTGCGGAATATACTTTGCCGACCTATAACTTCTATAGAAACCCCACAAATGTTGCTAGCCAAGCATTTTGTTTTGTTTTCATCAAGAGTAACTTTATATGTTATTAAGCCCAAGGGGAAGCCACTTCTAATAGTGTTGAAAATGAAATTCTGACGATGTTGTAAACCAAAGTTAGAAACATGGCAAAGAGACAACACGAAAGCAATATCTTTGATATTTTTGATGATGACAAAATTGAAGAAGTTAGTGATGATGGGGACCCAGAGTTTATAACTGAGTACCCAATTTATCTGATAGTGAACCTAGTAACTTAGGACAAAAATCTAGATCTAGATCTCAATTAGGTGTAGGTAAGGGTAAATCTAGTAGACCTAGTATTAGATCTTGACTTGAGTTAGTTTATGAACAGTGATGATTTAATTTACAAAAAATAATAAAAACTCAAAGACATTCATATTAATTTTTTCGCAAATTCTAATGTATATTAGCAGTTTCGAAAATTTTTTTTGGAAAATCAAATTTCATGGTGCTTTGAAAAAAATCCTCAAGAAAAAAAAAAATCTTACTACTGTACTGCACTTGTTTTGGTTGCATTTGTTCGATCTAGGTTGTTTCTTTTATATGTGTAAAAGTGAGTGTGGTGGAATTTTTTAAAATGAATTTTTAAAATTGGGCAAAAATAGCCAGTCCTCAGATATGTACATCTGCCTGGGGCCTAGTCCTCAGTGAGTTCAGATTCTATTGAAATAGGCATAAAAGACATCCAAAATATTAATATATAATATGAAAAAAAAAACTCTTAAAATAAAAGCTAAGCTTTGCTCAGGACTTTCTGTTGAGAACCTGCACTTAGTTTAGATCATTAAATCTGAATATTTCCAATACACATATATGTAGCAACAATTCACAAAGACTACCAGGCCTTTCTTGTGGCTAGATTAACAAATGTTTGCAAACTATCAAATAGTCCAGTCTTTAGTCTGAGCCATTTCATATACCAAAAACCATCATAGAAAACATCTTTTTAGACGCACTGACAAAAATACTTACTTGCCATTCAAAACACCATCTGGATTTAGCATTGGCACAATTTTGAATATGTACATCTCCCTGACTAGCTGTGCTTGGGGTTTTCGACTCAATAAAAAATCGATTGTGCCTGGGAAAAAAAATAATACGTGTCCATCTCCATCAGTTTTTTTTCTCTCTGAATAGGCAGAAAAAAAACTGAAATAACTTTAGCCTGCGTTCATCAAATACTTCGAAGCAAATATTTTTTCCTTGTGTATAAAACAAGCAGAAAATGCATCAAGTAAACAAGAGTTAAATGTTGCAAAAATGAATATTTTAAAGGCTGGTTTGGTTTTTGTATACAACCAGTCCACAACAAAGTGATCTCAGGCTTTCAGCAGCCCTCTGTCAGACCAGGGCGCTGGTGGCAGGGCTAGAACCCGTGACAGAAGGATCCCTACGGATTTCAGGCCGGACTCGCTAGCCACTGTACCACCAATACCCCCCAATATTTTAAAGAATATTTGACATTTCATAAAGAATTCTAAAGTGATGATTTTAAAATTATCAGGCCAAAGTTCCATCTGCTGTAACAATGGCACTCATTTACTTAAAGGCAAGTAATCATATTTGGTTTGAGAGCTCAAGGGCTGATAATACAGCATACAATCTATTGTAAGCCCCTCAATTTTTATTTAACCAAGAGTTATGACTTATATTGCTTGAAGCAACAATTGCATCTTCCATGACTTTTGGACAAGAATTTACAAACGAAGAAAAAATCTCCAAACCCTCAATACTTGTATATGATATCTGCAGAAGCTGAATAAAGTGCATTATAAGAAAGTTCAGTTTATGACAGAAACCGTGCTTGCATTTTAAACAGGAGATATACCTTGGGACCATCTCAAACAAGTTGCAAGTTACAATTGGCACATTTTAAACCTGTGATACAGCTCAAAACTGCATTCTGGGAACATTATAATGGTAAAAAAGGCATGACATTGACAAGGCACATGAAGGCGTATATAAAACAGCATGTGATCTAAACAAATGGAGAAAATCACCAAATCACCAAAAATATTTTCTTTTAATTAAAATTGCTTTATGTGACATTCAATTGATTAAAAATATGGCACGATATATAAAGAGCAAATCCAATGAATGTCACTGATATTGTGATCCTTTGAGATCTTCCTTTAAAAATTACATGCATGTAACATGCCTTTCATTATCCAGCTGGCATTGCTCTCCCCTGGATGAACTCTCGCACTGAGAAAAATGTAGGGTCGACTTCCTGAATAAAGTAAACATGTTTGAAAGTTATGTTTTGCTATCGTTATCAGAATGAGAAAAGAAATCACAAAAGAAAACAAAAAATAATTGATTGTTAGTCCTAAATCGTTACAGAGGATTGTTCTGAATCTGACAGTAGAGGTTTAGGCATGTAACTGAAACATGTTTGTCACTTTCCAATTTTCCTTTCTCACATTTCATGTGTCAAGAATGTCAATTTACATTTTTTGAAATAATAACAAACCCAGGTTTATTGAATTCCAGCCCAATTGTGAGATAGCATTAGAAAAAAAAAAAAAAAATTTTTTTTTACATTTGTGATCATTATTTTGTCCCATATATTATTTTCTAACCTTAATATAAAAACTAAAGACTCATGTGGAAACTACATAGAAAAGTGACATAAAAAGCAAAATGGTCATTGTATTGCAATTACTGATTTAACAACAAAAATAAAACAGAATAACAATAACAAAAAAAATTCTTGACTGGATGTGAATAATTTGTTTTTCTAAATTCTGCTGTCTTTTCTTTAATGTTCACAATAAGGAATGAGATTAGAAGGACTAAAAAATAAGAGGTTTGTCCTTCAAACCATTAAGAATATCAAAATCCAAACTGAAGTTTATTATATGCCTTGGCATTGCAATTTGACACCTTGGTATGAAGGCAAGGCCATTTCTGTTTCCTTAAGATTTTCTTGAATGTGAGATTCTACTAATGCCAAACAGCAAAGATTTCTGGCAGCCTTTTTTTCTGAAGACTGCAAACAAACTCAGTTTTCATCGCTTAAATGTTGTAAGTCATCACTCAAATAAAACTTACGCATTTCTTCCAAGCTCTCTTTGTCCATGCTCCGTGGCTGGGCAGTGATGGTTAGAACTGGAACTTCATTGCCCCCGAGAGTCGTACATAAGTTTTGATTGCGGTAGTAAATCTGGCTCTGGTCATACATTTTTTCCCACTGTTTTAAATGCGTCTGGGGGTAAAATCAAAACTGGTGTTAAAAAACAAAACAAACCCAACAAACTACTCTACTTGACACACTTGACAAAAAAAATTTGTGGCTTGGCTTACTTTTTTTTTTGGGTTTAAATTTTGTATTTCAAAAGTCAAAGGCAAAAAAAAATCAATATGACTTGTCTAAAAAAAGACTTCCCAGAATAAAACTTTACCTTAAAGAGGATGGCCATTAATAATATTAAAGATGAAATAAGCTTCAATATGCTCGAGATTTTTTGAGAAGAAGAAATTAAAAAAAAAATAATAAAGGGAAGAAGAAAGAAAAAGGAAGTACATATGGTGATGAGTTTGAAACATACAAATAGAGAAAGGAACATGGATAGGAGACAAAAGAGGAAGATAAAAAGGAAGTAATTTAAAGCTAAAATGGTGAGAAAGAGCAATACAAGACAGAGGGTAGAATGAGGACTGATTGATTGATTGATTGATTACTGGTATACCCAGCCCACCATTAAGCGGTATCTCAAGGGTAGAATGAGGACTGATTGATTGATTGATTACTGGTACACCCAGCCCACCATTAAGCGGTGATCTCAAGGGTAGAATGAGGACTGAAGGATTGATTGATTACAGGTATACCCAGCACACCATTAAGCGGTGATCTCAAGGGTAGAATGAGGACTGATTGATTGATTACTGGTATACCCAGCACACCATTAAGCGGTGATCTCAAGGGTAGAATGAGGACTGATTGATTGATTGATTACTGGTATACCCAGCCCACCATTAAGCCATGATCTCAGGGGTTGAATGAGGACAAAAAAGCTAAGATTGAGAAACAGGAAGAGTAACACAAAAAAAATAATAAGCCTTAAAAATGATGTATGGTATATTATTATGAGAATCATACCTAATACCTCATTACCTAAGTATTTTCTTCACATTTTCACTGTTGTGTATCTTATATGGACTAAAATTATGATTACGAGTGTACATCTATGGAGAAATGTACCTGGAGTGCTGTATAAGTATACGGGTAGTGATAGCTGATGTAGCAAACATCGCCTGCATTTCTAAATGTTATGGTGAAAGTGGCTGTGTAATATGACTTTCCCTTAACCCCTCCTGTTGTGTTGGCATTGCGGATAAAGTGGTTTTTGTAGTAGCAAACATCTGTGCCCACTCGTAACCAGCAAGGATTTCCCTCAATCGCATCCAGAACCGACATCATTAATGGCTGCATTCCTGATAATAAAAATAAATATTTATATTAAAGAGAGGTAGGGGGGTTGTATGAGAAATGAAACTTATTAGTAAAAATTGGAAGATGGTCTTGAAAACACCTATTAAATAGCTGATGAATTAAATGTTACAACATGTATTTATGACAGTCCATTCAGAAGTTGTCAATAGAAATGGTAAAAAAAAATAATAATACCTTAAAGAAAGTTCTGTTAATGTGAGGAAATCAACCAAAATATAAACAAAATTAACGACATTGTTTTCTTTTCCTTTTATCTAGACCTATTAAGTTCAAATATTATAAAGAACTGATCATCCCAATAATTTGAGTTGCCAATTCTAATGGTTCCATGAAAGGTACTTTTACCATTACTAAACATATCAATTTAGCAAAACGATAAGTTAAGTAAATTTATCTTCACCAGATTTCACTGCTCTGAATTAGTAAGATTTAACTTATTTTATTGTGCAAAGTTGAATGACTTATCATGTCAATAATTAATTCCAAAAGCAAACAATGTTACGGTGCTTGCTTGGGTTTAATTTTTTTATGAGTTTGTCTGTTAATCTGCACATCTGACCCAAACAATGTGTTCAGGTAATTTTCATCACATATCAGTACTGATTTTAAATTTTAAGAAACAACCATGCCATGGAGAGCTTAAGATTCAATGAAATATAGACTAAGCACCCATAAGGCTCATACTAGTAAAGGGTTTTAGGCACTCACCATAGTTAAACTGACTGTTCAGTTTTTCACAATTGACTATATTGAACCGGTACGGTTGATCTGCTAGCATGTTGCTCACTTCAAAGTAAAACCATTGATGATGGTGGTTTGAGTTAATGTCAGGGCTTAGAATAAGGTCATACTCAAAACGCCTCACCTAAAAATGATAATAATAATAACAAAAAATAAAAAATATGTTCAACCACACATGAAAAAAAGCCTGGGACTTATAAGATAATCCATTGAAGCATAAAAAGCTTTGCCTAAGTAGACACTGCAGTTAACAAAATCTGTGCCTCAATGACTTCAAACACTGCTTGACTTTTCAAGGTTCACAAATATAGGACAATATTTTGAGAAAGCTCACAGCTTGGTGAAGTGAACTGTAAAAAATTATAACATGAAAAATATCAACCCAATCTTAAAAATAATTTTGGTAGCTACACACAAAAAAAAAGTAAATCGCGACGTAGAAACATGTTTTTTCAATTTTTCAGATTATATTTTTATTTTTATAGTTACTCTTATAAGCTGTGACAAACACAAATTATGAATGAAACATTATGAAATTAGTCTTGCTTCAAAGTAAAAAAAAAACTGTTTTATCTCATTTTCCTTGCTTTGCTTTGGTTCTTTTGTCTTTTATAACAGAGGCAATCCCTATAAAAGAGACGTCTCTGTTTACTCTCTGTAAGTAAATGTCCCTACAATGAGCAGATGAATAAAACGGAAATAATAAAAGAAAACCAGAGAAGCCTCATATAACTATTTCACAAGAAATGACCAACCTGAATGGCTTTCCGCAGGTTACCACATTCAAATTGGGCATTGAATTTTAAAGTGTCTGATTGTGAGTCAATGTAGCCCACTCTGAAAATAAGATTGTAGAAAAAGGTAATGTACAGAATTAAAGCTAAATATTAAATTTAACATCAAAGAGATCATCTTAAAAGGCAATGCTTGCAAGTCACAACATGCTAAGATACAACTTTTTTACCCTCTCCTGGCGACCACTTTATGCAGATTCTGAGCTGAGGAATGTTGCTGTACAGCTTATTTTCAAAGACAGCAGCCTTTCAAATAATAATTTTTGCCTCAATTTTATTTATTTATTTTTTTAAAATAAAACCTATAGCCTTAATTATGCCTGCAGCTCTGCCCCGAGATTCTGGGGGGCAAAATAAAACAATCAGGCATCATTCTATTGAGATATTATATACGTAGCTGTTTTTAAGATAATTCCACATTTTGATTATAGAACATCATCTCTGAGCATCACATTTTCCTACATTGTCTGCCGACTTATGATAAGAACCTTTTACTGCACAAACTATATACATTGAGATGCCATAAGGAACTGTGGGGCAAGAGATGGACCTGCATAGTGCATTGATATCATTTGCCTGTTTATATATATATATATATATATATATTACCTAAGCTCATCCCTGTTTAAAAGATTTGACTTTGCTCCTGTGTATTTGTCACCAGCATCTGCCACAATCGCATCCAAGTCGTACACAACTTTATCCACGAGCTGCTCAGAGTGAATCATGCGGTCGATATCCTCAAAAATCTTTGCTCTGAAAACAATGAGTAGTTTACAAAGAATTGTCGAGGGTGATTTTGTACGAATCACAAATAAAAATTAAAAGAGGAATATTTCATATAAAAAAGGCATTATCTTTTTAACACTCTTTTTTTCTGTTAAAGTGTGAATTTCACTAGCTTTCCCTCGATCATCACATTTGTTTTTTTCAAAGTGTCCAAGCATCAACTTATTTGAAGATGAATTGTGACACATTTGACATAGAGTCAGAACAACTTTGTATCAAGAACTTGATTCATTTTACAGAGCCATAAAATGAGTCAAGTTATAGGTCTACATCAGTGAAATAAAAATAAAAATTTTAAAGTAATAAATGAAAATTTCAACTTATCTGTGCCAAAAGTAAAAAGCATGTCTAGAGAGTTTCCACATACATAGAGAAGCAGTTTCTTAGCCCCAGTTAATAGTTTACATTTTTTATCAATCATGCAGAATTGAAACTCTACTCATTTTATGTGACTGCTACACATTTGAACATTTTTTAATTGAATTACTAATATTGTAAAAATAACCATTATTTTCCCCTATTTCACATAGTAATGAAAAAAATGTCCAAAAAATTTTCTAAGCCAAGCTTAAATTGTTAATTTTTGTAGAATTAGTGTCTCTGCTCTAAAAGACCATTTTATTTAAAATATTGAATCACTTCACAACTTGCAGCAAATCTCAGAAACTTTTACCTCTGAACTCCAAACTTGCGGGAAACCCCAGTTACTTTTACCTCTGAACTCCAAACTTGTGGGAAACCCCTGTAACTTTTACCTCTGAATTCCAAACTTGCAGGAAACCCCTATAACTTTTACCTCTGAACTTCAAACTTGTGGGAAACGCCAGTAACTTTTACCTCTGAACTCCAAACTTGCGGGAAACCCCAGTAACTTTTACCTCGGAACTTCAAACTTGTGGGAAACCCCAGTAACTTTTACCTCTGAACTCCAAACTTGCGGAAAACCCCAGTAACTTTTACCTCTGAACTCCAAACTTGCGGGAAACCAAGCTCTCTGAAAACTTTACAGGTCCTCTTGCACCATAGAGGTCAGGAAAAGCCAGCTTTTGGAACCTGTGAACGCTGTATGTATCTGCCGCTGTTTGACTGTACAGCTGTGCATCATGGCTGAATTCACAGAAGTCCTCATCTAAATCATCGCTACTGAAAGACACCACCTGTAAAATTGTTGAAGAACAACCTAAGTTTTTGATATGTGAGCGTCAACACTACAACGTTGTCACGTCTCGGTTCATTTTGCTGTAATGCTCCTCAAACTAATCAGCAACCTTGAGTGTTGCCTCTCCATGAGTCTGGTTCTTCATCGCTCAAAGATAAGGAATATTCCAGCACTAATCGTACCTATGTTGTGGGTAGTTAGAGACATGCTAGATTCAAAAAACAGAAACCTGCCACTGGCCTAAAGTAACAACCCTTTCATACTGACAAAAACATGTAACAGCTGCCTCTTTGTTAAAAATATTTTTGCTTTGAGAAGGGCTCAACATGCTTGGCAAACTGGGACAGAAAAAAATAAAAGCAGGGATGATGTTCTTGATAAGTGGATCATGAAAGGAAGGACATTATTTATGCTTACACACAGCCTTTACTTTATGTTCAGCTATCTGACAATATTTACAGCACAATGTCCAAAAATAGACTTTGAACTCAGGAGTTAAGGCAAAAGGGAGGTCAGAACTTAAAAAAGTTAATATTCTTCTCTACAAACCTGATCAAGTCAGGCCTCAAAGGGTTAATATTTTTCTTCTACAAGCCTGGTCAGGTCAGGACTCAAAGGGTTAATATTCTTCTTCTACAAGCCTGATCAAGTCAGGACTCAAAGGCTTAATATGCTTCTTCTACAAGCCTGGTCAAGTCAGGATTTAGAGGGTTAATATTCTTCTTCTACAAGCCTGGTCAAGTCAGGATTTAGAGGGTTAATATTCTTCTTCTACAAGCCTGATCAAGTCAGGACTCAAAGGGTTAATATTCTTCTTCTACAAGCCTGGTCAGGTCAGGATTTAGAGGGTTAATATTCTTCTTCTAAAAGCCTGGACAAGTCAGGATTTAGAGGGTTAATAGTTTTCTCTACAAACCTGATCACTCTCCTCAGAGTCTATTGATGGGAATGTGACGGCAGAACCCTTTCCACCTTCCATGCTAGCAGAGGAATCATCAAATCTAGTACTTGAGAGGCGGCGGATGCTGTTGCCGTTTCTCCGACTGTCTCTGGAGAGCTGCTGTGAAGATTGTGATGGCCGTCGCCTCTGCTTGCTTGTCCTGCTTGAAGGTATGAGACTTCGCCTTGTACTAGATGGAGCTGGGGCTCCACCAGGCTGGTGATGCTGTTGCCGAAACCCAATCAGATCTAAAGAAATCACACTGGAACCAGTCTTCAGGTTGATAGCGCTCACACTTTTTTCATCAACTTTGCCTGAACAGAAAAAGTTAAATGGTAAAACTGATGCACCCTTAGAGATTCAATTAAGTATTGTTAAAAGCAGCACCAGTAAAAATAAAAAAAAAAAACCTTACTACCATTTTTTTCTGTTCCTTGCACAGGATTTATCGTGAAACTGTCATTTAAAAAGTTTGTCTCTTTTATATTTTCAGTCAATATGTGGATCAAGGTACCAAATCTTTTTTAAGATACTTAAAATGAAAATTTATATCCAAATATTTATGTTTTTTTTTTCTTTGCAATACCGAGAATAGCTTACTGCACTTGAGTCTGCATTTTCCTCTCCACACACAGACTCACACACATAAAACTATTTTTTTATTTATATCTATATTAAAAAAAAAAAATAAAAATAAAATTTACATTGTCCACTCCTTGGGTCCAAATCCACAGATGTTGAAAAGTCCTTTCCACTGCGTTTGTGCAAGTCATACAATGTTGCATCAGACGAGACGTGCTTCATTCCATGAAACTGAAACTCCGATGGCCGTGAGCTGAGAAATCCTGACACCGACCTGCGGATGTTTGGCCTCTCCAGATAGCCTGGTGGCTCAGGCTAAAAAGGGACATACATATATAAATATATTAAACAACAGATCATAAAGCGTAAAAAAAAAAACAAAATATTAGTTGTTTTTTTANCCCCCCCCCCCCCCCCAAATAAAATGACATGAAGGAGAACAGCCTGACACATCCACACAACATGAAATAAAAATATCCCCTAATATTCCAAATTACATATCTATCTCCCCAAATACACACGTATCTCTCCAAAAGTGGCAAACAAAATACAGCGAACTTCAAATTCAACAAGCTTGCATTCAATAAGCAAACAATGAATATATGAAGTTCTATTTTTCTCCTCTTCAGCATTAGTGAAAAAATGTTGATCCAACAAAAGCCAATCTTACTGACCTTGTTTTGAACCAAGGTCAGCAACCTTACTACTGAACCTTAGTAGGAAAACGAAATCAGACTTTGCTAAATAAATTTATCTGGCAAGCATGTAATTTTCTGCTTTTGCCTAAACTAAATTAAATTTGAGTGTCGGTATTGGTATGTATGTGAGTGAGTATCTGTAGGTGAAAATAAGGCTGAGAAAATGTAAGAGGAAGAAGTAAAAAAAGAATGGTCCTTCTTTGGCAGTTGAGGATCTTCCAGATCTAGGTGGGTATAAACATGCTGACAAAGCATGGCAAAATTAGACAAAAGGGACAAAGAGAGAGAGGGGGGAGGGTAAGGAAGGACTGAAGAATAAAGAGGAGCCTCATATTTTTGTAATTGATCTGTCTAGAAGAACCATGCACAGCACAATGCTTAAGCTCACACAAGATTACATTAGATTTAGGCAGACCCTCAGAACTCTTGTATTATTAGTACTCACACGCATTTTAGTCACTGTCTCACCAACTCTGATGGTTTTGTCCCCTAAACATGATATCTTTTATAATGTGAACAATGTTTTTTCAGTGTTTTTAGGGCAACCTTTTGTTAAATGAGACCTTGGATTCAACCAGAATATAATGCCAGATCTGAACATTTTGTTATACCCAAGGTTCACTGTAGCTGTATTGCCACAGCAAGAGAACATCAATGGTATATTTTGATAGGTCAGAGAATGAATTATAAAGCATTAATGAATTAAATGTTAATATTCTAACTTGCCCTTTTTATCAATTCTGAGGTTCATGACTTTCAAGCATAAGCTCTTGAAACTCAACCAGCAACATCTAATGTCACCACTGCCAATACATTGGCTATGTTTAGTTGCAGACATGCAAGCGGTTTAAAAAAAACTGCCTAAGATTGGCTAGACGTGGCTGCCACCTGAGCTGACGCAGGGTGTTAAAGATAGGCTTCTCCTTTCCATCTTTGAATTCTAGTTTTTTAAAAGTCAAAATATTGCCTCTCTTGACCAGAAAATACCTTTTTCTTCAGGTTGGAGAAGACAGCATTTATTTAAGGCCTGGCTGGTAAAATTGCCGGAATTTCTGCAAATGCTGGCAAACTGACAGGTCTGTTGTGACATGCCACTGTTTTCAATCATTTTTTCAAAAATGGAACTTATATTTGGACAGCTGCTTGTCTGTTTACAAACAAATTTTATGTCCTAAACCCTGACATGGGTCAAGTTGCGAAGTAAAAACCATACTAGGGCACATTCCAGTCCTGGCATATTTTATCCTCAAGTCAGATACCTTGTGCAGTATGCATCAAACAACACTTTGGCAATGCAGAAATTGCAGATATTTTTTTGATGCATGAAATACGTTTTTCAGCTGAGAAGGCTTGAAGTTAAATAGTTTAATAGCATATCAAAACTCACTGATATTCGCCTTTTGCCACACTAGTGCTCACAAAAAAAAAAAAGGACTGAATTTGGTGCTTTTTGCCTCTCTTCTTTTTTGTACCTATTTAGATGTCTAAATCTTTTCTTTATTAAGATAGAATATTCAACAGATGAATATAAAATGAAATGCTTATCTACATGATTATAATATAATTATAATATGCTTTCTTAGTCAATAAACTAGTATACTCTTAATAGATGCAAGGAGAAATCCAACAAACCTCTTCATACAATTCTGGGAAGAACGTGTCGTACATGTGTAAATCTTCAGGCGTTCTTTTCTCTGCTGGCTCTGGACCTTCTGGCTGATCATCATAAGGCTGAAATAAAGACAATTCCGTTCAAGGGCAGTGCAAAATTTAGTTTATGCCAAAGTTACCCTTTCAAAGGCATAGCAACTCGAAAAAAGAGAGCTGCACATCAGCTCTCCAAAAGGCAACATCATTTCCTCAACTATTATGGTATATGCTACTTTAGGATAGTTGACTGTCTGACCGCAAATCTACTCCAGAACATTTAAGGGGGCATATAAAATTTACCAGAAATACTGTTTAATTAATGAAGAAAAAAACCCCAAAGAATTTCCCAGGCAATGCCTCCCAAAATCTCAAAAAAGTATAGACTGAATTCATTCCATTCTTATCTACCAAATTCCCTCTTATTTTGCCACAATCACAATTTTACATTAATTTTAATTCTTTAAGGTACTTAACTGCACTGATAGCTGCAGATGGCAGAGACACATTGTTTCATTTTTCATGTTCATTTCTTAGAAATGCAGTGAAAGAAAAAACTACTTGGCTGAGTTCATGATTGGACAGTACCTCGTCTTGATCTGTGCGGAATCTTTCATCATCACTATCAATGTCATCATCATCATCCAAGGAACTGTGGTCACTGTCTGTGCCATTCACTCGACTTTGAGACTCATTTACTGGCACTGGCATGAATTAAATACATATATATAAAAATTTGTGTTTTTATTATGTACTTATGTATTTATTTTTTCTTAGATTACTATTACAGTATTTGTTATGTCTATTTTTATTGACCACACTGCCGACAAAAATTCACAAAAGATTGAAGAGTGATAAAAAAAACCCAGAACGCAAATTCTATTCAATTCAATTCATGCCACACCAAAATTCTGCACCAAGAAGAGACGAACCAGTGATATCAGTGCTTCAAGAGAAAGAATTAATGTCTAGGAGAGACAAACTTATTACTCATAAGCTCCTTATCAAAGTAGAGCACTTTTATTCCATTTTAGTAAAAAGTCGAAGATATAGCTATCTATCTATATCTATATATGTGTGTGCGCATGTTTCTTTTTTTTTTGCAACCATATCAATGTACTTTTAAAAGACACAAAATCTTATCTAACACTAGTATCAAATTGTCCATTAACAAAAAAAAAGACGCTTGGATATCACTGATCTTCTATTTTGAAAAAGATTTATAATTAATTCAATTTTTTTTTTGTAAGGACTGCAATTTTTAAAACGTCACCATTTCAAAACAAATAAAAGCAAATTCTCTTAGCCTCTTCTCCACAGTTCTATTTCAGTGCTGCCTATTTTTAAACAGAATTTACTAGACAGA
>BLXT01003960.1:463161-476780 GCA_019648995.1 Plakobranchus ocellatus | reverse complement strand
GGAAATGAGGGATTGAGAGGGAATTATATTAGCTGTGGTAAATAACCTTTTTAACTAAGATCATTTTTGTTTTCCTAAGATGTTGGTGTTGGTATATAAACATTATCATGATTGATTTATCAACAGTGGCACATTGTAATATATGTCTTGAGTCATGAGTTTACAACTCAGATATTGTATACAGTAGTTTTGAGGAAAATAAGCTCAAGTACATTTTTCTTCTTTGCATAAAAAAAAAAATCATGCACAAATTGTTAGTAAAGAATGAGGAAATCTTTATATATTTAAAAATGCATATTGAAAATTGGTCTTTGGGTAAATTGATGATTTCAAATTTATCAAATAGGACGTTTGTCTTATTTGGACTGACTAATCTAAGCCTCTTTGCACACTTTAATCATTCCTACATTTTTGCTAAGTGCCAGAACTTTAAAAAAAAAATCTTCAAAAGCTGATTCGGAAACTACTTCTCTTGTGTTGAATTACTCTCCATCAATTCAGTGTGTGTTGTCACGAATGGCTTTGTGCTATTCAGTTATGGGTCTATCTGAACACTGCCTGTCACAAGGAGTTTTTTCTAAGTAGACTAAAGAATAGAAATCTCTCTAAGGCTAGCCAAAAGTTTAATGAAAGTTGTATAAATTTAAATAAAGAAAAATTTTAGAACAGCATGGTAACTTTCCAAAAATCTACAAATTTACTAATATTGGCGGCCTATGTCTCAATGATATCTCTTACAATCTCTCAATCATCTTTTTTTGCCTGTAGCTTCTAGAAAAACACTGGACATGAAATACCCAAACTAATAAGATCAATATTAGGCATGCAATTTATGCCAGAAAAGAAAAAAAGTTACTGTCTTATGTAAACAAAGCTAGTAGAAATATGACCAACCAAATACTGTTATTTATTCCTTTCCTTATACATAAAGATCTGTAGCAGTTTCTAGTGGCATCTTAAGCTTATCTAGTGTCTAGGTGGGGATCTAAGAACTTCTTGTAAATGTTTTTGCTTTTTCAAAAACCTTCTAGAAATCTTTAGAGAGCTATAATAAATAAACAAAGTTAAAAGTAGTAATAATATCACTGTTAAACTAAAATAAGTTTGATTTTTGGATTTGACTGAATATTGCGAGTAAACAAGGCTAGATCAATAGCTCCACCGTTCTGAGTCTAGATCTAGACTCAATGCACATCAAATTCTTGACATGTGTCCTTGTGGGGTTAACTTTTTCAGAGCTTGGAGATCTTCTGTTTTACATGATGAATCATTACCATGATTTTGATATCCGGGACCAGGCAAGATTTTTGTATTCCCTCCTTACCATGGTCAGTGACTCCAAGGTAAGCACAGGCAAGGTTTTTGTATTCCATCCTTACCATGGTCAGTGACTCTTAAGTTAAGCACAGGCAAGGTTTTTGTATTCCCTCCTTACCATGGTCAGTGATTCTAAGGTAAGCACAGGCAAGATTTTTGTATTCCATTCTTACCATGGTCAGTGACTCTAAGGTAAGCAGTCTCATTTGTAACTGTACTGGACTTACTTCCTCTTCTATTCTATCCCTATTTTCAATTCTCTCCTTACCATGGTCAGTGACTCTAAGGTAAGCAGTCTCATTCGTAACTGTACTGGACTTATTTCCTCTTCTATTTTATCCATATTTTCAATTTAAGGGATATATGGTTTATTTTGTGTAGCTATTTATCAAAAGGCAAAACATTTATGTTGATAGAAATCATCATTTTCGTTTGTTAAAAAGTTTGCTTGGTTGATTAGGAGAACATATGAGCTTCCAATTTTTTGCATGATTTATTGGTATACATATACATGTCTTATCAGAAAACTCGTCAACATTTGTGTTTCAGAGCGTAAAACTAAAAAATGTTGTTATATTCTGACAGAAAAGTAATATTAAGTTGGTTATGTTAAATTTCTGGTTTGGATTCTCATAATCAACATCAGAATTTCTAGATTTTGTGCATGTTGAGCTCATTAGAGAGACCTTTGGCAATCAGAAACTCAATTATGCTTAAAAAAAAAAGGGTGAATAACCACTATTAGAGGAAAGTTTGAAATTCAAACCGAAGATTCTCTTTTGGAAAACTAATGTCTTACTCCAGTTTCCCAAAAAGGTTTCTTCAAAGTCAAGGAAGTTAGGATCCCTATGTTATTAAGACATAAAAAAACCCCCCAAAATAACTCCAAATTTTTCATTAAAAATAATGGATTGCTGGATTGGCAGTATATTCATGATTTCACTGCTGGATGAAATTCAAAACAAAAAGAAGTGGTTCATCAAGGCCACCATAATTTATTACTTTTGTCCTGTTATGGAAAAACAAAAAAGAAATGAAGAAGCATAAAGCTGGTCTTTTCAGAAAAAAGTGAAACAAAATATTTCACACTCTTCATGTTTGTTAAAATGTAGAATTTATCCAGTGTGAAAAAAAGTAAATAGATTCTATCATGAATTATTAAAAATCTTAAAATATATCTAGATTTCCGTTTCCTTTTTTACTCTTTTATAGTTTGTATGATTTAGTTATTTAACGACAAGAGATTCCAGGCAGTAAGTGACACCTAGCCTGAAAGGGTCAAAAGGCACAAGATCTCCAAGAGAGAACGGGCTAAAAACCAAAACAAATCACTTCAAAAAACAAGAAGCTTACAACTCCCCTTACCCACCAAACCATCAGATTTTTCCTCAGGTGGATTTAAAGAGCATGTAAGGTGTATATAAAATTGAATTTTATGATCATGATTTGTCAATAAAGCAAAGTGCCCCAACAAGATTTTGAACAGTGACTTATTCTTAATGTTTTTCTTCAACCTTGTAGGAAAAAGAAATAATTGGAGCAGCTGTAGTGGATGTAATGCATCTCGGTGAAAACATTGCTGATTTTTTCCATGGTAAGAACACTGTATAATTTCATAAATATTTACCTCATTGTTTTCCATGGTAAAAACACTGTACAGTTTCATGCCAGTTTGTAAATCTAGCAGCTAATGTGACAATATTTACCTTATTGTTTTCAGAAAAAACTTAATTCTATATTATTTATGTACATGCGTATGATCATGAATGTATAAGTACATGAGTTTCAAGGAATGTATGAATACATATCTGTGTGATTACTTGATTTCATTTCATTGAATTTGTTACATTTGTTAGTACCTATTTATTCTGTAACAGGTTCTATTATACAGACTGTGCCAGCAGAAATACATATTCTTGAATCATCACCCATAAAATGCCAGAGGTAAAAAATTTTTCAGTGAGCAATTGTGAAGATTTTTATGATTTTTATCAAAAAATTCTTTTGCCTCTTGCTGCATTATCTTTTTTCAAACCCTTGCACTGGAAATATATTAGCTGTAAACAAATCTTAAAGTGAGACTATAAATTAATTATACATTCAGAGACACAATTAACTTGATGCATAACAATTTAGCCTAAAAAGAGTCATTTCTGTCTGTCATACATTTGTAGATTTATTTCTATACCTCATTGTTTAAATGTAAATCAACATAGAGTAACAGCAATTAGCACAAAAAAACTCCCTAGAATTTAATCTTCGGTCAAGATTATGTTAAAAAAAAATATAAAAATTGGAGATGGTTTATGATGTAAAATTTCAACCCTAACTCCTTTTAAGACCAATAAACACATCCTTAGCATTGATCAATAATTTTTTCATCATATGAATAATGAAAGCAAATCAGTAGGCCTTCTCATGACCCTTCATGCTCAAAGTGTGACAGAGACCTGGCTTTTTATTATCTCACTTTATTGTATCAACAACTCACTTTTTGCTAACATTTTTCATATAACAATCTCAAAACTCATCCTTAATTAGGAAAAGTAAAAAGGTACAACTTATTTTCCTGTTTGTTCAGAGAGAATCTTGAAGTCGTCTATCACATGGATCCAGAGAAGACGCACAGGTCAATCTCACCAAATTTAGATGGTAATTTTCTGATCAGTTGCAGCATAAGGAAATTGGAAAGGATTGCAAAGATTCACAGTTGTGAAGAACAATTGAAAAATTATGTAACAGTCTCACAAATGAATCTGATCATGGGGATATTTATGTTTTAAGTAAAAGGGAAATAATTGATGGTACAGGAAAAATGACTCATTATTTTTTATAAACTGTATCTACTCACTTTATCAGCTAAACAAAGATGTTTCTGGATAGCTGGAAAACAGTTTTTATTTTTTTAAAATCCACCTCAATCATTTAGTCCTGAAAACTTTGTTTAGATATTCGCCATAAGGATGTATCTAGAATGACTTTTTAAAATCCTAATGATTTATATTCCTACACATTGAAGTCTTTAAAGTATTTTGAAGTGCTTTTGAAAGTATGTTATGGATTCCTATAAAATAATGAAGTGGGGATGCGAAAGTGTAGTGGAAGAAAGAAAGAAAAAGACAAAGAATATATCATTTTCAGAAGAAAAAAAAAATTCAGCATTTTAAAAAAAAATATTTATGAAATGTCTCAAACTTCCACAGCTGCCTTAAGAGAGTATTTTGAGCAGTTATCACATTTGGAAACAATGCTCAAGTGCACATTTTCTGCCAGTGTGGTAATTTCTTTTTAATTTTTTTTTCAATAGGTATTAAACGTATGTAAAAATATGTGGTAGATAAATTCTTAAAAGAGATATAAAGATCAAGATTTGCAAGTATATGTACTGTAATGAGGGAATAAGGCCACTCTGCTCAATTGAACAGAAAAAAAAAATTACCTTTGCTCATTCATATTTGCTTTGTTCAATATCTATTTCTTGCTCGAAAAAATCACTTTATCTTGTAGTGTTCAACTTGTAAAGGGTGACATAAATTTTCTTTCTTGTCAAGATTGAATTACTGGTATATGTCAAAAGTAAAGGGGAAAAAATGTACCCTTTAAGCAGTGGAATCACTGGTCTCAATCTTAAGTGCTTGAAACAAGAACAATTGGGACTTTTATGTTTTTAAACTCAGAGTGCTTTTTTTGAACTTTTATTTAGAATAATTCCTCATCCCTGTTTGTTAACCATACAGGTGGAGGATAGTGATTACAGCTCTCTTGTGTCAGTGGAATTTCAAATAGGAGAGAGCAAGGAACTTACCTTTAGTGAGGGTGAGTCCAATACACTTTCCCTTAGTTTATCAAGGGCATCTTTTTTTATTGTTGTTTTAGCCTCATGACTTTATATTCTTTGATGCAAACAAAAGTTTTCTTGAAAGGAAATGGTAGCTGATAAAAAAGAAAACAAATAGCAGTGCATACAATCTTCCTGTTGAGATTTCATCTGAAACCTTGTTGTCTAGTGGTCAGCCTCCAGGGTCAAATATTGTTTGTGTTTCAAAACTTTTTTTGAGCTCTCTTTTTTTCATTGGTTAATTTGTCAAACATTTTGTTTGTCAATGCTGGGCAAGAATGAGGGATTAGAGAATAAATAATTGCACTATTTTCATTATTGTCATGTCTTTTCTTTTAGAATTTTGGAGGCCATCTGTGACTTTTCATAGCTTCTAAGATGTTTAACTTTTTGTCTCAAAATCAATACATGCTGTATTGATGTAACATTTATATCTGCTGCCATATCAACACATGGTGCGTTGATGTAAAATTTATATGTGCTGCCATATCAACACATGGTGCGTTGATGTAACATTTATATATGCTGCCATATCAACACATGGTGCGTTGATGTAACATTTATATATGCTGCCATATCAACACATGGTGTGTTGATGTAACATTTATATATGCTGCCATATCAACACATGGTGCTTTGATCAAGTTTGTCATGAAATTTACCTGGTAAGGAATGGCTTGTTAACTATTTTTTTTTTTTGAAAGAAAGAAGTGGTATTATCTCAGTATCAAGGTTGATATGTTGATGCTATAATGATATGCTGCTGTATCAAAGCATGGTATATTGCAATCTGTTTTTGGAAAAAAGTCGCAGCAAAATATGTGCAACAATTTCATAGACAATGAGTGAAATTTTGTAGTTTTTCTAAAAAAAACAATATATTTAAATTTTTTTCATAAACATTTTAAAGTAATGTATGTGGAATTGCATTTGTTTTATATTTTTATTGGCTATGGCCTTTGGCTTTTTTCCCAAATCAAAGTAAGTCTCTTATACTGAGGAATTTGTAATTGTCAATGTAAATGAAATTGAAACTGTACAGGGTCAGGAAAATACTTTGATTACTTTTTGACTTGATGCATTGAAAGTCGTGACTTTCCTTTTTTCTACAGATGTGTTTTTACCTTTCCTTGACAAAACAGGTAGGATTTTCATTTAAACTATTTTTTCATTGGGTTGAAATAAACAAAATAGAAACATACTCAGTTAGATTTATATGTTGTCAAACAAGGAGTTAATTTACTAAATAGCATTAGTAAAAAAAAAATCCAATTCTTTACATAAGGCTGGTACTGCCTTGTTGCCATGGATTATTGTTTGTTTTATATCTGAACTTGAATAGTGATGCTTGCCACTTGAAACTGCTAGAGGGTCAAGGCTATTTAGGTGTTATTTTTAGATTTGTATAAAAAAATTTAGACCAGATAGAAAATTAAAACTAATATCATTTTATATCGTCAACTGCACAGGCTGATCCATTCATGTCAATTGCATATATATTCTTAAGTTAGCTTAGATATTTGATTCTTATTAGGCCAACTGGTTCCATTTGTGATAATGCTATTGCAATGCATCAATTAAAGCCATAAAAACAGACCCTTGCACTCTAAACCATGTTTCAAAATCTGGCTCAGAGATTCGCAGCAGTCTCCATAAGTCTGTTGGTGTTGCCATTTTTTACTGCTTGGCCTGCAAAATAAGCACTGAAAATGGTGAAAAGTGATCGCCTTTGATAGGCATTTGTGGAGTGCAAATGCTTTTTATTGACTATGAGCAATACCTTTTTGCATTCATATTAAGAGTACTTGCATTGGGTTCAATAGATCTTAAGTTTTTTCTTGTACTTGTGACTGATGTTCAGATCTAGGTCTAGTAGGCCTAGTATTTTGGAAACCGCATTCAATAGGCTGGTACAAACATACTGCTTGCGTGGATGCATAAAAACTGAGCCACAAATATGTAGATTTTTGTGTCCTTGTCTGTTGAATATGATTATTGGCCGCAAAAAGGAAAAAAATAATTATGGTATTTAGCACATTAAAAAAAATGCTTGGAATTTTTCAACGCCCGTGATTGATTGTTTGAAAGTTTTGTAGGCCTGAGGATGATCCTGTTGTATTGTGAGTGTACATGGTGATGATGGCAATCATTATCTTAATGCTGGTGGTGATGAAGACATATGTTGATGATGATGAAGATGGTGGTGTCTTGTAGGCCTGAGGATGATCCTGTTGTATTGTGAGTGTACATGGTGATGATGGCAATCATTATCTTAAGTTAATGCTGGTGATGATGAAGACATATGTTGATGATGATGAAGATGGTGGTGTCTTGTAGGCCTGAGGATGATCCTGTTGTATTGTGAGTGTACATGGTGATGATGGCAATCATTATCTTAATGCTGGTGATGAAGACATATGTTGATGATGATGAAGATAATGGTGTCTTGTAGGCCTGAGGATGATCCTGTTGTATTGTGAGTGAATCTTAATGCTGGTGATGATGATGAAGATGTTGGTGAGGATGATGAAGTGGTGTGATGTTGATGATGATGATATTAAATATGGGATGACGATGATGAAGTAAAGTGGTGATGATGATGCAGCTGCTGCTGATTTTTATTATGATAAGTTGGTGATGCTGATGTTGATGATAAAGGTGTTGGTGATGATGATAATGATGATGAAGGTGGTGGTGATGATGATGTCGCTGAAGAGGTAATGGAGGGTAAATTTTCTCAGATAAAGGGACAGCCAGCTTGTTTGTTTAAAGGCTTGTTTGTTCCTGTGTACATCTAGTGATAATATGGCAATTTAAAATGGAACGATTTGAATAGAACTACAATTTAATAATGTGACAGAAATGTGGAGCCTATAACATTCTCTCGGTTGCATGGTGTCTTTTCACGTCATGTTGAAAATGGGAAAATTCAAAGCATATAAGCAATGCTAGAGGATCCTTAAAAAAAGATTTTAAAGAAAATTGTAATACATACATTTCTTTACTTCCTTTTGCATTCCTCTTCTAGAGCCAGGTCAAGTAGAGTATTCTGTCACACCTAAAATTCCGGGACAGGCCACCATAAATTTCAGGTTTGTAAAAATGATTAATTATAATTCAAAGAAATAAAAAAGAATATTGAGGTCAATGTAGCGTAAGCAATCTGTAACAGAGGAAAAATATATAATACATTGTTAGTTAAATCCAGATGTGACAAACTTGGTAATGTTTAAAACAATTTGTAAAGGCCCAAAATAATGTTTTCCCTAACTGGGTGTATTGTAGAATTCTACTACTCTGATAGATCAAATCAGTATTTTGTCCTCATCATCAGGTACCTTGTCTGGAACAGACATTATCGATCATGTTTGTCCACTCATACCTATTCTCAGTTAACCTTATAAAGTACTAGTTAATCCAAAACAGAGATAACTTCACAGAAGTATTCAAGTAATGAGAAATTTAGCTTCCTGGGAAACTGTAGCAAGCATTAACTGTTATTTTATAAACTTTTTCCATGTAGAATATGCATTCAATTCTTTATATTAAAAGCAAAAACTTCTTTATCTGTCCTTTCTTGTAAATTATGTTTTCAAAAAATGGACAGGTCAAATCAATTTTATTTCTTAACCTTTGCACTAGACAGCCTCTTTTTTGTTTTCTATTTCATTTGATGCAGGGTTATTTTTGGCCATGAGAAGTCCACATATCAGTGTGACCTGGAACCAATCCAGTTTGAGCTGAAAGATTTCTTAGTTCCATTTCCATGGCATGTGTTCAATATTGCAGACAAGAAAGCTTTCTTTGACTTACATTGGACAAAATGCACAGACACAAATTCTGAAGCTCAGTAAGCTAAACAAGGATTCTTTGGGCCTAAGATCCACTAAATTATCTGCTGGACTGAAGTGTATTATTTTACAGCCTAAAAAATACTAGTTTTGTTTGTGTGCCAGATTTAAAAAGTACTTGACTCTGATTCTGAAAAAAAATACAGCATAGAAGATAACAAGCAGACACCATATTCATAGCGACTTAAAAAAAATCACAAATGATAGGAATAATATGAACATCAAGCAATCATTGCCTATTTTTTCTGTTAAGGATATTTACAATTGTCTAACATTAAAATTTATCCTTCACTCTTTATGGCTCATTTTCATTATTCTTTCCTACATATTTTTCATATGAGTTTATGATATGTATCAGGATCTTGCTATTTATGCATATTTGATTTGTCTCACCAAAAAAACCCCCAAAAAAACCAACCAAACAAACAAACAAAAAAGCCACACAGACAGTCACACACACAAAACATAAAAAAAAAACATTTTGTGATAAACTTTGTATATCATAGTCTTACTTCAAAACTTCAAAGTGAGTGGTGAAAGGAATTTAGAATTAGGTATGAGGAAAGTTTCAAACTAACATAAAGCATTTTTCTGACTGAAGTTTTTGTCACCTAAGTTGAGACTTTTCAAGAAAAAAAAATACTAAAAAAAAAAACCAACTCAGTGTTAAATTGTTAGTTTTAGAGAAGCAAATAATTTGTCACATTTTTTTTGTAATTTCCATCATGAATGCTTCTGTTAGTTTTGGCTTTTCATGGCACTCTGTGATTGTTATTTCTCCTTTTCTCTTCCATCAGCTCTGGTGTGGAATCTTTAAAAATTTTGAAATGTTCTAGACAGTCACTGGCAGATTTATGGTCTCATGCTGTTCTTGTCAAAGGTAGGGCTTCTCATTTTGTTTGTTAAATATTACTTACCTTAAATCCCAATTTGTTATA
Organism: Plakobranchus ocellatus; assembly: GCA_019648995.1. Classification (NCBI taxonomy): domain Eukaryota; kingdom Metazoa; phylum Mollusca; class Gastropoda; family Plakobranchidae; genus Plakobranchus; species Plakobranchus ocellatus. The sequence continues at coordinate 466,836 of BLXT01003960.1, read as the reverse complement.
TGAAATGTCTTAAGTTTTCGGTACTATAAAACCAAATTTAAACTTGTTAATAAACTACTTTAACCCTATCCGTACGAGGTGTTCTATTGTTGTTTCCATAAGTTGCGGGTAACTGAGTGCCCCCACATTTTAATATCAATATAGTCGTATCCGTACATGGGGGGTAACAAAACCGACCCACACTTTATATAGTAAAAAATAATGGAGGGTTTCAGAAATGACCTCAGCTCAATATTGATTTTCTCTCAATAATTATTATGTAATCATATATCAAATTGAATTTTTGAGGCAGGAATACTGCAAAGCTGAAAGAAAAATTTCTATTTGAAGTGTTTTTAAAAGATTAAAAACAAGCCTTGGGGTAACAAAATTACCTCACAAGCACAAATAGGGTTCAATTTGAAGTGATTTATATGAAGCTATTAAATAAAATGCGATATACTTCAAATGCCTTGTATTTCAGACTTCTGGCTAAACATACCTCAGTGAATTTTTCCTTTTAAACCAAATACTATCCATTTGAAAATTAGACGCTGATGTTTTGATGAAAATCTTTCTGTAGTTCCAGCTTCTTATCTCTCTGTTTAGTGTTTGTCATCTCAAACTTTAGACAATTTAGTTTTTGCCCAAATTTTTTAAAATTAAATTTAATATACAATGTTAGGATCATATATGGCAGCAGGGTATACAGTTTTCAAAGACATCTCGGGCATATTTTTGTCTAATATTTTCAATGGACTTTATTCGCTTCAAAAAAAAGTTTTTCAACATCCTTTCCTCTACTTTTCAGGAGATGAAAATGACGCAGCAGCAGACGACTATTTTTTCTTCATACCTCCAAGCTTTCATTTGCTGTTCCATGCCCGCACACATTCCACCAACTTGGTGTTGCACATAGCATCTGACTACTGGCCTGTGCTAGGTCAACTTGACAACTTCCTGGATAATCTTGAATTTACCAGCTAGATTTTTGCTTCATAAATCTTTTTTAAGTGCTTTCAAATTGTACTCTGATTTAAAAAATTGTGTTTTTGAGTAAATGAAAACAGAAACATTTTTTACACGATTTAATTGTGCAGGGTTCGAGGTAATTGTTTAGAAAATTCAAACCATGAGAAATTTAAATGAAAAAGTGGAAGGATTTGAAAAGCATATGTGGCAACATTTATGGAAATTTTCATTTAAAAATTTTGACAGGGAAACTTTCAAGAGACGTTTTATTTGAATATTGATAAAAAAAAAAGCAGTAAGCAAAATGACTGTGTTATCAGGTTAGTTGCAAATACATGCATGGCAGTATATTTTCTTACTTCTCAGAATCCCTGAATTTGATTAGGCAACAAAAACACTTTTTTTTTATTATCAGTGGAAGGCCCAATAAGTTTGAGTGCAATTATCATTGACAAAGCTTTAGACTGTTCTCATCATTTCTTGAAAATTAAGACATTCTTTCGTTTTTTTTTCTTGCTGCATTGAAATCAAAGAACCACCAATTTAAACGGGCTTTCAAATGAACTAAAATGTTTATTATAACATAAGGCTGAATTATGTGTGCATAAAAAAAATTAATTGTGAACAAATTATATTGAAGAAATTCCGTGATGTCAACGTCTTTTTCAAGTCTTTTAATAAAGAACAATTTAATTAAACTTTATGTTGCACAACATGAATTAGAAATGATTTTTTTTCAAAGTTTTTTTCTCCTTTTTTTAAAAAAGATGGACACTTATCCTCAATATTTGTGGATTATATTTTCACTACAGGTACTTTAGAAAGATACGTTTTTGATTCAGTTGAGCATAATCTGCAGATATTATTTGTGCTTTGAAAAGATATTCCTATTGAATTCTTTATGTTTCAGTCACCAAGTATCCCTATAAAATACATAAATCTTTTGAATTAAGCAGTCCAAATAAGCATTTGAACAGTTAAAGAGGAGAAAAAAAATGAAACCATGACTGAAAAAAGATGAAACAAAAAAAGATGTCATTTTTCAGCTATTGCCCAACAGAACTTTAAAGCAAAGTAGACAAAGTGGCCAGAGATATTTAAAAAAGAAATTATTTGGAAATCTGGAGAGCGACCATTTATAATGTGCAAAGAACTTTATTTTATATGTGCAACTATTTTCTAGTATTGAGCATCTGGTTGGGCACTTCCCACCAAACAACTCATTTCCTATGGATGTGTCACAATTGTCACCAGATCTTCAAATCTTCATGCTATTTTAGATCTCCAGATATGTCCTGTAATCTCTTGATCGCCCTCACATATGTAACCTGTCCATATGAAACGAGTCATTTAATGGCAATTGCTTAACAAAGTTAAAAATCAAAATATTTGAACATGGTTGTAGATGCTTAAGTAAAACTTATTCGTCCATTCTAAATGATTAAACTAACAAAGTCTGGAAACATCATTTTTATGTCCAACTATGTTTGAATATTTTATTATATTGCTCTGTTTGTTAAATGGATTCCACCTTTTGACTCTTTTTGTGGGTAGGTCACATATGATCAGATGAATGACTTAAGTCTAAATTCAGATTCTGATAACTTTATGGGTAGGTCACATAAGATCAGATGAATGACTAAAGTCTAAATTCAGATTCTGACAACTTTAGAGAAATCTAGATTGGGAAACTGCATGATTCCCAATCCATAATTTGAACCGAATGGGGAAGACTTTAGATAAAGAGGACCTTAAAACTCGATGTGGACTTTCTTCTACTGTTTAGGAATTAAGACCAGCTTGGCTTTACTCTCTCTATACTAGGCATAAGTCCATTAAAATACCCCATACTTCGAAGACACCATTGTCCCCCTCCCCCCCAAAAAAAATGTGCTGAGATAAACTTATTTCCTAAAGAACAGTTCCGAAGAATGTTTTATTGATATTTGAAATTAACAGGCCTTGGCTCTGCTGCTTTCAACCAATTTTAACTTGAAAACTGTTCATGTTATCACTTGTGCATGTGACTGATTTTTTCATGATCAATATTTCTATGAAACTCCTATTTTCTCGTCACTTTCAAGTAAAGCTCATTGAGAAATGATTTTGTAGAAAATTTACTGCGTCTCAGGCTGATGCTTTGTCTCTTAGCGTCTGGACCTGTGTTATCATATGGCCCTGTTGTATAATCGAAATAGAAGCTTGCTGAGCAGGCCCAAGAAGAAAGGTCGTAGAGTCTGCTACTAATAAACACAGAAGAGATGGGATAAAAACTGATCAGAGACGATGGATTGGCCTAAAATAGGATACGATGGAAAGCCTTGTTTGGCGCCTATACTTAGATGTGGAATGAGGAAAGCTGATGATGATAATAATAAACAATTGTTACCTCATCTTTAAATACATTATTCTCCTACATTGGAGGGAGTCCAATTTTCTATGCTCAAAATCAAACTAGGTAGCATCTTCCCTGTCCGAGAAGGCAAATCGTAGTGAACTTAGCCAAACTGTCTGCAATTAATTCTTCACTTTTTTACAAGTTTGAACTGTTAGCCATCATTTACAAGTTTAACAGATAGCGGACCTTCAAAGCCTCTGGTTTAACACATTTCATAACTTTAACTCAGGCTAAAGGAAGGGCTGATATTTTTTAGACTAAATTTGTTATAGCGATTGGACTTTATTATTTATAGATAAATAAACGCGTCCCCCCCCCCCCCCCCC
>BLXT01003960.1:406113-416659 GCA_019648995.1 Plakobranchus ocellatus | reverse complement strand
CCCCCCCTTTTTTTCCCCTTTTATTTTTAATACTTTTGCAGTTCATAAATTTCTTGGTCCAGGAAGTCACAGTCGCAGGAGGCCTTGGAACTCACAAAATTAAGAAAATGTCACTAAAGCAAAATTTATTTAGATTGTAAAATTGTCTAGAATCTAGATCTAGATCTTTTGCTTAATGGTAACATCCAACATTCCCTATTAGAAGTAGAAGTACTTATCTAATCAATAAACACCCATAGATATGCTAGGAGCTTTTAGTCAGGAACAATTAAAAAATTTTATTTTTATTTATTATGTGAAATCTATCATTTCTAATATTTTTGTTATCTTAAGTTCCTCGTGAGATTATATCTAGATTCTAGAATCTTGCGCCTAGTTATTTGTAATCTGATCTCTTGCTATATATTATCTTCATCATCATTCTGTAATGTCATTGTCAACTGAAACAATTTTAGATTTCATGCAGACCAGAAGAATGGTGTTTCTAATGAATGTGCGATAGAAGAAAATCTTTGAAAAAAAAGTCTAAACAAAGTTGAATTTAGAATCTTCTTTGTACTTTAGAAAAATTAACAGAAATTAATGACACACCTGATTATGGAGAAATTAAATAAGTCCTTTCCAATTACATTACAATAAGCTTCCAATTAAAAAAAAAAAGGTCATTTCTGCTTCAAAACCATCTGAGACTTAGGTAACGATGAGTCAGCATTTTCGCCTTATATGGACTCTCTAAATCATTTTTAATCCATCCATCTCCACCGAACCTGATAGAAGTCAACAAGTCCAAGATTTAACAAAGTAATGCTCAAAGCTTAATGACATGAAGAAATCAAGATCAGTTCTATCCTGTATCAATGTCAGAGAAACAAGAGAGAGAGGGGATAGTTTTTTTTAAATATGTTTTTCTCTCTTTTTCAATGAACCATGGCCATGCATGCAGATATGTACTTTGGAGTCTCACTTTGTTTTCAGCAATGGTATTAATGGCTCTCGCTTTAGCACATCAATGATAGTTTTTAAGCCTTTTTTTTTTCATCTGAGCATGTGCATTGCAGGCAAATGATCTCTAATTTGTTTCAATTTTTTGCAGCAACCCAATGGCAACAAAGAGGAAGAGATCAAGCCAATCTGATCGTGATAATAATTGCTCTAAGAAAAAGTGCAGTGAAATTGACCAGTCATGTTCAGACGATCTAAAATCGCATGACTTTCTCTCCACTTTAAATGTATATATTTTACCTGCTGGTATACAGAAAGCAAGACTCTCTGTTTTAAAAGCTCAAATTATGAGGTTTGGTGGAAATATACAGGAAGTATTTGATCCTGGACAAAATTTGTCTCATGTCATTGTTGAGGATAGTATGGATCTTCCTAGAATAAAAAGGATCTTGAAACTTGACAACATTTCAGACATGTGCATTGTAAAAACCTCATGGATCAGTCTTTGTCTGCGAAACAAGAAAATGGAAAAATGTGATGAATACAGTTTAGTTGAAAAGTTGGATGATAAACAGACATTTCCTTCATCAACAGCTGAAAGCTTTAATAAAAAAGCACCAGAACCTTCAACTAAGATTGATGTTGCATCTGATTATGAATCTAGTGATGAAGATGAATTGCATGGTGACATAGCAGGCAATAAGAAGATAATGCAATTAAAATTCCCTCAGGTAAGAGCATAATATTAATAAAACTCCCTTTATAAAGAAAAATGACTAAATTAAATTTGCTCATTTGGATTTCATACTATCTTTGCCATGACATAAAAATTAAATTATCTATAGAGGTATGCTCAACAGCTTTATTGATTTCGTTCAAAGCAAAGCATGTCCATAACTTTATAAGGATTTTTTTTATTGAAATATGCAAAATTTTATTTTTGAAAGACTAGATAACTTATATTAATAAATGTAGATTTCTTCTCATTTCAAGCCAGAAAAATGGATTTGTGCACAGTCATCAAAAAATCCCAAGGCGAATGTGAACAAGTACATCACAGATAAACTGGAGGTAGTGCAACTTTTCTGAGATTTCTTGTTGCAACCATAAGATATACAAAAACTGTTTGGTGATCCTAACAAAAAGTATAATAGGCTATACCTATGTATAAAAAATATTTTGAGATCAGTATTGATCGACACTTTTTTCATATTTGCCTTTTTGGGTTTTCTTGTCGAAAAGTCTCAGTCTAAGGCATCCATATATTATCCAGTTTTTATATTATTATATGCGTAGTTTTAAGAAATTTTACATGAAGTGAATAAAAAAATATCTTTATTGTTTTTCTATAGCATTAAAAGATGTCTCAGGATTTTTACTTGATGTTTTCTCCAAAAGAATTCTCAAAGGTTGTTATATCTCCAGGTGTGAATGACTTCATTGTACAGCTGCAGGTGTCATTTTCATTTTTATGATACCGGTTACCACATAATCTTTTATTGCATGATTCTAAAATGATTTTGTCTTCTTTTTTGTTTATTTCTCTCAAACATTCATCAGGAAATGGTAAAAGCCTATGAAAGCACAAATGACAAATGGAGAGCTCTGGGTTACCAAAAAGCCATTGGTACTTTACGAAAGCACCCTAAAGAAATTTCATCTTGGGAGGTACAAGTTTCAAAGCATTATTATAATTTGTAGCAGTTGTACAAAATAAATCTGATTGTTGTACTAATTGATCCATGTCAAATAGAGAAAGGGCAAAAATGTCCATTTCGATATATCAATGGAAAGGTTTTATAACATTCATAGAAAGTTGCAGGCATAAACAAATTAAACCCTTTCAACTCTCTGACTAGAGATTTCCACTTTACTGAGTAAGTGAACACCTCAACTATGTCTCATTTTACAAATATACATGAGGATTTGCGAAATGTAAATTGCCATCGTTATGTTTGAGAGAATTTTTACTAGTCATGTTTGGAAAATTGAGCTCATCCCAATAAATCTTAAGTTTATGAATGTAATAGCATTTAAGAACTGATGGTATATGTTTAAAAATCAGTTTAAGATATGTTCTTTCTGTGTTAATTAACCATATAATTTTCGAACATTACTATGATGAAAAGGTGACTAAAAAATGGCCACTCATCAACAAATTAAGCAGATTCACCACAAAGGAAAGAGACACATATAAATTTTGTTTTACATGGATCTATTCCTTATATTCAACTTTATGTAAATTTTACCTCACTGATACTCAATTGGCCTTTTACATTTTGCAATTGAAGGTTATATTTTTCAAAACTTAGTAAAAAAAAATTACACAATTTTTGGGTCCATCTATGGCAACTGCTGTGGTGCCACCTTTCCAGTTTTTGAAGGAAAATCCATTATTTTATTTTAATCTCTAAAATCGGAGGTGTGGTTTTTTAAAATTTTGTATTATATCATTGAATATTATATTACACCCCACCAGGACCTGGGCAGCCCCGGTCCCATGCCTTCAGATTTTAGGAAATTTTTAGGTGGCACCCATGAATAACTCAACTACAATATATATTATACAAGAAAGAAGGATCTAGCGATGCTGTTTCCACGACAGGTACATCCAAAGTGTAAATAAGAATACAGCTCTGAAAATGAAATAAAAATTTTAAGTTATTTACTCAATTACATTTTATATGCTGGTAGTGATTAAATATAGGCAGGTAACTGAAGTAAATATATGATCACATCTTGATTCCCCAGGAAGCAAAATCCCTTCCAGGAATCGGTGCACGGCTTGCTGATAAAATCTGGGAAATTGCACAGAGTGGAGAGCTAAGGAAACTCAAAGAATTTGAATCTAGTGAGGAGCTTCAGGTTTTAAAACTCTTTACGAATGTATGGGGTGCAGGTCCTCACACAGCCCAGCTTTGGTACCAGCAGGTAACTCAGCAATCCAATCAAGAGATAGTTTTGTTGCATTGAATTGAGAAGGGAAAAATAGCAACAACAATGAAAAAGCATGTTTTACAATAAAACCCTTACATCTTGATATTTCGAATTGAGGTTGTAGGTTAAATTCCTGTCGTCCTCTTCAATCTGTACCCACCTTGATATGTTGTAATTAGTTATTCATTGATATATAGTTTGTATCCCCAAGAAATTCCAATTAAACAAAATCTGACGCATATTATGGCTAGTAAAGGCTGAATTTGGTAATAATTTTCACATTTTTGGAAGCAAAAAATATTGCAATTTATTCCAAATACTTCCTTATATTATTGGGCTTAATAGAAAGGAAAGGAACTCATATCTTTAAGTATTGAAAAGAGTATTGTGAAAGTTACACATGAATGAAATTCTAGATAAAGTTCTTGGAATTTTAAATCTGTTTTTATTAGCAGTTTACTGCAGACAAAAATCAAGCAGGAACGTATATGATGTGCGACCAACCTATTTAAACAGCGTGAAATCATCCAAATGTCAGTAGGAGCAAATCAAAAGAGGGAGGATTGTGCCAAGATGAATGCCTCTTTTTGATAAAAAGATCAATGCTGAAATAATTATTTATAGAAGTTTTTTGGTTTTTACAGCAAATTGCTTGGCCAATAATACATGAATTGTAAAAGAAATTGTAAGAGAGTTCGATCTAAGTTAAAGTGGCTGCTCAAGTGACTATTGAGGGGAATATAGAAGCTGCTCAAACAAAGGCTATTTAAATTTGCATTTGAAAATGAGTAATAATTGAATCAGTATTTTTTTCTTTTTTTTCTTTATGCAGGGCTTTCGAACCATTGCGGATTTACAGCAGAAGGCCAATCTTAACCATCAGCAGAAAGTTGGTGTTCGCCTCTATGATGATTTCTTGAATAGAATGCCAAGAGAAGAGGTGGCCGAGATTGAAACCATGGTGAACTGCTTTGCGAGTTTTAAGACAAATCTTTGTGATATTATTTTAAGTAGCAAAAGAGGTATATTAGTATCCCATTAAGCTGAGATGATTTTAAAATATAGGTTTGATTTTATATCTGCATTGCAAAATTGGTGCTCTCACATTTTTGGTTTAAGATTAACAAAATCAATATGAGATTCGAACAAAGAAATGAAAGAAAGGCAGAGTGCAATCAAAAGAAAAAAAAAGCAGTCTGTGGTAGAACATGCTGAAAATTAGTTCTCATTGTTTGCTATTTCTGTAGCATTTTTAAATGTAGCTTAAGTGAGTTTTTGTTGATCCCAAGCCATCAAGTTATTGGCTCTTTTAGGTCAGTAACTGTCGCATGATAACTGTAGTATTTTTCAGTTTGTCCATAGTTTCAAATAAGGAATTGTGGATTGTTGGTTTATTGGCAGGAATTTCTTCTTTGCTGGTTGAAATCCAATAAGATATGTTTAATTATCTTATAAGGTCCACTTGGGTAGCTGTGGCTCATCTGGTAGGGCAGTTGACTACCAAGTCAGAGGTCTGAGGTTCGAATTCCAGTCCGAGCCAAATCAATTTTTCATTGCTCCTCTATATTCACCCAGTACTAAATGGGTAGTTACGTCTCTTAAAACCTGGCAAAAGTAAAGGCGGCGAGGAAAGCAATGGCACACTACCTCATAATGGCATATGCCAAGAACAATCAGGACCCTACTCCTGGTTCCCTGAGGCTTCGACTACTTTTGGGACCCACTTTACTTTTAATGAGGTTTGTGTGGCGGGATTAGACAATTTATGTGATAATTTATGCCTGTGAGGACAATCCAGAACTGAAAAATCAGAGATTGGTCATGTCTTCTCAGTTTACTGATGTTCTCTTTCTTTCAGCAAAGTGTGCACAGCCAGTTTTTCCACACGTCCATCAGTTCATCCAGTCTTCCTTTGTTTGACTTTTCAAGATGTGTTTCACAGGTTTCGTGGTCCATTGGTTGTTTTTCTGGGACCTGGTTGAGCCAGTTTTTGCAAGGCGTTCTACATTTTGTTTCCTTCGATGTCACAAAGTCCCGGAATCCGTTAGAGAGTTATGTGGATATTGTTTTTAGCAATCAAGTTGTATAGGACCTGTTCTGACTCAGGAGAACCATTCACATGGCGGACTTGAGCATAGTAGGGTTGCTACCCCAATGGCAGTTAACCCCTCCTCCCCTCCCAGTTACAAATATTGGTGACATGTCTGACAGTTGAGTAACTGATCTGAGACCAGGTTGACTTGCTGCCAGCACCAGACCTAGCCAGCTGGCAGCTGCCAAGTCATGTGCCCTCAGCAGACATCTTCCAGGGACTGGCTGGCTCCTGGCCAGAGCTCCATTAGTGTCCTTCAGCCTTTAGTGTGAGGGATTCCAGGCTGCACAGCATGAGTTACGAGTTAGGATTTTGCAGCCCAGCTTGGGGCTTTACAAAACAAAAGTGTAATTAAGTATATCTTTCTTTTGAATATTGATTACTCCATAAAATCAGTCATGTTTATATATACACCCAATAAACCCTACTGATGTTTTACCTTGTTTTAATTTTAAAATTCTAATGGATATTTTCTATGCCAAACCAAATCCTTTACTTTTTATATTTTTCAGTAGGTATAGGCAAATATTTTAAGATGCAAAGAAGTACAATGATCTTGAGAAAGCTCAATTCGTTTTAATTGAGGATTATTTAAACTGGTGAAATATGTAAGAAAATGACTATAATATGAATAGTTCAGTCACAAACCCATGTCAGATCAATGAATGCTTCGTCAGATTAAACAGATTCTTTATTTGGATGTTCAGGTAAAAGATGCAGCAGAATCAATCCAGCTTGGCATAATTGCTCAGACCTGTGGATCCTATCGTAGAGGAAAACCTACATGTGGTGATGTAGATATTCTTATTACCCATCCAGATGGGAAGTCTCATAGAAATGTTTTCCATAAACTATTGGCCAAGCTGAAAGAAAATGGTTTGTAAAAACTCTAACTTTTCCTCATGTCTTTTTTTTTTCGTTCTTTTGTTTTTACATATAAAGCTGCAGCAAGCCTGGAAAATTGCATTAAAAGCTATTATTATAGATATACCTCAATGCTTGTCTTTTAAATAAATACCTCAGCATCAATAAATTGAAGCACATAATCTTTAGCACATTTTTGAAAGGATTTTATCTCATCTATTTATGGGCGTATGATATGGGAAATCAGTTTTCTTGTAGAAAGTTTTGCTTTGAATTGCTCCTTGTTAGTCATCCTTTTGGTTTTAAAAGAAAAGTGGCTAATAATAAAACCCAGGCATATTGACCCATAATCTTATTAACCTCTATCAGTATTTTGCAATTTATTATATAAAAAAAAGTTTCGTCCCCAATAAGGAAAATTGCCATTTTTGAATTAATTGCAGGTTTCCTTACTGATGACCTTGTCTCTGCGGAGGAGACAGGCAATCAAAAAAAGTACATGGGTGTTTGTAAACTGCCAGGAGAAAACAGAAAGGTAGTGTAAAATAATATTGATTGCATGGAGGCTGGAAATATGAGAGACAGGGAAAGATGCAGAATCAGAAAAGGCAGAGTATTTGTATTTAGCAAAGCATGATAATGCTGTAGACGAAAAAGCAAAAATAGATATAAAAATTTATGTCTGACAAAATAGAAATCTACATGTACAGTGATTTGGTCCTCCTTTGTTAGAATTTAATGGCTTACTTACTACCCTTAATTTGAACTGATATAAATGTTTGGGAAATGTAAATAAAATATATATAAACTATAAAAATATATATATGTGTTGGATCCTTCAATTGCTTTGCTTTAATTTGCAAAGCGCCCTTTATCAGTGCCTCTTACTGCCAAACTAAATAACATAAAAGGAAACCACATTTTGCTTTTTAAAGAAAATAAAAACAAACAACAATGAAAGTCACTATATGGCTTTCGATACTGTTTATTTTTAATCATTAAAGCATTGCTCAGTCGATTCGTTCAGAGGATTTGAAGAACTCTACCGCTCTGAAGAGTCAAGCTTAAAAGTTAAATGTAGAGGAGAGAAAGCTGAATATGGTGAATGATGGATCACAATTTTCTTTTCATTATTTTCAACTGCAGCACAGACGCATTGATATTATTGTGGTGCCTTTCAATGAATATGGCTGTGCTCTGGTGTACTTTACTGGCTCTGCTCATTTCAATCGCTCGCTGAGACATTTGTGCAAGAAACAGAACATGTCGCTGAATGAGCATGCTCTGAAGTATGGAGTAGTGCGTAAGGTGATTATTTATACTCCATAGTGTTAGTAAAATACATGTACTAAATTTGCTCTAAAAATTAAAAACAAATGACTTTAGCTGATTTTAGTTAGATATGCCTCCTTGCACATAAAAGCTTTGAGACAGAGTTGTATGGAGAATTTTATTCCTTCCTTTATATACTTTAAAAAAATCTTGTTTTGTTTTGTTTTTGTTATTTTAACCATTGCAGATACAATAAGAAAACAAATAGAAATAACAAATTGAATTACAAATGAATAAAATATAACTGGTTTTGAGACACACAAGTTTCCTTTGTCACTTTTTAATAGTTGTGTGAAATGAAATAGGGATTTACAGCTGTGACGGCTTTTTTTGGACACTTTTTAAAAATATTTTGAACAATTATACGTGCATATTTGTTTCAGATATATTTTAGGTTTTGTATTGTGGTGTGACATTTTTGTTTACAATGGGATAGAAAAATCACAATCACCACAACAATGCAGACAACCTCTTCAAATTCTAATGATGGCTGTATTTTGTAACACTGCAAAATCTATGTGTAAACTTTTTTTTAGGAATGAGTGATCTGTTGGCAGTTGCCCAACTAAGGTGTAAAGTAAAATATTCAAAAGGGCTGGGTATATTGAGAAAAATGTTCTTTGCAATGACCATCTGTAGTGTAAAAAAAAACGGTTATGATAACTTCAACCATTTTCAAATATTTTGCTTTAGACCTTAATGGGCCAACCTGACAAATATCTCATTTTGTAGGTCACTGTATCATTCCCACATCAAAAACAATATTATTTGTTATAGTCCTAACTCTGTGCACCTTGTTGTATATTTTAAGCAAGAATCTGCAACTTGCTACTATTTGTTTGACACACACACACAAAAATTACTCCATTTGGCTTTTTTTGGTTCTTACCATTTTAATACAAGTAACCAAGCAAAGCTCAGATAAAATAAGGGGGTCCAAATGAGATGTGAGTAACAAATAGGCTGATGAATTTGTAACTGACATATATACCTTTGCATATTGTGTTATTACTGAAACTTTTATGGAAGAGGATAATTTTTTTTACCTCCAATTTTGTCTGCAGGGGGCTGAGAAAATACACGAAGGCACAATTATTCCAACCCCAACTGAGGAGTCTGTGTTTAAGACCTTGAATGTTCCATTCCGACCTCCAGAGGAAAGGGATCATTAAGACATTTAAAAATTGCCCTCAAGGAGTATTCTAAAGAATTATTTCCTGAAAAAAAATATTCTTCATATTTTCACACTTGTGGAACATCACAAAATTTTTACTCAGATCTTGCTGATAGCCTTCTAAAGATATGGCTCATTTTAGCCTGAATATTTTTGTCTGCTTTATTGCAATAGTATCACTCTAATTGTTTTTGTACATTCTTTTAAGATTCCATATTTTAAAAAATCCAAGCACTATATTGTTCAGTATTAATTGGTTTTTTAAAGACACTGAATGTTTAAGGGACAAAACAAGACTGAAAGTCCCATGGTGTCTTACATTGATCATAACTCTTGATTTTAGGAGATGATCATGCAGTACTGAAATTTTTTATGCAAAGTTTTGCACTGAATCTTCTAGTCTTATTTAGGTGTAATTCTAAAGTTCTACTCTTTTTTTTAAAGCTTTTTTTTCTTGCTTTAACAAATGTTTTAATTTTATTGATTCTTTGGCTGTAAAAAGCTAATAATTTTTTTTTTTGCCTTTGACTTATACACTGTTGGTCTTAAGCCAACATTTGTCAATGGGAAAATGTCTTTATGAATTGTACATATAGAAAAATGTTAAAATAAAGCTTCAACATTAGATGTAAAACTGTGTGAATAAATGTAAAGCACACAAATTTTATCTTGGTATATAAGTAAAATTACCAAACGGAAATGATGATTGTTTCCCATGACTTGAATAGATATGTGAGAGGTCCTAGATTGTAAATAATACCCCATAAAACCAGTATGATTTTTTCTGTACATTATGTAAATAGGGATAAGGTGTCATTGTGAAATGTCAGGCAATATACAAGACAAACCCATATCTGTGATCCTCAGACCTTTATAAATTTAACTTGCGCAGCTTCATTGAAAAGAATAGTATCTTGAATGCACACTATTTAACACTGTTTTAATTTCTGTAGAAATAAGTTATGATACATCTACAATGTGATAAATCTTTCTGTTATATAAGCAATCAATTCATGTTAAATTTTTTTTTTAATGAATGGACATGTGTATAAAATTTTTAAGTCTATGTTTGTAAAAAAGCTATTTGAGGAGGAGGATTCTAAACAAAAGCCATTAGCTTTGAAATATTTACTATACTCTTTCTAGACAATTTAATTTTTTAAAGTATTGTAGATTTTAAATGCGGGAGGGGGGGGGGGGGGGGG
>BLXT01003960.1:367855-378253 GCA_019648995.1 Plakobranchus ocellatus | reverse complement strand
CTACTACTACTACTACTACTACTACTACTACTACTACTACTACTAGCACTAATACTATCATCAAGTGATGTATATTGTTAGTGTCATATTGGCCGTCAACTCAAAGATGAGCTCAAAGTTTTTTTTGTCTCTCTAGCCAAAGTTGGGCTCAAACCAGCGTCGGGGAGGTCATAGCACTTTTGAGTCTAGAGCGCTAATCATTGCCTCATCATCATCCTATTCAAATAGACAGACAGACAATCAGACTGACCGTAACCAGATGTAGAGGTACAGAGAAGTCTGACAGGAGAGATAAATCGCGCTAATCACTGCCTCATCATAATCCTATTCAAATAGACAGACAGACAATCAGACTGACCGTAACCAGAGGCAGAGGTACAGAGAAGTCTGACAGGAGAGACAAATCGCGCTAATCACTGCCTCATCATCATCCTATTCAAAAAGACAGACAGACAACCAGACTGACCGTAACCAGAGGCAGAGATACAGAAAAGGTTGACAGGAGAGATAAATCGCGCTTATCACTGCCTCATCATCATCCTATTCAAATAGACAGACAGACAATCAGACTGGCGGAACCAGAGGCAGAGATACAGAAAAGGTTGACAGGAGATAAATCGCGCTAATCACTGCCTCATCATCACACTATTCATATAGATAGACAGATAGACAAACAGACTGACCAGATCAGGGCAGAGATACAGAAAAAGTCTGACAGGAGAGATAAATCGTGCTAATCACTGCCTCATCATCACACTATTCATATAGACAGACAGATAGACAAACAGACTGACCAGATCAGGGCAGAGATACAGATCAGTCTGACAGGAGAGATAAATCGCGCTAATCACTGCCTCATCTTCACACTATTCATATACACAAACATACAAACAGACTGACGGAAACCAGGGGCAGAGATATAGAAAAGGTTGACAGGAGAGATAAATCGCGATAATCACTGCCTCATCTTCACACTATTCATATAGATAGACAGATAGACAAGCAGACTGACCAGATCAGGGCAGAGATACAGAAAAGGTTGACAGGAGAGATAAATCTCGCTTATCACTGCCTCATCATCATCCTATTCATATACACAAACATACAAACAGACTGACGGAAACCAGTGGCAGAGATACAGAAAAGGTTGACAGGAGAGATAAATCGCGCTAACCACTGCCTAATCATCACCCTATTCAAACAGACAGTCAGGCAATCAGACCGACCGGTACCAAAGGCAGAGATACAGAAAAGTCTGACAGGAGAGGTAAAGACAAACACTAATTTCTATTGATTTTCAACAAAACATGGTTATCTTTGCTGTTTACTATCGGTCCCGTTGGAGAAACTCACACCATTTTACATTGGTAAACGATAAAACCTAATTTTCTTTTTGGGTAACTGTTTATCCCACAAAACGTTGTCAATTAAGATTCAAAAGGCGTAAAAATTTGAAAAGAGAGAGATAAAAAGCTGACATTAAATTTGATGAATTTTGTCTAAGTCCTGAATTTTTATAAACAAAATTTCTCTCCTTTTATCTCTATTCTCTCTCTCTCTCTCTCTCTCTCTCTCTCTCTCTCTTCTCTCTCTCTCTCTCCCCCTCTCTCTCTCTATCTCTCTCTATCTCTCTTGCTGGCTGCCCTCGCTTCTTCCCCTCTAAAAAATTGCAAACTCATTTATATTTTTTTCGTACGTGTATTTATTATATTTAATTTTTTAAAATTAGAACGAGATAGGAATTCTTGCCTTTACACAGTGATTATATTTAAGATTGAGCGTAAATTGTTTTCGATCACAGGTAAAAATTATTGTTGAGTTTTCTTTGGGCTGGGTATGTGGGATGTACCTCTCTCGCGACTCCTTGGAGCAGACAGTGTTGAAAAAAATAACATTGACCGTTTTGATTCAATAAATTTGGGACTGAAAGCAAATACTTAGACAGTAAAATTACAGATGGTAAAAAAAGAGGCAGCGTATATACATCAAAAGTTACTATTCAGTTAACAAATGAACTTGAACCATCTCACAGTTTTAAAAGGGCACAGGGAAAAATCAAATCTCAAACGCAATAAAGCTGAAATGGGTTTTTGAGAAGAAGATTATGGGGTTTTTTTTTAAGTGTTCGCTCAGAATGTCTGAGAGACAGAAAGCTTCTTTGAAAGCATTCTATGATAAAACCAAAACCTTTCAGCGTCTGCTTTCAAAATATTTAAGGAATGACGATGTTTGTGAAATCTTTTTCTTTGTGCGTACATGGACTTTATCGAACAATATCGTTTTTCATTCGATGAGTTTGTGGTATAGTGGACAGCGCACCCGCCTAGAGAGCTGCAAGGGATCCTGCTGTCGAAGACTCGAACCCCGCCATCGGTGTTTGGCCTGACGGAGGGCACGAAAGTCTGAGGTCAGCTTGTTGTGGACTAAACATGAATAGAAACTTTTTGTTTTGGTTTTTTTTTTCACAAAAAATGAATCTGCACCGCAAATGCAGTGATTCCCAAGCAATCCGTGCATAATACAGGAGAAGAGCCAGCATATCTCAGATTACCTTATGCCAAAGCAATTACACTCTACTCCTGGTTCCACAATATTTGAACCAAGCATGAGACTCGCTTCTCTTTCCACAAATTGTTTCCACGGCACAAGGAAAACCAGCTACATGAATAATTTTGCTCTATTTGTCATTACCATTCGATTGGAAGTATATCTCTGATAAATTTCGAAATCTTGCTATTGCCAAAGCGCAAGTGATATCGCATCTTTAGCTAGATGAAGACTAAAGGACCTCAAACTCTGTCCAGTACCCGAGCTGTAGAAGAACCGTTTGTTAGTTGTTAGGCCTGGAGCACGCGCCTGGCCGACCTGTGGTGCGCAGAAATAAAGCAACCATTTCACTCCGCGTCACACTCCGCGTCACACTCCGCGTCACACTCCGCATCCCATGGCCCACTTTGCCGCCTAGCTTCAATGTGACTTAATTAATAGAACTTTTTGAAGTGGAACAAAACAGCCACAAAACTACATTCTGATTATGTCTAATTTTTTTCTTTATTTCATTCTTACAGGATTGTTTAAAATTGAACAATTTGAGAAAGCAAAGGAAAAAAACCACAAAAAAAAACTAAACTTAAATATTAACTAAATTTAAATACGAAGAAAATACCAATGACACATATTTGATGTTTATAGAGCGTTGGTTGATACATTTTCAATTCTGAAACTATAATAGAGAAATGATTCATTTGTTAATGTTGATAGTACACAAAAATATTTGGCTATTTTAAAAACTGAGGGAAAACCCTTTACACCCACCCCTCCCCCTTACAAAGCAACCACATATACATGCAAAGTTTCCCTCCATCGAGTAGTCTTTTACTCACACGACCAATGCAAAGGGCTACATAATAATTATAATAATATAATAGGTATACATAAACGGCATATATGTGCGCAATTCTTATTATGAGGCATTTTCACAAAGATTGCACATAGTCATAAACAGATAAACCAAAGTTCTTAAAGGTAAAGATTATTATTGTCGGTCTATTCAAGCCGAGCACAATATTAAAATACGACTTTTACTTTTAAACATAACCAGAACTGAATGTTTATAAACAATAATAAGCATAACAGTAAAGCCTACAGCACACATTTGATTTCTTGTGTTTATAAAATGTCGGACTTATGCCAGGAAAGGTGAATATAAACCATAAAAAGCACCACATTACTTTATGATGGAGTTGTATCCGTGAAGTTAGCTATAGTTCCATGCTTACACCTTATAAAATCACCCCTTAAAGTAAGAGAAGAAACCCAGAAAGTTTAAATATTCTAACAAGTATTGAAACATCCCAGTCCTTAATCTTTACTTTCAAGATCTTTGGATGAATTAGATTATTGTTTAATGAGAATACGGAGTATAATAACATACCAGGCTGTAAAAAAAAACACTCACAACATTCAATACTAAACCATTTTAAATCGGCAGTTTTTAGCTTTTGAAATCTTGCTTTTTTTATAATTATTATAATTGAACTAAAAATGTATCTTAAAAATTTGTCAAAATTTATGAAATAATGTGTTTGTGCATGAGTCTGAGTTTATAGAAGGTATATGAGAAGAAAGAACTCACATTCAGTACTTCAATCTGAATTTATTAGAGAATAAATGGAAAATAATATATTCATATTCAGTTTTTTTAGTTCAGAGTTCATAAAAGTGTAGGTGGAAAATAAAACATTCCAATTCAGCGTTTGAGTTGTGACTTTATTCCCTGGAGAGGCGAGCCCGGATGAGTTGTGACTTTATTCCCTGGAGAGGCGAGCCCGGATGAGTTGTGACTTTATTCCCTGGAGAGACGAGCCCGGATGAGTCGTGACTTTATTCCCTGGAGAGACGAGCCCGGATGAGTTGTGACTTTATTCCCTGGAGAGACGAGCCCGGATGAGTAAGGAAAAGTATGCTCCAAAAAAGAATATCACAGTCAGGCCAACCAGATAGAGAGTATTTGCCGTCTCATCGTCCTGTTTATGAACGAGAGTTACAGTCGCAGGTTATTTACTGCTGATATACATCAAAGATCTATAGACACAGTAATAATCATTGGGTATCATTCCAGGCAATATATTATTTTATTTATATATTCATTTAAGAAAAATTACATGAAAGACTTTGGAGCTCAAGAGCTAGATCTAGCTATAGTATGGTTTTTTTTTAATTCTATGTGAAGATTTTATCACGTCTTTTTCCAAGATCTAAATTTGTTGTTGAAATCTTATCTTCTTACTTCAAATTTTTAGTAGATAAAGCTACCATAGTCATATTTTAAAATAAGCATTGATACATAAATAGATTTGTCTAAATATTCAAATATCTCTACGCTTCTGGTAAAAATCTTTTGTCAAAATGTCAAGGCTTGAGTGTCAATTAAAGTAATTTCGTGACTAGAAAGAAAGAAAAAACTTCATTCTCCCTATAGGTATCGTAAGAAACTTAGGAATGATAAACAAATTAGATTAAAAACTTCTTAAGTCAAGGCTACATATTTATTATACTAAGACTCTTAGAAAAAGACGATTCCTCAAAATTAAAACGATGTATATAGACATTCTAGGATTGTTTACAAAAAGCATATTATAGAATCCTCTTTTTTGTCTCTTCATTAAAAAAAATAATTTGATATGACTAAATTGAACTCCATAAAATAATAGAGTTTAAAACTATCATTTCCCTGATTTGCAGTTTCTAAAACTTTGCATCCATACAAAGCGAACAACAGAATGCATAAACTCCTCGTATCAAAAACACTTTAGCATAATATCGAATATGACGAAATCATTATGCATACCGAATAAGAAATTTATGATTTTTCCTACTCAAATGCTATATTGTCTTGTAGAAAGTGAAACTAACTGTCATCAGTTTGGCTTTTATTGATTTCATAATAATGCACTCTAGTTATCTCACAGTTTACACTTCATTTAAGTTTTGGCATTTTAAGATCAGCCGCACTTTTATAAAATTTACATATTATAAGAGTTCAATAGGCACAAGATAATTTCTTACTGTGTCGATATTGTTGTAGGCCAGAACAGCTTTCCCGTCAATATAAGGACAGTTGAAAATGGCGCACATTTCAGGAAGAGAAGCATTCATTGGAATATCCCTGTGTGGCGGGCACGCTGCAACGATTCATTGTAATATTCAACTGCAATATATTCTTTGAAAGATTTTGAAGGCAGAAGAGATCGATACTTGTAATGATATGTGAATAAAAATGATATTTTATTCACATTTATATTGTGTGTTATGGTAAAATTATAACACTCTTTTTTTTTATAGTAATTTCTTCACCATTCTACTTTCAAAATATTCACCAAGTTTTGATCCCTTTCCTTTTAATTCCTTATCCTAAGAGCTATAATCGCCTGCATATTTTTTATCCTCTGTAAATATTTATCTTTACCCCCGTCATCGCTTTTGTCCTTTTTTTTTTTCATTGCACATGTAATGCATTGCCTTCTCATATTTTCGCTTGTTTTTCTTTCATTGAATCCTTTCGCCTCCTTTCTTCTTCCTCTTCTTCATTATCCTCTCCTTTCCGAGCCTTCTCGCCTTCCTTCATTCCTTCCTTATCGATTCAAATGTTCTTCTTTCTACCTCTCCTTCTCTTTCTTTTTTCCATCTTCTATCTCCCAAACGCCTTTTTCCTATCGGACTCTTTCTCTATTTTCTTTTTTGAATGAAATCATCATCAGAACCATTACTACCACCTCTACGATCCTCTTCATCATCATCATCATCATCATCATCATGATCATCCTCATCATCATCATCTTCGTCGTCGCCATCATTATCATCATGATCATCATGATCATCATTGTTAGGACTAATGTAGTCATGTTTTTATGTTAGCTGAGTAGAGTTGAATGTTTGGTGTGTGTGTGTGTTGTGATTGGTAGTTCAGACCTCGTGACAACACAAGCAGGATCTACAGATCGGCGGGACTTTGGCTGGGTCAGACACTTCGATTTTATCACTCGCACTGTGCAGTCACTAAACGGTCCTGGCGCCAGAGGCAGCGGATTCGTTGACTGCAGGGAGACTACATTTTAACCTTCTGCCACCTGAGTGAATCTACGTTTGTATTTATTCCTGAGGCCGTGTGCCCAGCCAGACTGATGGTCTGAGAATTTAGGTTTCTTGTGAAACTGGAACGGTGGTAAACGTAGTTAAAGCTATTGATATCTGATGCTTGAGGCTGTGTGCCTATGCAGACCTATGCAGACAGGTCTACAATCTACAGATGTGCAACTGAATTGGTACCATACCATTTATCACTAGATTTATTGTCCCTCGCGTAAGGGCGTGTCACCTGTCTGGTGAATGACAGTGTGTCAGAGTCAGAGAATGTAAGTGGAGAGCTTAAGGACACGGTTTGGACTGTTATCACTGTGTAAGTCATGAACTGTTGAGCGGCACCCAGGTTGTGTCGGGACTTTTCATTATTTGGACATTTGACTGTCTGTGCCTGGAACTATATTCCCTATTCTACAACAAGTTCATCGGACGAGGATCATCGAATGATTAAGCTTAGAAACGTGTGCTTGTGCGAGTGAATATATATATATATTAATTATACCTATTAATTATATCTGTACAGTATATATATTAATTGTACCTGTAGATTATATCTCTAAATAAGATCTAAAGATCGTATCTATTAATTTATATCTATTGGTTGTTTCTATAAGTCTATTGATTTATGTGGTAGTATCTTGGAGGAGAGTTCCTTGTGAGTGAATTAATATGTACTAACCTATTTATTGGTATAAGATTACGTATCGCAGATTCTGAGTATTTCTATTGTCGCGCCTGCATGCGTGGACTCTTGTATTTGGCTCGCCTCATATCTATCTGTCTCCTTCTTTATGTGTCTTCCCTACTTCTATATATTATTATTATCATTATAATATAAGTTTCCTGTCGCCTATCCCCGGTGTTCTGCCTTTTATTTGGTGTGACCTTCTCGTGCAGTCGATATTGTTCTTGTTGTTATTGTGAAGTTGTGTGACCGTTGACGGACAGTGTGTTTGATCCCTATATGTGTATATTAAGGGACTTGCTCCCAACAATCATCATCATCGTCATCATCATCATCATCCTCATCATCCTCATCATCATCATTATCATCATCATCATCATCATCATCATCATCATCATCATCATCATCATCATCATCATCATCATCATCTTCATCATCATAATCATCATTATCATCATCATCATCTTCATCATCATCATCGCCATTTCGATGTAATCGTCTTTATCCTTTTTCTACTATTCAACCTTTATACTTCAGCGCAAACATTGAGGTCCACATTGATTCTGTTTAACATTCCACGATCAAAAAGCCTTTTTTGGAATTATTGATCTTTAAGAAAACGACTTCTCTGTGCAGCAATTCGCATTTAATGAAATATTTTCAGAATTTATGCTCACGTATTGTCCCGAGATCCTTCCACTGGTTCATCATCATCAGCTGACAAGAATGTCGAAACCAGGAAATGTATTCAAGCCATTTCAAATAATCGGGAATATCACTGTTTCAAAAAAAACAACATATTTCAGATTTGTGGTTGAATCTGCATATCTTTGTTTGCTCATCATTCAATTAAAAAGAAAAAAAAAGGAAGAATAAATTAAGAGGATTAAAATATTGATAATTCAATTTAGAAAAGCCAAGATCTGTTTTGGAATAAGAAAATATATATAAATATGCAGCCTAGTTTTCTAGTGCTTAGAATTATCATGATATATATATCTATATATATAATTTTTATATAATACTATATATTTTAGAGTGTATGATTGGATACCTCTTAGCGATGCAAAGAGTCTCAAACAAATTGTAACTTAACATGAGAGTTCTCTTTAAATCCTGAAGATTCTGTTCACTTTTCACTTTTCTTGAAAAGTCAAATTCATAATTTAAGAAAAAAAAACTGGTGATACAAAATATTTTTCTGGTTATACGAGACTGAATTTCTTTATTTTTTTTTTCACAAAAGGGCATCATAACTTTTAAAACTGAAAACCAATATGAGAAATAATCTATCATAGTCGTGATTGCGAGTCAGTTTTTAGCTTTCCACCCTTGTTTAACTTATGATTAGGTCACATGACCTTGATCTCGCAGCTTATGATCTTTTCGTCTTTTAGAGCGAATTACTCATAAGGAAGGGGGTTTAGTTTGCCCAACCACAACAAGATGATCTCAGGCTTTCCGCAGGCCAGAGCGTCGGTGGCGGGGCTCGAACTTAAACATGCACATTTCAGGACAGGTTTGATGACCATGTGTCACCAAAGCTCCGGAAGGAAGACGGTAGAATGTTTATTACATCAGGTGGTTGATGTACAAAAAGATTGCATTAATCAAAAGGCATACGGATCGAGTCTTACTCTGTGTTCAGGAACAATCCACTGAAAAGCATCAATGGAACGAGACAGGGAGCGGCCACAGAGAGCGCGAGAGTTGTCTCCCCTGTTGCCACAGAGATCAGGTACGCTGAGACAGAAAACAAACATTTGATCAAGAAATAAAGATTTATAACATTTATACCTATCCACTGCATATGTTTTATAAGAACATTCAAAATGCTTAGTTTGACATCCAGTATTTTTAAAATATATCTATAAAACACGTATACTTATTGTGTCTTTCTTTCCATCTCTTGTTATTCCTTGTCATGATTGTCTAAAAAAAGAATTCTCTGCTTCAAAATCATATCTTTTTTTCTCATAATTTGGTCACTCAATTCCTTCTTTTTTTTTTTTTTTAGTATCATACATATTTTATAATTTTTTATAGTCACAATCACCGCCAGTCATGCCCAATAGAACCATAAATCAAAAGACGGCGTTATCATTCATTTTCATCACATTAATTGAGAGCAAGCCGTTTTTTTTTTCATTCAAAAAGAAATTTTTGTTATTTTCAATTTCGCGACCAGCATTCTATGAAAGAACTCTGAGAGAATATCAAATAAACTTAAGTATAAAAATTTTTTAAAAAATTATCTGTTGTCGAAGTTATTACCACTGTAATAACAATAACTACTTATACAACTTTTATAATTCCGCGATACAGAACAGGGTTACAAATAGTAATTTTAAAAAATACTAGTAATAATGGCACATACCTACACTGATAGACGTATACCCGGCCAGCAAGATTACCCAGGATGCCGTCACAAACGCGGAGAATTCGTCACGAAAGCCTATATGGAATCAACAAAAAGAATACAATATGAATCACATTAGTAAGTTGATATTCAGAAAACACTCACGAAAAACACACTTAGAGACATAATGATAAATAAGCTCACGATTTATTAATATGCGCCGGTGATTAATATGGGTAGTGAAATGAAAGATTAAAAAAACAAGAGACAACTTAAATTTGTGGTAGCGAAAAAAAACCACGAATATTTGATCCAATGAATCAAAGTGATCGACTTATTTTAAGGTTGAAGATTTATATTCACAATCAACAAGATAAAAAACCATGTAAAAAATGATTAAAATGAGTTTGTTTGTTTTTTAAAATAAAAATTAACATTTTAAAAACAACATTAAACCATTTCAATGATAAATGATTTATGGTCTCGCTTTCCCAAACCCATGTTCATAATATGTTGGCTTACACTCTCTAAAGGGTATCATTAAACTATATTGTGGTATAAACTTTGAGTGAATGCTGATAGAATCAACCTACCAATCATCCAATAGTCCACTGATATGAAAATCATGGACATCAGTATGAACATCGGGAGCTGGGGGAAAGTTGAAGTGGAGGGGGTGGAGATCGGAGTGAAATGGGGCCGGGGAGAGGGC
>BLXT01003960.1:324558-337397 GCA_019648995.1 Plakobranchus ocellatus | reverse complement strand
AGTAGTAGTAGTAGTAGTAGTAGTAGTAGTGGTAGTAGTAGTAGTAGTAGTAGTAGTAGTAGTAGTAGTAGTAGTAGTAGTGGCAGTAGTAGTAGAAGTTGTAGTATTGACCTACTTTAAGCGAGCCATTCGAACTCGACTGTAGTTTTTACTCGACACTGACGTGAGAAATTCATAAAAAAAATACCTAAAAGCTGGTTTCTTGCAAGTGCACCTCGTTCTTTTTGCGACCCACGTGTTGCAATTGGAGAATGTGAAAGTAAACTGCGAGATTAAAAAAAAACCCAGTCAAATTAAAATCGATACAGTTTTTATACGATGGAAATGGATAGTAAAAGATGGCGACTAAAACAGGAAGTTTTCCTGAGGCTAATAATTCCAGATTCGATAGAATTTATTATCTCGACCGAAAGAAAATGGATTCATTTGGAAACATCTAAAATTCTTGCAGATGTAAATTTTCGATCTTGATTCTAGGATAGATTTAGATCTAGACCTAGAATTCTAGATTAAGGCTAAATTCAAAATCTATTTTATAATTTTAGGGCCAATCTAGATCTAGATCTAGATATCTAGACTCTAGAGAGCTAAATTAGATCAGCAAGTGAGCTAGTTTCAAATAAAAAAAGATATTTGATTTTCTCTAGATCTTAGACTCTAAATGTAAAAGAATGTTGGAGATCTTTGCGCATCAAGAACTAGATCTAGATTAAAATAGGGGTTCTCTTTTTAGACTTTAATCTAAGCCCTGATCTGGGCCCACCTCCATTCTAGTGTGAAGCACCTAAATCTTTAACAATCAGAATAAAGGCAGGGTCTAGCTTTGGGAAAGACTTCCAATTATGCACATATATCAAAAATGCATTTGATTTGATAAAGGTCAATGAAACTTTCCCAAATTTAAAGTTTCTATCGTTTTTCATGGACATATTTATAAATGATTATCTCCAAATTTAAAGACAAAATTTATGAAAAGTAGACACAAATCCTTGAATCCAGTCCAAACCTAGTTATAACTAGGTTGTCCTAACTAGGTTTGGACTGAATTCAAGAGTTTGTTAAAGAAATCAATTTCATATTAATATTGATTTTATCACCTCTGGTTAGTTTTCGTTCGTGTAAAATATTAAAAGAAAGACATCCCCCCTCTAATGGGGAAGAAACAGTGAGAGAGAAGCTCAAAAACACTAGATACTAAAGAAGAAATGATACAAATATAATGACCCACAATATGAGCAAGCTTATGAAATAGAATGTAATGATCAACACTGTGACAATATTTATATACTGTTAAAGAAAACAATCTTTATGGAACAATTTGGGTAACATTTCAGCTTTCGCTGAACTCCATCTTAAAAAAATGAATTAAAAAATAATATGACTTTATTAAAATAACTCAAAACCAAATTTAAAAAAATAAATATTTAAATGATACATCACACTAGTATAGAATATGACCTTAAATTTTTGGTTTTTAAACTAAAATGGAAGTCAAGAGATAACATTTGGCGGATTCCACAAACTTGTCCCAAATAGCATGCTTTAATTTGGACACCTAATATATCATAAATGAAACAGGATTTACACTGGTTATTTTGTCGTATGCATTGTTAATGATGTTAAGAAACAGCAAAAGCAAGATTGTGCCTTTTTGTGAATTTATAAATTTTATTTGAAATTTTTTGTTTCCCGGTCACGCCAAAAAGCGACATACATTAGTTCCTGATTTTGCGATGGTATTGTTTTAAGGACAGACGAGCTCATTAAATACCAATTCTGATCAATCTGACCACCCTAAAAACATTCTTTGAAAGTTCTTCTTCGTTTTGAACATCAACAGTAGTTTTTTAATGCGCTTTAAACTTTCATTAGCGGGCTGCAAAAACCACACTGCCGACTACATTTTGTGTGTACCCGTGATGTTCGATAGACCGGGATCATATAAACATAAAATATCGGTCCTCCTTGCTTTAGACAGTTCTGTATCGTTAAAAGGAATGTAAGGACCGATAGTGAACCAAAGGTAGAGATTTTAATGCAGTTTATTGATCGCTAGGCGTAGAAGGTAGACGGGCATGCGCTGTGTGTCACCTCATTCTAAGACAGGAATTTGACTTTCAGTTTCAATTCCACTTCGTGGAGCTGAAGCTCAGGCCTTTTTTATGTGTGAGCAAAACAAAATCCGTCAACATGGTTCAGTGAACATGTGTTTGCACCTCTTTAATTTGAAAAATAGGTTTAGCATTCGATTATTTGCTGTGTGTCGCTTTAGAGTCCCTATTTATGACAGTGGAAGCTTCATTAGATCTATAATTTCAGAGATCGAAAATCATAACTGCATTAGCCTTTGGGGGCCTTCCTACCTGTATGTAGGGCATTAGACTTTTGACACACTGTACATTCAAAATCACAGGATTTTCATGTTTTGGCTGAATTTTTGTTGTCTCTCTGCAGGCTTTATGGTTATTGTGGTTGTCAGAACAACCGACACACCAGAATTGCGGACGCGAAGCATCGGCTAAACACACTTTCCCTATGTGTATACTTTCAACCCATCATTCTTTTTAAATTGCTTTATTGACCACATTATTATTCTCGATAATACTATGAACTGTTATGCATCATATTTATGTAAAAGAAATAGTGCAGTGAATTTAGGAGGGATCTTTTTTATGTATAATACGTGTTTGATTGTGTATGTTGAAAATTTGTGGAATCTGCCATTTGAAATTTGCACTTGAAAAATTTCAATGAGTGTATTTCTGTGGTAATAAATTCAATTTTGATTGCAACTTTTTTCTGCCATTTCACTATGATGAGCTTATTAGTAAAGATGAAAATACCAATGTGAATAAAAATATAATAAAAAATAATCTTCAGTGGCCGGCCTCTATCTCTTCTTCAAGAGATCTTAGTCAATAGGATAGGATGAAGTAAGAGAAGAGGAAATGTACCAATGTTGTATGAATAATGAGCATTGAATTTTGTCCTGCAGAATAAACATGTGACAGGAGCTGGTCACACTGCAAAGGTTTGCATTAGCAGTGAGCTGCCTTTTTATAGTAAAAAAAAATTGACACTGCACTTTGCTTGCATCTTGTTCAATAAATTTATATGGAATCCGATGGCCAAAGCATCTAGGACAAGCTCGGATTACTCTTCAATAGATGACCTGTCTCTACCAAGGGGGGCTTCCCTAGTGTCATTGCGAGAACAAAATACAGGACTGGAACGCAGCAATAGTGATTCGAATCTCAACCTCATAAGCCCTCAAAACTGGTCAAGTCTTTCTGTTGATAAGACATTTTTCTGGCTGAGAGGTTCTGGAAACAACCAGAGTGCAAGAGTCCAGGTTGAGTGGGACATACAGGACAATGTTGGTGCTCAAGATTGGATTGGCCTCTTCCACTCAGGTTAGTTTTAAAAATCATATTGTAGGATGAGTGAGGTAATTGTACAATAATTATACTTCTTAAGTTGTTACATCTTTGACTTTTACATGACTGTATAACTTTTTATTTTATTGTTGATCAATATAAAGGTCAAATCAGTTGCTGATTACATCAGCAGGTTATAATGAATACTTTAGGAATTTTAACAAACTTTTGACTTTGCAGTCATTGAAAGATGTTTTTGTAGCCTTTAAAGCCATCTTAAAATGAGTCTTATTGATATATTGGTACAGTCACAATCATTTAACAAATGTATATATGTATTTAATTTTTTTTTTTTTCACTCGGAAAACAGTTTTATAATAACAACCATTGCTCAGTAGCTGAAAAAGTGAATTTTAAAGTGAAGTAGTCACATTAAGTATTTTTCTAGACTGAGATTAAGAATGTGCATTGTCCATTGCTTAAAACTGAAATTATATTTTAAAAGAACATTAAATGACCAAGATAATTTTTAAGAGTGTATTTCTTAAATATTTAGAGGTATATTTTTATAATCTCCCTAAGGTGAAGAAGATACATCCAAGTTCCTAGACTGTAAGACAAGAGGATCCAGTGGAGGCTCAACAGGTGCTATTTTTTGGGATCTTGATGCTGTGGAACATTTGTTCACAGAAGGTAGGAATTTTTTTTTTGCTCTTTTTATCGAAACTAAACAAGTGTGGAAAAGTTACACAACAAATTGCTGCAGAGCTTAGACGATTTTTAATCAAATCAAAGATGAAAAACGAATGAATTGCTGAATTCATTTGAATTCAGAAAACACTCCTTTTACCTTCCTGCTGTTGACGCCCTTCAGTTTGTAGATACTGTAATATGTTCATTTTTTTTGTCTCCCTCCATTCAGCTGCTTTGTAGAACAATGTCCAGATATAATTAACTGTTTTTGTTGGGATAATCAAACATTTATTCTAGCCATCGTGCTGTTGATGCTCTGCAACAGTTGGACGATTTCCTCGTTCTTATTTACAGAAAATACTTCTCTTTACTTCAATTGATGCCAAAATAATGAAATAGTGAGACGGTATCTTTTATTGATATTTATGTGTGAATGACATACAATTCGGTCATATGACGTTTTCATCACACAAGAAAGCTACATACAGGAAATGATATTGGTGGAAGTTTTGACAATGCTGTAAGCAGCTATATTTTTATTGATGGACATAAAGAGTTTTAAAAGATAGGAGAAAGAAATGTATATATGTTTTTGAAGATAAATTATAGTTTCTTCACAGATAGAGTTTGGATTAACTTGAACCTTGTCCCCAAATATGTAGAGACCTTTAATCAGAATATTTGAAGCTGACACAATTGTGTCAAGCTTGATTCAAGTTGAGGACGGCCAAATAAAATTAACATTATGCAATATATGAATGTAGAGTTTCTGCTTTTATGAAAATATTTCATGCGATGGCTGTAAAAATGTTTTTTTGTTTGTTTGCTTGTTTTGAAAGACAAAACAGTAGTTTGTTTCAAGTATATAAGCGGGACATCAGGATGTGTTTTGGCCACCAGCCCTTTGATATCTGTGATTCTTGCCAAAAGTGAAGAGGCAGTAAGTCTTGACTTCAGAAAATTAAAACAAAAAATTATATCCTATTTTTTTTCTTAATATATTCTTCAAGGCAAGGAATATTTTTATTGTTTTTTAAAGCCAACAATTTCTCGCTGTAATACCAATGAGAAAAGGTTAAAGAATTGACATGCTTCAAGCTGAACAGGAAAAAAAAATCTTCCTGGTTTCAATTTAAAAATTGCATGTATGTATAATCTCATTTAAGCTTTTAGATCTTTGAATGCATATAGCTGATAGTAGTTTTTTGACTTACATATTTCTATTTTTTGCAGTCTGCAGCTGAAGACCTAACCGAAAATGGATTGGAGCATGCTCACTTCTGTTTGACATTGGAAGGTACTGCTGCTTAGGAGTTCCTCTGCTTTTCATTCTATTTTTTGTTTACAAGTGTATTTAAATATATATTTTTTGTATTTTTTTTATTTTTTATTTATTAATAATAATAAGATGCTGAGTGCTTTTATTGCAACAAAATTAGGTACTAGTCTGCAATTTCATTTGTTTTTTGCTCACCACATCTGATACAAGTGAAAAGATTATATATATTTAATGCAGTGCTATTCAAGTGATGGATT
Source organism: Plakobranchus ocellatus (assembly GCA_019648995.1). NCBI lineage: Eukaryota > Metazoa > Mollusca > Gastropoda > Plakobranchidae > Plakobranchus > Plakobranchus ocellatus. Next base: position 331,791 of record BLXT01003960.1, on the reverse strand, counting down.
AAAATCTTTCAAGTGTTCGAGTTACCTTGTTGAATCTGGACATTTCACACATACTTTAACTTCCAGTGCATCCTTTTGATCCTCTCTGCGATTTCAGATGTTCATGCAACAAACCTGAAAAAGGGAGTGTTTTTCAATCCAGATCCATACATCAAACTCCAGATTTTACCACATAATCAGAAAAACCAACTTCATCCTCACCATCATCAAGAGTTACGTTCATCTGTCAAAACCAATACAGCCAGCCCAGAGTGGACAAATGAAGTAAGTTATTTTCACATTTATATATGAGAATTAATTGGCAGAATGCTTATTTTGATTTTGTTTTTGTCACTTGGAATGTAGAGCTTAACATCTTTTTTCCTTTTAAATGTCCTGAAAGAAAAAAAATGACAAAGTAAAAGTAAACTGAATTGATTACTTGGTGGTAGAGCTTTGAATCGGACAATAACGTGTGAAGCTTAACCTTTGTCAGACTTGACCCTTTCTTCCCTACTAATCTTACATAAGTTTCTTTATTTTCTTTGTTTTTTTTTATGTCTAGTACAATTTTTTTTCTTGATAAATGTGGGAAATCTTTCATCAATTTTCTTTCATTCTAGCTTTTTTTTACATTCTAGGCTACCTAAAAATTTTTATTTTGCCATTAAACAAAGTACAGAAGACATGAAATTTACAATTTAAAATGCTTGAAATGATCTAAATAGGCTATTACAGTTTAAAGACATGAAAATATTTTTCTTTATTGCTTCATTTTTTTACAACATTCTTCTTAAATATACTTGATATTGTCTAGACTTTTATTAAAAATAAATATTAATATAGACATGCATTGTAGTTTTATTATACATCTAGGAATATATAATCTATATATATATTTATATATATATATATACATATATATATATATATATATATATATATATATATATATATATTATGTAATCATGCAGAAATTTTATAGCATGATCCCCATGAAAACCATTAATTTGTGATGTAGTATGAGCAATGTATCTTCAATTTTTAGCTTGCTCATGGAGATAGTCTTCCACGAATACTGTTGAGTCTTTGGAAAACATACTTTTGTATCTTGTTACATTGATCAAGCTAAAAGTTTTTAAGGTTTTTTTTGTTTTGTGTGTGTATTGAGCAATTGTTAAAATACTTGCTTGTGCCAGTCTTTTTTCTGTTCACCATCATATTTGTTATTGCCTGCAGGTATTTAGACGAGAAGTTCTTCTCTCTGATTTGCTTGAGGTTGAAGTAAAGCACAAGTTCTGCAAAAGTCGACCCACAGTATCTCGTTTTCTAGGGCGCTGTACAATTCCTGTTCAAACGATTACAGACAGAATACGCCATGAACAAAAGTATATCTTGCTGTATTGATATATTGCACTGCAGTTATCGATTGTTATACTTTTTGTTAATGGGACCATCGAACAATAAGCTGAAAATTTTCCAATTTTGCACATTCTTATTAAGAAAGCAAGTTATTCAGAGATTTTAAATAATTTTGTAAGTATTAGTTTTATATTTATATTCTGCCCTTGGGTTTTGAACTAGTCAACCTGTGGCTTTGGGAAAATTTATCAAAATTTTTCTTTTAAACCAAATGGTTCTGTTCATTGCTCATACATTTTTGTGTTTCATGATTTTTTTGTTTGTTTTAGATTTGTGCAATTTAACCTTGAGCTAATGAGGAAAAGTCCTTCAGATAATGTAAGCGGGACACTTGGCTTCAAAGCAAATCTCCATCTTATGTTAAAAGGTAGGCAGCTTTCTTTCTTTCTCATAGTAATTTTGGTTTTGTTTCCCAGTTCGCTAAAACTTTCTATTGGCGTGGTCAATTAAAGATTAGAAAAATAAATCATAATTGAAAATAACATTGCATCCAAATAAATGAAAATTTTAATGTCATCATTACAAGTTATTTTCTAAGTCTTTCTCTTACTGCTTTGTGTTTTCAAACAAATACCACATAAGTTTAACAGCTCTATCCCCTTTGAAAAGGTAATTGTTTTTTTTTAAGCCATCATATTATGCTTTGATGCTCAAGTTTTTTTGCCTATTTAAATTCGTCTGATATGCTAAAGTATCCTTTTTTAGCTAATAGAGTTACTGCTCAAATTGCATGTATCTCTATTACTGCTATCCAGACCTGCCAACAGTATGTTTTGTGTGTAATTTAGTATCCCATCACCAGAAAATTATGCCTTACCCTTGATGCCAAGAAAATGACAATGTGTGAGCTAATGGATCATTTGTATCCTGCAGTCTAAAGCAGGAATTCAGAATGTATGACTTTGGATAGGGTTACCAATATTGCCCTGAAAATATACTATGAAGTCAGTGCACCTAGCTAGGTCAAGACTTAAAAGAATTGTTGATAAGTTTTTTTTAGGTAAATTTTTAAAAAAAAATTATTTAGCTGTATTGTATGTTTTAAATTATTTTGACGTTGTAATAAAATTTCAAGTCATAGATGTGCAAAATTTCTGGATATTTCATTGATTACTTGAACTTGAAAAATGCCATGAAATTTGCTAAGATGCAGGAGTGTGGAACAATAATTGAATATTTTACACATTTCTGTCTTTGAGCTTCATAAGCGTCACTTTATACTTTCCTCCCCCTTAAGTTTATAGATCACCCTGAACCAGTCCAAAATTACTCTGAGCAGATACTCTTGGATACAATTTAGGGTTGGGAGGTCTGTCTTGTTTTTTATGGATAATGTACAAGAGTGTCTGATTTGGTTTCATTCCAGTCATCTTATGTTACCTGAAAACAATTGCATTCAGTGTCCATGTTTTAAATAATGGTTTGATCTTTGACCTAAATTATCTAAAATTGTTTTCCATATATTTTATTCACTTTTTGTCTTTTTTTTTTAACTCTGCATTTTTCTTGATCTTATACAGGCACCAATCTTCATGATAGTATCCAAAAGCCGAACAACAGTTTGCACAGGCAAACATCTTTGCCCAGTTCATGGGTGGTTTCAAACAATCATATCCCAGGGCCGTCAAGATCTCGGCTGCAGAGGAAGGATCACAGGGAAGAAGGTAGTAATGCTTTGAACAGTATGTGTCTTGGCTCTGATATCAAAGAGGAGAGTGAGCCAGTTGAGAGTATCAATGGAAATGACAGCACAACTGGTTCTGTGTGTGCTGCAGGGGCAATAGGGCAAGGAGATGTAGACATTCAGCATATAAATATGACTGTGCAACCAGACTCCTCGGCTGACAATTCTGACTCCAGCCTACCATTATCCTTGGCATCTTCAAATGAAAATTCAGGTGCGTATCTTCCACCTTTGACCTCCACTAGCAGTGCTAGTGCACAGAAGCTTGAAACAGCTCAAACCCTGCCTGATAGTTTGGTGGTCTCTAGTGCTGCTACGGGCAACCAGCCTCAGCCAGAGCTCCATGCAGTATCCAATGGGGACTCGACAGAGGGCGAAAGCTGCAATGACAGTTTTAGTGAGCATGGTTTAGATATGACCGTTCAGTCAGGGCAACTGAACTGCAGTAGTAGAGATGCTCCTCTATTGCCACCACGTACTTACATGGCTCCACCATTGCCACCAAGAGTTCATAAAACTTCGCCTCCACCCATTCCACCCAGGAATTACTTGGAGAGGCCGAAACAGAAGCGAGTACCTCATAGTATGTCTCTTGATGTCCCTTCGTCACGAGATAACCCTCCCCCTTTACCTCCAAGAACATACAGTCCCAATGACATAAATGACAGTTCAGATAGTAATGAAGGTTCAGTGGGTGTGGCGACCTCAAGCCGTAACTCCACCAGAGAACAAGAACTTTTCCCTTGGGGGGATTCCCCACAGCTTCTTCTCCGTCAACCAGGGACTCCTTCACCCCATCACGTCTCTCCAACATCAACGAGTGGGCCCCCGGCTCCTGAATCGACAGACAATCCATCCTCGCATCTGGCAATGGTATCTCCGGTGAATGTGGCCCAAAGCAGTCAATCTGGTCCACAGCTACCGTTTAGGCCAGTCAGTGACAATATGGTTGGCTCACGTGGGAGTGTTGCTTGGTCAACCATCAGTGATCCTCCCTTAATAACACATCAGATTTCAGACCCAGGGCAATCCAAGAGACGAAGTGTAGACGATATCAACACCCCTCAGCCCCCCCAATTGCAGCCTAGGCAGATAAGGAGGCGTTTGGAAGAGTGGTACAGGGACAAACAAAAAAGCAGCCCAACAAATTCTCTGACACCGGATGGCCAGGCATCATCTTCTGCATCATTGAATGAGTCGGGGACAAGTGAGGCCAGTTTCAACACACCACCTCCACTTCCCCCACCTCTCTCACCACCTGGGGCTACTGCAGTGGCCAGCAGCTCTCCAGACTGTACTGACAGTCCGTCAGGGCCATCACATAGCTCTACAGCAGGCAACACACCACAGCCTCAAGTGCCCAGCTCATCTTCAAACAGCGCTTTAGCAACTCCTGCATCCAGCAACAGAGAAAGATCCAGTGATAGAAGAGCTCATAGTAAGTGGGTTTTTCTTCTATGTACTTTTCTTTCTTTGTCTATACATTTATTGGGGAAGGAATCAATTTTCATCCCTGGATGTTAGATCAGCCTGGTTGCTCTAATCTCAGTCCACCAAGGGACATGTTGAATGATGACAGGAATGTGCACCATTACCTCTAATTTTCAATTTAAAAACTGAAATGTATGTGTTTCATGACTAGTAACATGCAGGTATGATCTATACAATACTTGCATTGTGAAACATTCAGGTATGATCTATTCAATACTTGCATTGTGAAACATTCAGGTATGATCTGTACAATACTTGCATTGTGAAACAAAGGGCCAAACCTGAGATTTGAAAAATTGGTTCACTCAGTTTGCTTGGATAATTTTATTTGTCCAACATCTAATTTCACCTCGTAGATTAGATTATTTTGTCTTCTTTTTTTTTAAAGAAGCAATAAGTTCAGATAATCAGAACCAAGTGTTTCCATGTTTTGATATTTCAGTACTTGTCTTGCTTAATAACAGTAAGTGAGCAACAAAAGAATTTATGAAATCTCTAAAATTAGTAGTGATCAGTCTCAAATGTTTTTTATGATGGATGGAAATGAAATGATCCCTGCTATGATATTCTATTACAATTTTACTCGTGGATAGCAATAATGACCCTTAATTTGAAACACCTTCACAAAAACCAGATTTAGACAATGCCAATGGAACTCGGGTGACCAGAAGGCCAGTAAAATATCACAGAGTTGATGACAGGGATGATGCACTGCCAAGTGGTATGTTCAGTCTTAAACATCAATTCAATCAGGTTATAACTGGCAAAAGAGTGAAAATGTTTGCATTAAAAAAAAAAAAAATTCCATTGTCAAAAGAATGCACCTTTACACTGGTAGACTAATATTAATATGCACTCAATGTGAATTCTTTTAATTTTGTAAGTTTTGTTGCATTTTGAAGCCACTGCTTTCATGCTATTTTTGCTGAATGAAAACTTTTATTTTATATATATCCAAAATTGTTTCTTTTTTCACAGTGTTTTGAAAAAAAAAGAGGCTCCACTCACAAAGTGGAAAGGGCAATTGAGTAACAGTGCAATATAATTCATATAAATGTAGATATAAGTAGATCCATGGAAAAAAGTGTGTCTGTTTCTCTTTACTTTGTGATGAATGAATTCAAAGTGTTGATGGGTGACAATTTTTTTTTAGTGATCTTTTCACCACAGCAATGTTCAAAAGTTGTTTGGTTGATTGACACAGCAGAGATGCAGACAAAACTGAATTGTTAAAATATAAAACATTACTTTTTATGCCATTTCAACCACAAACTAAAGATTTATGCATATATTAATTCGCCCATGAAAATCCCTCAAACATAAAAATGCTAACAAGCCAAGATTTAATAAAAACCCTTATATATCTATAATGATTTTGAGCAACTTTTTTTTTTAAAGGCTGGGAGGCAAGAGTTGACGCCCACGGAAGAATTTTCTACATTGACCATGCAAATCGAACAACGACATGGCTCAGGCCACAAACAGGCCACCAGGCTGTGCAGAGAAGACCAACTCTTAGTTCTGAACAAAGGCATCAACTCGATCAAAGGTATCAAATGAGCTGTCAAGAGGAAATCTTGTGCTTCTATAGTCATTAGACTTAAGCTAGAAATTAGCAGAAGAAGTTTCATAAGAAGAGAGCATTGAATGCCACTCTCTGCCAGTGCTAGTTTGCTGCTGACTTTGGATGTCTCTTACTAAAGACGTTTTCTTTCTTAGCCTATAATTCTGTTAATCAGTTTTATTTAAGTAAAAGACTGACAAATGCCTTCTTTAAAAGTATGAGTAATTAAAGGTGAACACCTTGAAATGAAACATTCTTCTGATGAATATTTAGTTACCAAGTTAAACTGTAAGATTGATATTCTCATGAGGGTGAAGATAAGGCTGAAAAATGTAATGTACACGCATCCGACAATGATAATATGCTCTTCCCTGATTACTTTAATAACAGTTACGTATTTGTATTTTATTGAATTGTATCATAATAAGAAAAAAAATGTTTTAGAAAGGAGATAAGCCAGTATTTGAATACATTCTTGAGGTTTTAATTTTGTGAGAATTTTTAAAGGAAGAAGCTGTTAAATCAACAGGGTTCAAGAAAAGGCATGTGTTATATTTTTTTTATTAAAACTCTATTTCTTTCAAATAATGTCCTTTTACTCTGTTCAATAAAGGCTTAAAAAATGTGGAAAAAAAACAATAAAATAAAATGGGGAAGATTTGATTTTATTTTCAATGTAAAAAACAATAAAGAAGAATTTCTTGCACTTTGTGATCTCAGATATCAGAGCATCCGGCGAACGATCACTCAAAGCCAGCAAGCCGAGGCTGAGAACACAAGCTCTGGTGAATCAAGAGAGGAAACTGGAGCGTCTGCTGTCCCAGACAGTCAAACAGATGTAGCTTCATCTGACCGGGCGGCAGACAGGCCCTCTGAGAGATCTCGACATAGCGTTTACAAATACCCTGCTGTGAAGTTTCTCACTCGTCCAGATTTTTTTCCAATTCTTCAAGCCAATGAGGTTTGTTCTGTGTAAAGAGGTCACTATGTCCTGAAGCATTCTGTTGGTAACTTATCGGTAGTCATACATTTTACCCCAGGGTCTAAGGGAGATGCATTTTTTTTTAGATCAGTCTGCTTTGGATTTTTGGAT
>BLXT01003960.1:229236-249927 GCA_019648995.1 Plakobranchus ocellatus | reverse complement strand
TGACAAGTTTAACAGTCGATTTTAAAAGCAGAAATTCAATCCGGTAGCGTTGTGTTAGAATGTTAGAATGCTAATAATTTACGTATAATATATTGCTGCGAGCTTTTTTCGTGTGGGCGCGCGCGTGCGTGTCTGTGTGCATGTGTGTGCGTGAGAGAGAGAAATAGAGAGAGAGAGAGGAAGAGAGAGAAATAGAGAGAGAGGGAGAGAGAGAGAGAAATAGAGAGAGAGAAAGGGAGAGTTCTCTGTGTGAATATGAATGAGCCGGTACATAAATTCTCTCTTTCTCTCACTTTCTCTCTCCCTCTCTCTCTCTCTCTCTCTCTCTCTCCCTCTTCCTCTCTTTCTCTCTCTCCCTCTTCCTCTCTTTCTCTCTCTCTCTCTCTCTCTCTCTCTCTCGTAGTATTTCTTTTGCAATCTGGCTCTCTCTCTCTCTCTCTTGTATTGAAATGCCATCATTACGTATTAGTATTTGTGATAGGGACCGATCTTTTATAAATTCGGTTCCTCGCGGCATGAAGCCCGCGGTATGTGTGGAAGAATAGGTGCTCTATGAAAACTTCGGTGATGTAAAGCTAATTTTTATTACGCTTCAAGTGCTTTGGACTGTTCAAAAATGTATTTGAGTATTCTCAATTTTAAAAGAAAGAATTGGCAGCAGACTTTGCAAACTATCGTATATACATGATTCCCTCTCGACAAATGGGCATGGTATATAAATCTCCATGAATTATATAAATAATGTCAGAGCAATGTGTTTGTGCAATTGAGTAGCCGCGACAACTTTATCTATATGCTGGTTGCACATTGCGACTGTCTTCTATATTATGAAATATCATCGTCGAAAATGTCTACATGACTCGTAGTGGTAAAGATCATGGTAACCTTGAATGGTGACTTCATACTCAATTTACATCTCTCGAACACACTGCAGGTCACCAGCTGTTTTCACTTCGATCAAAAAAAAAAAAAAAAAAAAAACTCGTGTTTTGGAAAGGTAGATCGGTACTGAATCGCAGGCCAGGCGAGCCACCACGCTCTGGTCTTGAAGATGTTTTATCCTGGACTCGAAGTTCAGGATAATCATTCAGATTCACAGCAACAGCAGGTAAGCCTCCTGCGGAGCTCTCATTGCAAGACCATCTGGACAAAACAAAATCTGACTCATGGTAGGCTAGTAGATGTAGTTAAAAATGCTGAGAAAAAGCCTTTCAATGCAAAAATGATGATTATTAAAACCAAGGAAAGAGACGGAAAGAGAGAAAAGGTAGGCTACAGAAAGAGGAGAGATATAGAGAGACCTACAAGGATAGCTCAGTGGATTCGGTGAATTGCGTGAAGCTTCTGTGCGAAGGTCGACGACACTTAAGCTTTGATTTTAATCAATGAGATTCACATTGATTAATAAGGATAAACACTGGCCTATCTTCCCATATTAGATATGCTTTCACCGCCCGCCCTGATATTCTCTTCTTGTCACTCTCCTTTGTCATGTCCATTTATCTTCCTCACTTCCACACATGATAGTATACTAAAATGAACATTTTTTTTTTCTATAAGGGCAGCCATAAATAGAGATTTTTACTTTAGATCTTGCACCTTTTTTTCTTCTGGTTGGTCGTCTTCCTCTTTCTTGTGCACTTCCTCTTTCAACAGTTTCGATCAAGGATTTTACTTGTTTCTATTCTTCATCCTCGTTTTTTGTTTGGTTGTTTTTTATTACATTACCACAAGTTTAATTTGCTCACTCATATCTTACTTTTTTGTTTCGTTTAGGTGCCCTGCATGACTGAGACATTGGCAACCACGGTCTTCCACTTATACCTGTTCTCAGCCAACCGTCTTAGGCTGTTGTTGCTACTAATGACCTATTATTGCCCATAAGATAAGACTTTCGATAAAAGCATTCTCTGTTCACCACTGCGTTTGCCTGTAATCCAATGATTGCTAAATGCTTTTAAACCCTTGTGTCGGCAAATGTGTCCTAGAATTGTAGTTCACTCCATCTTGTGGTTTTAATTAGAAATCCCCCAAGTTTAGCTTCTTTAGTATCAATTCATTGGACATTTTTCCGTCCATGATATCCTTATTATTCCTGTAATAAAACACATCTTCACTGCTTTCAGTTTTCTCTTTGATTCTTTTTTTATTGTCCAACACTCATTTTTATATCATAGTACTGACCTTACATATGTTTTCATTACCCTTATTTTGGTGCCTTTACTTATTCTCCTGTTTTTCATTACAAGTTTCATTTTTTAGATTGTATCTTTGGCCATGGCTATTCTTTTTTCTTATTTCACATGTGCCGTTATCAGGTACCTAAGGTACTTGAAATCTGTAACTTGTTTGATTTTTTTTTCTCCTTTGCCAACGAGATTTCAACTTTTGAGTCGATGATATCTATGAGATGACTAGACATTCCGCTTTTTTTTTCAGACTCAAAGACAGACCCATTCTTTCGCTCTCTAAAAACTGTACCTTCAACATATCTGAAATTATTAAGATTTTCTTCACCTAAGCCTGAAATATTCCCAAACCCCTTTGTGGATTTGAAATTGTTGTATTCTCCTTCAATTCCTGCTGATGCAGTTTGATCCCTGATTGTGAAAGACCTTAGAATAATCAATAAAGCAGAGATGGAGGTCTTTTTTGCTTTTCTAGTAATTCTACACACCTTTCTCTAAGCATTGACCAAGTGAATATTGCGCCTCTACTCCCTTTATGAGGCAAAAAGCCTAACTGCTTGCTGGATTTTCCATTTTCTTCATTGCTTCCTTTATTGTGGTAAGTTTTTCCTTATTTCGTATTTTACAACCGTTATCATCTTTGAAAATCTTCAATATATTCTGGCCATCTCTTTAGTACTTCCTTCTTTTCCATTAGCATCTTTCTATTTTTTGATTTGATGCAGCCAGGGCAATAGCTTTGATTTTCTTGCCGCTGATTTTTGCATGCATGCATTTACTACTTATGTGTAGCTTTTGCTTCATTTCCTCGCACCTTGTTGATTGATCCACTCTTCTTTTACCATATTGTGTTTTATCTTGATTGCATTTTTTTCTTTATTTTTAAGTCTCTGTATTTCATGTATTATTTTTTTGTGTTTTGTTTTTGTTTTAATGTGCGCCTTTTTTCCATCAAATTCACTGTTTCTTTGCTTATTCATTTCTTATGCTCTTTTCTTTCCGTTTGGAGAATGTTTTTCTATACGACTTCATTAAGTGACTTTTTTTTCATTTCCGACCATACAATGTAGTTCCTCTACCTCCGAGATATTTGTTTGGAGCAACTACAGCAATTTTGTCTCTTAGCTCTTTACGTCATATTTTAATAGGTCCATTTGGAATCTAGTATTGGCCTTTGTCATTTTTTAATTTCTCAAGTTTCATTGGTCTGAATCACGCCGGCTCCCGACAGTGATTTCAATATTTTGACGGCGTTTAGGGATCGTTTTTGAATGAGAATATAATCCATTTTGTTTCTCTTTCTACCACCGGGGCTCTTCCTTGTCCACTGTCGTCTAGGATGGTTTCGATGCCATGTGTTTGTGGTGGTAAAATCATTGATTTGCTTTCATCCAATTAGCTTATCTCCCTGCCACTGAGCTCAACATCTACCCTGTCTCTTGCTCTCTTTCCATATATATTTTTATAAATATATTGAGAAATTGCCTCCAAAAAAAGGGATTATTTAATTGGTTCTTGGAATCCTACGTTTCCTTTGGGTGTTGGAAAAAAAAAAAAAAAGTGTTTAAGTTTAAGGTTTTTTTTTTAAATTACTGCGATACATGTTTAACATTCTTTTACCTTTCAATTTTAAACTTTTCTTTCCTTGTTAAAAATCTTACAGATTTTATTATGTAATATAATTATTTTTTTTGTTTTGATGAGCGTAGGTTTATAAGTAAAAAAGATTGAATTATAGCAATGACAAAAATCCAAGTTAAAAAAAAAAACAAAAAGGGGCACAATATCCTTTTTTTTGGGGGGGGGTTTGCAGTAGTTTATGGCCTCTTACTACGACTAGTAATAAAAAAAGTACAATTATCTATAGTATAATAATGCGATGTCTATTCTATATTTATTTCATTCTCTGATAGTGGAGACTTTTGTTGACAGACGTACCGATCCATTTTATGATACTAAGTATGAACCTATTGTGTTTGTATGAACTTTATTTTAATTTTTATTGCTGTGTAGTTTTAGTAATAATTAAGTACATGTACACATGTATGTACAAATAACGCAGAAGCCAAAAATACCTCTCACAGTTCATATGGGGGGGGGAAGGGGAGGGGTTGTGTCATGCACTCGTCATAACAGACAGCTCACTATCAATTCTGTTGATTTAATTGGCTGGTGGGTGAAGGAATGACAGATATATTGTTTGTACAAACTTTAGTTTACTGTTTTATATATATATATATATATATATATATATATAAAAGATAACTGCAATAAGATCAAAGTCCTTTTTACTAGATTTAAGCGCTGGTTTTAGTTGACACATATCGGTAAATTTGAGAGGTAAAGAGACTGAGCTTGAAGCTGGTGTATGAAGAAAAATAGACTGAAATAATGACCGACAGTTGAACAATCAACCCTATGCATATATTGTGATCGATATAGAGAATCGTGGTTCGAAAGACAAAAAAGATGATAGCTGAACAAGTGTGAGATCAATAGATATGCAGACAGACAGATGAATAGATACATGTAGATATTTCTAGTTCTAGTACTATTACACTGTACTTGCAATATATATGACAGTGGTAAAATCCCAGATTTTCTATTTCTAATTCTCTAAATCCATTTTTATAGTACTGCCTAAAACACCAGGGGTAACAGAAATGTGATCTTCATAAGCCAATCAGTATGATGAGCCATTGTACGAACATGCTATTGGCGCCGTCTGATGCATAAAATACGTAAAAGTCTAACCTAAGACCAGAAATATTCGCAAAACATTTGGCTTTGTGCCCGACAAAGGGACTAGAATCGCAATATTCACTTTGTCAATGCTTATTAAAAGGTATAATGCAAAAAGGTCTCCACCACTGTTGCACTGATTATGCTAGGAGGCCTTTGACAAAAATTTAAACAAAGAGCTGATTTGTAAAAATGTTAGAAAAATTAGACATTGATGGTAAAAGACCTGGCCGTAAATAGAAAATGAAATCTACACTGGGATCAGACTGCATAGATCTGTAAGAATAGAGAAGAACAGTAATGTCAAATCTATCAAAAAGTGTGTGGGACAGGGAATAGAGATGTGTAGGGATTCTCCTGATCTTTTTAAACTTTCCAGTGAACTGATATTATTATTAAGGAATCTGAAAAATATTGCAGGCTTTAATTTAAAGCGAATGTATTTAAAGTGAAAATCTAAATACTTTAAGGTATGCAGATGATATAGTTTTGGTGGCAGAATTTGGTGAACCACTTCAAATTTAGATATTTTAGAGAGCAAAAAATGGACCCACTTTATGTGACAAAAACCCATAATGTATGGTCATCTCAAAAAAAAATCCTCAAACGCCAAATGCAATCTCAATAACAAAGGTGAAAAAATCAAACGAGTTACAAAACTCAAATACCTTGGCCACCTGATATTAGTGATAACATCAGATGGTAGATGAACAAGTGAAAGAATAGCCACGGCCAGAGAGAAAAGAAATGTAAGGCAGGAGTAAATTTAAGGTAGTGCAATGTTTTAAATTTCCACTAGTTTATCACAAAAACAAAATATTGAAGAAAAAAAAAACAAAACAAAATGTTAAGCATTCATGGAAATTATTTTTAATTGAGTTTATATTCATGCATACATGTAAAGTAAAAGCATGGATTACTGGCTGAATTAAGTAAGATTTTGAGTCTTTCATTCGTGGATGGTGAGAGAAGCACACACATTCAAAATTTAAAAACATAACATTACAATGATTTTCTATTTGAGACCATACAATAACATATAAATGATGTGATTGAGCATTTGGCACAAACACAGAAACTGTTACTCTCCCATGTCAAATAAAGCAAATCTAAAAACCCATGACATGATAAATCAAAATTTCTCAAAACTGTAGCATTTGATCCTTAGTATGTAGTGCTATTTTGCAATGTACATTCTCTATCTCTTAATCCAAAGGGTACAGAACTTAGGATTTTTTAAGTTTCCTAATTTGAAGATCATGTACATACGACATTTTTTTTTTCACTTTTTCCTCTTGTCTCCGTCACATTATTCCTTGAACATGACGCAAAGCTAACTTGTGTAAACCTTGAGGGCATTGGCGAAGCAGACAATATGGGATAGGCCTGGTTGAGAAATGAAATACCACCTATCTAAACCCTAAATAAAAAAAGGGATATGGCAAATCCCTTTTAATTTTAAGGTTTTAGTGCATTCCAATGTGATTTGAATAAGGTGGTTCCTACTTCTTTTTTTTCAAAACCTTTTCTAAACAGGTAACATTTCTGAATGATCACAGGAAATTATGAAACCTAAGAAATATTTCTTTTAAAATTTAACTTTATAGTAAAAATCAGATAGGGAAAAACTGGAAAAATAGAGGCAACTGACACTTTGGGCTAGATATTCCAAAGGCATTATCAGACCTTCCAACCCCAAATTGTTCTCACAGGAATATGCCAGTGTACAATTCAATGCACATGGATAAACCGTACTGCACCTTTATTATATACTCGACCATAGACATTCCATAACATTAAATTATAATATCACTTATCAGAGGCTATTTAATAAATTTTGACTACAAGATGCAAGAAAGTATCTCCCCTACTCACTGCCATTAGTCTAATACTATCACCTTTTATCAAGCCTTAAAACCTGCAGACTTAGGGCCTGGATGATGAATTTTTTGAAGGTGCACTACAGTATGTAAAACTCAAAATCGAGCTGACACAATAAAAGGTTACATGAAAAAAGAAATCTTATGTGAGATAGGTCTACAGAATGTCAGTAAGGCTTAAAATTATGACCCATTGTGTATTGAATAAAAAGAAAACATCGAGTTTTCCTTTGCTCTATTTGAAAGAACAAAGATCTACGCAAGTCATGTCGGCCTACGATGTACTCTTATGTAGTCTGTGTAAGCTAAGGCTTAGACTAAAGCCTAAATTACATCTCTAGGACCATTATCAAATTTTGATTATACATCAAGAAACAAAATTAAGTGTTTAGCGAAATTAAAAATAGCGCTGGATCTTGATATTGCCTAGATCGAGAGTGAGTGAGACATAAAAGGAGAAAGAGTGAGAATTACTGAGAGACACTCAAAGAGTGATAAAAAAAAAGGGGGGGGGAAGAAGAGAGAGAGAGAAGACAAAGAAAACATCAAAACATTGCCTAAAAAAAAATCCACATGGACATAACAACTAAAGAAGAGAAAAATAACGTTGTTTTAAAACTGAGTAATTTAAGATGAGACTGAGAGAGAGAGACAGAGAGAGTTTAGATGGGATGATAAGGTGTCTTAGGTGCATTAGCTCTAGTTATCACTCATGCTGATCTAATAGGATTTTCAAAGTAGATCTAGGACAAAACATCTTGGTTATTATTTATGAGATACATGTATTATGAAAAAAGCGGTATTAAGTTAGAATTTTTTGTAAATGACAGCCATTCATGTAGTTTTAAACTAGACATAGCCGGCATCTCAAGTTACTTTGATGTGGGGCTGATTTGAAGGTCGGGCTGTAACTCCCAAAAACCAACCTTTGATAACATTGATCTATTGCCGACAAGGTAGGCTAGTAATATCACTCTAGGCCTACTGCCTACTGCATCGTGACGATGTTGACTTAAAAATGCTTATTATCATAGCTTACGTTCAAAATGCAAGTGTTTCATGCTTCTAAGCTCTTGTTTGATATTAATTAATAATTACTCAAGGGGAGGGCAAAGGATATTTTTTTAGCTGTCAAGACTGTGAATTATTATAATGATTAAGATGGTGCAGCCTTGATTCTTGGTTACCTAACCACCAGCATCGAAGGTCTATTGAGTTACAGACCCCCCTCCCACCCCCCCTCAAAAAAATGCGGGATAGATCTACATGCTTCATTTAATCTAGGGTCACTTTGCGAGCCTGGTATAAGATCAAAGAAACTACAAGATGTACTTCGCGGACAGTTTAAAAAACTCGTGGATCAACTTTCCATCGATACCACATTTTTGTATAATGTGAATGGAAAGAAAATCGCTCCAAATGAAACCAAAGTGCACTCGCTTAGTTAAACAGCTAAAGTGCAAAATTTTCTACGTTGGCGGGATGAATTAAGCCTAAAGCATTATGTTGGCATGTCTGCATGTAGCACCATGACATATTAATAATACAGACGTTCGACTCTTTAGACAAAATGTTGAATAAACGTTATGGACCGCAAATTGGATACTTGGATTATATCGATAGTAATTTAAAAATGTTCAATGTTATTTAAATAGGTAAAGAGTGCACGACTGTTGATATCGGATGAATCCAAAGGGGCAAATGACCCGGATTTTAGCGGGGCAGCCCGGAAAACGGAATTTATAGGCATTCACCGGAAATTTTCCCGGCGAAAACGGAAAGTTGGCAGGTCTGCATTATTCTAGGGGCATATTTATGGTTTTTAAAACCATTTTTAAAGAATTTTGTTAAAATCAAACAATCTTGAAGTATTACGTTCTGAAATGCCTGAGCATTTAAGTTCATTTTGCTCTTTAATAGTTCAATTTTAGACTTATGCATTTAGCATAAGGGAGGGGGACAAAGTAAAAATGAAGAGCACGAAAGGAATAAGCGAGTGCAAAACTGATTGTGGAGTGCATTACTTCTTACTAAAAATACCTGTCTTTGATTTTGTATCAAACTCTTTATGATAGCATGTTCCGACAGATCAAATTTTAGATCAATCAAAGTGTTTAGCCCCGGCCATTTGGAATAAAACTGCATCACACCTTGCTTTGCCAAATTCCTAGAAAACAGGAGCTAGTCCTGCTCAGCCAATGTCTATTTGGAATTTTGGACTCACTTCAGTCTGTTACACATTTTATTAGAATCAAGTTCAATATTTAGAAAAAAAAGACAAAAAGAAAAAAAAGACAACCAAAGATGTGAGCAAAAATGAAAATAAGGTGCATTTTTGGAGAGCAAAAAACCAAAGTAGATATTTTTAAAAATCATTAAATTTGATAAGAAGAGATCAAGATAATTGTTGGCTCTACAATTTTTTAAAATTGATTACAGAACCATTGGCTGCCTCAACTTTGAAAATTGCAAATCTTCCAATGCGATTTTATCAAAACTTAAGAATTTTAAAGCTGCCTTGTTTGAAAACTGTAAACCAGCATAACTTTGCTTACAAATGTGCTAAAGCAAAAAATTTTGCACTATTTAAAAGGGAACTGAAATGCCTTTCCAATAGTATAAAAATCTGATATTTGAGAAATATCTACAAAACACTCATTTTGAAAGGTCAGGTCACATATAAAGCAAAAAAAAAAAATTTTTATACTGCTGAAAAAACCAATCATTCCAGTGGATATTGTTTAAACCTTTAGCTTGATACAAATAAAAAAGATTTGCTATATTTGGCATTGTGTAATGTTCCTCATAGTGGAGATATTTATATCAAAATCTGAGTAACATTTATTTAGCACTATATGTGTATCCGTAACAAATATTTAGCCTTATAATAAAAAAAATTAGAAAAGCAAGACAAGTAACCATACTCACATGTTTTGTAACAGTTGGACTACATTGAGTAAAACTACGTAAGAGGTAATCTTTGAGGTATATAAAAAACCAATTCAACAGTGAAGTACCTTTACTTATTGTAACAAGCATTATTAAAGAGCTGCCTTGTATCTTATGTACATGTATTTCAACCCCATTCTGACATCAAAGATTACAATTAATCAACATTTGCATTTATTAGAACTTAACATAAAATTAGAAGTAAAAATTTGTTTTAGATATACAATACCTCTCACTTCTTTTACATATCAACTATTCTTGCTCTCTCAACCTTCACTGACACTTGGATTGATTTAATAATTTACATCATACGATTCAAAATGAAGACAATTTACAAGACATATTAAGTAGAACCACTGTAATCTTTTCCCACATCCAGGCCTGTCTCAACGTCCAGCCTCGTACCCAGGAAAGAAGGCATTCAGTATTTTTGACAATGTGCTGTTGATGCCCATTCCCATGTTCTTATCCAGTTCTGCTCGGCACGCAGGGCAGGAGTAAACGTCAGCTTTGAAGGATCTCTGAAGGCAGGACTATTTAAAAAAAAAAGGGGGGGGGGGGAAGGGTAAGAGAAATGGTGGAACAGACTTCTCATAAATTTTTTTTTC
This sequence comes from Plakobranchus ocellatus, assembly GCA_019648995.1. Classification (NCBI taxonomy): domain Eukaryota; kingdom Metazoa; phylum Mollusca; class Gastropoda; family Plakobranchidae; genus Plakobranchus; species Plakobranchus ocellatus. The sequence goes on along the minus strand of BLXT01003960.1, from coordinate 239,559 downwards.
TTTCTTAACAAAATCACAAATAACAGACAATAAAGATATATCATAGAGAATTTCAAAATATTTTAGAACTTTGGAGAAACCTAATATTGCTTTTTTTTTTTTTTTTTTTTTTACTTTTTTTATGCCAAGTTGAGGTTTTGTTTTTGACAACAATAAATGTGTACTTTGGCCACTTGATTAGTGGAATATAGAGGTCTGAGATTAAATTGACCAAGTCTGAGAAATATTAAAGTTGACACAGGGATATTAAAAAATCCCTTGGTTGAAATATGGCTCAATTTGAATGAGGCACTTGCAGGCCTCAACTCCCTATCACTTTTGTCAGAACGTAAGGTACCCACCGCTCAGGCCCCTTGTGTTACGGTGATCTTACCAAATCATTTGACCAATTGACCATAAACTGGTTCAGTTTCACTCAAGAGCTGTTCAACAGTTATCGGCTAGTCTTTTAGAATTAGTTTCTTCAAAATGGAAGAAATCTCTTCAGTTACATGGTGGATGCCCTTTCTGGTCCTAGCAAGTACATAAACTTGAGAGTAAAAAAATACTGAACAGTCTCCATGGCAAAGCTTCAACTAAGGAAAATAAATGATTTTTGTGGAGGATTTCATTAAAAGTAGGTACCCAATACTGGCGGTTATCGGCCTATCGCACACGCTAACCCCTCAAAATTGACGATCTTCCCTTGGCTGTGATTAAATTTCTTTCGTATGAAAATTAAAGTAATGCATATCAATAAAAAGAACAAAATCTCGTCTTTCCACTGGTGTAAATTTAAATTCAATTTGTTTGAAACATATCTTGCTGTAACGAAGTGAAAAGAGGGAGCATCACGGATTTTCAGCTTGGGAATTCCCTGTTCGCATTAAGTTTTCCAACCCTTCTTTCTTTCTATCCCTCGCGGTCGCGTCGATGTGTTGATAGGATAACATGTGTTATGGATATAAATAGCTCACACAACGGTGTTTCCTTTGATCTAATTTTTTATGAATTTACACCGTTATAAATACGAAAAAATCGGCTTTAAACTTTTAAAAGGCAAAAAAGCGATGGAAATTGAAACAATTTTGCAATAAAAGTTATATCATTCAAAAGATCATCCATTTTTCTATTAAAAAATATTCACTTTATTAGAACTATTTTTCATCGATCCTTCCGCGAGCCGCTAGAACTACTTCTATCTGACACAATCAAGCAAACTTCTGTGCTTGGCTCAGCCGAGCCGGTAGAAGTAGAGATTATAGAGAGATTAGATCTACATTTGAGCGGGTGAGTTAGCGGTTGGCTATCTTGTCTATGCTCAGCATTAACAAGGATAATGGGATAAAACTTAAAAAAATACATTGTTACTTAGAAGATTTTACATTCACATATTGAACTTTACTCTAGTTAATCGTAGAAGTATTTATTGCCCTGTTAAGGCTGTGAAGATTGGTTTCAAGCAAGAGAATTTATTATGATCGAAGCTGGTCACAGTCACTTTCAGTAAGCCTGGTTGTGTGCGTAAAAACAAAAACAAAAAAACCCAAAAAACCTCTCCCGTCTGCCCTAACCTTCGCTCATTGTGTAAATCTAGTGCAGTGTCAAATTAATATTAATTAAAATAAATAAATAGACCGCCCCGTGCCATTTTTTTTTCACTCATTTTGTAGCCGCTATGTCTCTTAGCCCTTCTTATTCGCAACAATGAAAGTTCAAGTTTTTTTACTTTTACTTAATATTCTTTTTTCCTTTTTCTTTAATTGTCCCCCCAAGCACACGCGCACACATAATAGAACTTCAATCAAAAGAAATATTAATCGATAGAAGCATGCAATAAAATTAGAAGAATAAAATAAAATGAGCAAACAGCAAGAATCTTGCCAACAAAGTAAAGCATTCATTATGTTCATGGGATCTATACTGTTTTTCTCTTTAGAGTGTTTTCAGGGGCTAACATTTTTTAACACTTACGATAATAAAAGTATTCTGAATTTCTTTGCTCCATTTCATTATCTCAAGGTTTTGGTAAATACGTGAAAGGAATGTTTAATCCTCTTGTAGCATAAGAGTTTGTTTCCTTTTAGTCAACCTGGGGAATTACTTTAATAAGTAAAATTAATTAAACTTGGTACGAAATTCATGATTTTGATTTTTGTATTAAAGTTCCACAGCTTGCAATCTTTAATCATAAATTAATCATTGCTTCAATTTAAATGTTTATGAAGAACTTTAAACAACGCACAATTTGATACCAATTTCATTTCTTTCTGTCTATCAGTTTCTTTTTTTTTTTAATTTTCTAATTTTGTAAAACAATGAGATTTTTGCCTCCCTTGGCAAAATGTGCAAATTTGCAGGGAAAGCCATTTTCATATGAGAAAAAAAATATCTTAAAACTATCTGACAATCTTGAAAAAAAATAGACACTAAATATGTGTACATGAGACTGTGCCCTGAAAGTTTAAAATCTGTGGCCCTGGATTTTGAAAAGTTATGGGGGCGTAAACATACTGTTGCGTAACAATGTCAGTTGTCACACAAAATTAATTATTTTAAAAATTCATAAAATCGTTAAATATTGAGGTATAACCGTAAATTTGGTACCCAAATTCTTAAAATTAAAAACCCTATCCATTTCAGAGGTCATTTTATTGATTTTATGACAATCAAATTTTACTATTGAGTACCTATTAAAAGCAGCAACTTATGCTTATTAATGTCATATTTTCAGGAAAATTTGCATAATGTGATCCAAATAAACTGTCGGAAGACCCACTGAATTTAATAATTCTACAACTTCTTCACAATCAGATCAAAGGCTTCTTGCACCCTCCCCCCTCCTCCCTTTTATAGCAAAAGAGAGAAAAAAGTCTTGAATCTGGTTTGACAAACAGACCATTAAGAATGAGCTAATGAGGAACTGTATGTGAATTTATTCTACATTATAGATGCTTGAACATTGCAGTTTTTCTCTTAGTATCTTAAAGCTGTTGTCGTTGAATGAATTTTCAATCTTCAAAGCTGCTGTTGTTGTATGAAGTTTCAACCTTCAGCATTTATTTAAAGATGGTCTGTTGGTTTGAATGTCAGACCTTCTATCTTTGCATTTTTAGACGAACTGCATTTTTACATCTCTTACAAAAATTTAAATTGACTTCATCAGTAAAGCTATTAGAAATTATAAATACCAGTACAATGTACTTTACTTATTGCAATATTCTACATACAGCAACATTTACATTAATTTCCAACTTTTTCCTTCTTCCTTGACACTAAAAATTTATTCTTAAATCAAAAAAGTTTCCTTGATTCAAATTACACACAGTGCCTCTTGGCCACCAACCAAACTGATAATCATATCTTTTTATTCATAACAACTGTATTGCCTTAACACATAAATGTCAGTTCCAAAGTTTTTACACAAAATTTTGAAATACACGAAGACTTATAATCCTATTTGCCACCACGCAAACCTAAAATTAATCTCCTCTATTCAGAACTAAGTTACACAAAAATTTAATGAAAACTTGCCGAAAAAATATCCCAAATAGGACAGAAAAAATTCAATAGATTTCTATTTAATTCCAAGGATACAAAAACTAGTGCTAACAATGAATATGAAGACTCCATGTAGCCTTGATTGAAACAGAAATTCATTATAAAATACAATTGTGCACTGTGTCAACCCAAAAACAAAAATCAAGTAATGAAAACAACGGGTCCATTACCTTGCAAATGTTGTGAGTACACTCGAGGGTGATGGGTTTACATACAGCATCCTGACAGCAAATACAGAGAAACAATTCCTCTACTTTCTCCAAAAAAGCCTGGAAAATTTAATGAAGAAAGAAAAAAATATGAGTAACCCAATACAAATTGAGAACAACAGGAAAGAAAGGCTTACATATTTTCTGTTTGAAGAAAATAAAAAATGTAACTGTCATTTCTGTCTCTCACTTCGAAAAACATGAAAATTATCCCATTCAAATAATAAGCAAGTCAACATTTGCTTTGTTTTTTTTATTAAAAACACAGAAGAGAAATCTTGTAATACTTTAGAAAAAAACACTGCAATCAACACAGCTGACAATATACCTTGTGGCCGTCAACTGTATGTGACAATGCAACTTTCCAAAGCCGTTGATTCAGTGCATCTTCTCCAATCATCTTTTTTATGTTTGAATCGATAATATATTCAACTACTTTTGTCTTCTTGTCCGATTTTGATGGTGAACCTGCACCTGTATGAAAATTAACAATTCAGTTACTGCATCTGTATGAACATAACAATTCAGTTACTGCACCTGTATGAACATAACGATTCATTTACTGTACCAGCATGAAAATAACAATTCAGTTACTGCATCTGTATGAACATAACAATTCAGTTACTTCATCTGTATGAACATAATTCAGTTACTGCATCTGTATGAACATAATTCAGTTACTGCATCTGTATAAACATAACAATTCAGTTACTGCATCTGTATGAACAAATCAATTCAGTTAATCTTTTCTTCTTTGAAAAACAGTTGCAGGCGCTTTAAAAGCACCAGGGGATGACATTTTAGAAACCTGCAGAAACAACAACAAAAAAACCTCCTCTACAACCTGACGTCACAGACAATATAACACTTTAACAGGAAATTTAAGCTACAACAAAGAATATAGGTTGAACCTGGTAAGAATACCTCGAATATAAGATTCTCTGATTTGATATCAGCTTTTTCTTGGAGCAAAGTCTTTTCAAACAACATATATTGAAGAGTCACTTTATCTCTTGCATGTAAGAAACATTGTGGCTTCCTTGACATCTTTTTTTATTGTAATTGGAGCCTATTTACACAACTCATTTTCTTGGATTGATCCACAACAACCAAATGCAAAATATTTGCAAATGGTTGAAGATATTTTTTTTAAATTTTCCTGTAAAGAATTGCAATGTCTTCGCTATCTACAAGTGATAGTTTTTTAATTTTCCTGTAAAGAATTGTGATGCCTTAGCTATCTACAAATGAATTTTGTTTCCTGCATTTCCAGCCCTTTTCTCAACTTTGCTTTACCCCTCTGCTGACAATGGCTGACAAAAGTTTATTTTAAATGGCTGTGTCACATTAACCCCTTGACTGCCCTACCCCGAGGTAAAATGGTGACCCTGTGTGCCTATGTCCTGAACCTCACTCGGGGTTATTTCGTCACCGATTTTTTACTATAAAATGGGAGGATACTGGTTTGGGAATGGCTTTCACTTTACTGCAGTGGTTTCCCCTTGTAAACAAATGCATCGAGTCGGAAAATTTTGCGAAACTTTTTATTCATTTGAATTTTATTCGTCCGTTTGATAGAGAGAAGACAGAACTTTCCGGAAAAGCTGCCCAGCAAAGATTAGGCCTTGTTTATCCACTTCAGAGGCTCTTTTAGAAGTGTTGAATGATGCTGACAGCAATGATGAAGATTTGTATGATGGTGATGAAACCGAAGAAGAAGATTTAGGCCTAGATTTAGATCTAGATCAACTGGCTTGGTAATTTAGATATGGTTTATTGTTGCTGTTGTTGGGACAAGCTCCGCCCCCCTTTTTCTCAATTATGTTAAAAAAATAACAACATCAATTTGCAAATTTATTTTTGTCAATCAAGTAGACTATCATTCTCAGAATATACATGCAAATTTTCAAAAAGATATGAGGTAAAATAAGAGAGTTATGGCCACAGTTCAGATACATGTCTTATATAGCAAATTACTCCCCGGCACAGGGCGTTACAAACCCTACGGCAGTCAAGGGGTTAAGCCGCCTCCTTTTTTTTTTTTTTGTTTACTTGTTTACTAAATATACCATCGAAATGAAAACTCCTGAATGAAAAAGCAAGTATAAATTGGCTGAAAATTATTGATCCTGAGAAGTGCTGATTACTCAAAGTAAATGAGACTTTTAACAAGAAAAGACTTAAGGTAACTGTTTATTTCATTATGTTTTTTTTAAAGACTTACATTTTGTCACAGACTCAAAGCAGGACTTTCCAATTTTCCACAATAAAGGGTGAAATGTTTGTACATATACTCTATGTTTAATTTGTTCAAATAAGGGTGAGTTGTTTTCTTTTACTATATTACTTTACCACAATATCAATAAAGAGGAATTCAGAAACAGTAAGTTGAAAATTTGTAAAGTGGGTCTTTTGCATCATCTGTTATGAGATATCTGTATCATTACCTGTGTCTCTCACTGTCTCAGTCTTTTGATGAGCATTCAACACAAAGAACTCTTCCGTTTTTTTTATGCCATTTTTCCCTCACATTTTTTTTCTAAACTCTTTTCTCAGATCCCCATCCTACAATGATCGCATGATAGATCTTGACTGTGATTTTGTGGTAACACAATGTAAACCTCAGTGTGTGCCTTCGCATGATAGATCTTGACTGTAATTTTGTGGTAACACAATGTAAACCTCAGTGTGTGCCTTCGCAGGCACTTAATACATAAAAAATATGTTGAGTGTAAACAGAAGCTCTTTAAACACAAAATACAAATTTTAGTACTGCCATAGAAGAAAAAAAGGAAGATTTCAATTTTTTCATTATTTGAAGACAAAAACTGGATATAATAAGGTCATTTTATAAGATGAAAAAGAATTTTTTAGAAAAGCACGTGAAAGAAAACAAGAACAGGCAAAATACTTGAGGTTGATTGTACCCATGAGCCACATAAGGCAATAATGGTTTTGTTTTTTTTCCCATTTGTAAGTAGCATGCCTTGAAATAGACATTGTCATACAATGAATGATAATTTATCAAAACCATGACTTATTACACACTTTCTGCTTTTCTTTTCTTGCCCTTTTTCTTTGAAGAACAGTCCTCGGCTTCACCCTCTTTTTGTTGCTGACTTTCCAAATAGCCCTCTGGATACTAAGATAGAAAAAAAAAACCCAAGATGCATATTTAAAAAAAAAATGATTTATGGAATACCACAGGATTTTTCAACAGCAGCCTAATAGCACCTATATCTGTTTTTAGCTTTAATAGTAAAAGTTGTGTAACTATCCCCTTTTAAAGTTAATAGGGTTAAGTTTTCTTCTTTGATTTCTTGTACCTTGTTACATGAGTAATTTTTCAAATCTGCAAATGCTTAAATGTTTGACGCTAAAAAAAAAATTTTTTTTTTTTAAGATAAGTATACAGAATAGGTTGTCAGTATCAGATTTAAAATAAAACATCACATTTTTTTAAATTGCAATAATTTTGTTAGAATGTTTAGAATTTTACAAATTTGAATACTACAAAGCTGATTGTATGTTGCTAAATTAACTTTTGCTTCTTTTTTTGCCCAAAATTTTTACATATCTTAAAAATCACTCTAGAGGAAAATAAAAAAGAAAATATATTTTCTGCAGTAATCTCACTACGATCTTTTTATGTGCTACATAAAGTTGAAAAGGGCAAAGTTGATCATACAAGTATTAGCCACCAATCTGTACTTATTTTACTCTTCTTTTCATATCATTATGAAATGACTTTTTCCCCCTTCTCACAAACATCAAGACATATTCAAACCAGATATTCTCAAATCATAACTGACAAAAGTAGGAGAATAACTGGCAAAGGGTGTAAAGGCCCTAAATGTAGAATGATTTCCATGATAATGCGACTGGTTAATGAACGATTACATCTTTTTAGTTTTTTCCTTATTTCATAGTTTCTTTAACCACTTGATCGCAGTTGACTATTGAAAAATTTGTCTTATTTGATCAAGGAATTGACGTTCTAATGCATAGAAATCATTGTGTGGACAGAATGAAATTATCCTTCAAAAATAAAAATACAGATACAGTTGTGTCATATGATTTTCTAGTAAATTGAGGTAAATTCTGCTATATTAGTCTTATATTTTCAAAAAAATATTTTAAAATCTAAGAAAGTCATGTCAGATGACTTGAAGCCAATGCACATATATACTGTTTAGGCCAACTAGTGTCAGTCCTTATTTTTGATAGGTATAAATCTGGGCCTAAAGGAGAGAAAGAATAAAACTGCTGAAAAATGCAGCAGTCTTCTGCAATTGGATTGGGGATGGAAAGGAGGCGATTGGTTTTAAAAATAAATTGTCTTACTTTCACCGCAACATTGAATTGAAAGTGAGCAATCAGCCATTGCCAGTGAAATACCTATAGAGCACACACAATGTGACAAGGAGGCTTGAGACAGTATGTGGGTTTAAGAAAGATGGGTTGTGGTGTAAGGGTGTGTTATAGTTTACCCAGAGTTTAGTTTTTATTACAGTATTAGATTTAAGAAAAACAATACAAGTCCAAAATGGGTAACAGATCTATTTTCCAGCACAAATACTGCGCAAAAATGTAATTCTTGCAATTCAAAAATACCCCTATTTAATTTTGGGTCAAATTGCCTCTTTATTGTATCATTCTGATAAATCAAATTTCAGATAAGTCAAGGCAATGTGTTATTCCCAACCACTTTTAACTAAACAAACTGCACTGTATAGGTCTAGAGACAAGTTATATCTCAGTTCCATAATTATTCTTAAAATCCGGATTTTTTTTTTTATTTAGCAGTCTGGTTGTCAAACTAATAATGTACACCACAACTGTCTAATCAAACTGGTCAGTGGCATGAAGTATTGGTTAATCAAAATTGAGATGATAACAATGCTGAGGACCCTGCTAAGCCTACCTAGATCTACCAAAAAAAAAAATATATCAAAGTACAAAAGAGGCCCATAAGAAAATAAAGGAATAGAGTAGATATTAGAGGTTTTCTTTATTCATTTTCTCTTGCAAGGCTCTTATCTTGAAAGATAAAAAATATTTGGGCAATTCCAATCATATCAATCATCTAGATCTTGATGAGTAAGAGATCAAACAAACTTAGTTTTTAAAAAAGATGGCACTTTTGAATTGTATGACCATCAAAAGGAACTTGATATTTTTTTTTAATTTTTTACCTGCATAACAAGTCCAAGCTGCTCTGAGCGCTGCCTTCCAGCCTTTGTCCATGGCGCTGGTGCAGGGTCATCACGCCTCAACAAGTAACGCCAAACCATATATCCAGATTTGCCCTTTTCTGGCCAGTAGGTAACAACCTGGGATTTAAAAAAAAAAAAAGATCTGTTCTTTTGAAATCATAATGGCAATTTTGCTGTTGTGGGAACTTCATACTTGAGCACTATGAGAACCATGTTTTTTCCTCCTTAGTTGTTTTCTTATTCATCACAGACAAATAATTAAAAAAAAGTTTCAGCTCAAAACTCAAGACAAGAATCACAAATGTGACAACACATCCAAGGCTAGAAAGTCAGATACCTACATGATAGTTTACACAGGTTCAAAAAGTTTTAGTGACAGTTATATTGAGAGTGCATCTAAAATCAGACTCTTTCATATACATTAATATGAATAAGTCAAAATAAAATTAAGGAAAGATGCAGACAGATGTTCATTCACCTTTGAGACTAATAATTATAATATAATTGAATATGAAAGTTTTATGAATATGTAAAAACCTTGTATATGCCATCATATCTGTTTCCTTCTTCAGGGGCAAAAGAGGAGTGTTTTCGTAACTTGCAATTTCTCACGACCCTCACTGGCTTTCCTCCTTTCCAATCCTTGGCAACAGCACCCTTTTTAGTGTCAACAGGAGCATTGCAGTTTTTGGCAAGAGCTCTAAAGGGCAAGAAAAAAGGAGAGCAAAAGTTGATCAACTTGAGTGACATTGCAGCGGTGGCTATTCAAAACACAAATTTTCAGACATCTTGGGGACTAAATTCAGGGACTTTAAACAGGGGAAGAAAAAAAATGTTAAAAATGAGTAAGAAAGATAAAAAGATGGAAAGAGATTTCATCATACTCTTTCCCTGCTAATATAACCCAGTTTGGAAACACCGGTCTCACTAAGTTCATGGGATTTAGCCTGAATAAGATATTGTTATTAAACGCATACCATAGAAGATGGAATTTTTTTTTTTTTTTAATGAAAATCTTCTAAGGAAACAAAATATCAACAAAACAAATATAAAAACTGAACAAACAAAAAAAAAACCCACCCTGCAAATCTCTTTGATGTATTTGCACATTGCAACTCTACCTGAACCAAAGTAAAAACATTTTCTTTGTTTTTTAAAGTGCAAAGACTTGTGGATGAAAATGGTGCAGGAGATCGTGAATTGAACATTCCAGATTTACTTCATAAATACAGGATTCAGGATAAGTCACAAAAATGATAATCTTACATTTTCAAAGATCAGTGATGATGGTGAGGAAATATGAAAAAGGAGGAAAATTTACGTAGACTATACGTCCAGGGTGAATTTCGTCCTAGTAG
>BLXT01003960.1:202913-213220 GCA_019648995.1 Plakobranchus ocellatus | reverse complement strand
GGTTTTTTTCTTCTTAACATTGGTTAGGATCGGGCATTAGAGTTACAAGTTGCTGGGGCTGTGAATAAGTATAGCAACAAAGGTAGTAAACTAAACCAAACAAATTAGACTGAATATAGGATTTTGGGGAAAACAAAGCATAAAGTTGGCAGTTCTGCTTCTGATGCTAATAATAATAATAATAATAATAATAATAAAACATTTTCATTCAAAGCTTTCAGCCAGCCAACACAAAGGAAGAGTGGAGAGTCACATCCCGTCAAAACGCATGCCTGCATTGTCTCCTAAGTTAGCCCAACGGTATGCACGGACTGCTCAAGGCGAATGATAAAATTGATAGCACTTGGCAGTGCTGCATAGGAGTCCAAAGTTATAGGTATTGTAGGATCGGCTCCGATATCTCGTCAATAGGCCCAAGGCCTATCAAAGGGAGAAAAAAAACTACCGCACGCGACCATACAAATAAAAACAAAAGCAAATGAAAATCGGCTTTTGAGAGGTTAATTTTGTTTTTTTTTCCCCGAGTTCCTGACCCATCACAGAATTCCCGACTTTTTCCCGATTTCCCGACCAGGCGGGGACCCTGAACTTAAAACAGAGCTTAAAAAAAGCTTATTTCTCCTCTCTGAAAATTGTAGTGAAAAATGAAAGAGTACAATGACAAAGTCATGCTGGAAATAAAGATCAACACTTACTTGTTTCAATATTATTTGTGGGGTCAGCAGAGATATCTGCCTCTGTAATTTGTGTTCCCGGAATTTCGATACCAAAAAGTTCTTTTACAAACAAGAGTCGACATTTGTGCAGAGGGGTTAGGCTGGGTCTTCACAGAAAAAAGACAAAATTAAAGATAAAAAAAAAAATCTTTCAACAAAAAAAGAAAAATAAATAGAAGTGAAGAAGTGAGATTTCTGCATGAATGGAGAAATTTAAATTTATGTCGACATGAGTAAATGACAAAGTGTGGAAAATTTGCTTGGCCGCAAAAAGGAAAGTATCAGTTTACAAACACAGGATTGAAATTCAGTCATATATCATTACAATATAATACAAAATATCCATTGTCACCTCAACTTGCTCAATTTTTGTTTTTTAACAACTTTACAAAGGGTTAATTCAAAAGAAGACAAAATGTTTACCATATAAAAAGAATGTTTTAGGAATGAACAGTATTTTACCCAACATAAACTGTTGCTAACAACTCTTTCTTGGTCCTGGAGTCTCTTTTGTCAGTGACAAGACAATCATACCAAAAACCTCTGATTTCAGGATCTTCATAGTTATAGTTGGCCATGATATGCTGACCTATTGTAACATCGTCAAAACTGATTAGAGTACGAGCTCTTGGTTTAATCTCTGTACTTAAAACTTTGAGAATGTCCTCAGGATATCTGAAACACAAATGACAGAGAAATACAATTTTTGTTTTCTTATTTCCAGGACTAAGATTAAATTGAACACTTTTAATCCAAATGAAATACATTTGCACATTTAATATGTTTGGTTTGACTGTTTCACATAAGAACACCAAACATCTTTGTGATTAATTAAGTCATCACAACAACAAACAATACTGTAAGTTGTAACCACGAATGAAGATTACACAGGAAAAGCAGGCAATATCACAGAGTGAATTTTTTAATATACTTAAAATTTCAACTTTCCATGTTGTCATTGTGCTAACATAATGGCAAAACTAGACTTGTACCAAAATGCAATTTTATTGGGAAATGATGTCCTAAACTTAGATCTTCCCTAATATCTTAAAATAAAAACAAAACAATTTGTGCAATTATGATAGCCAGTGACAATGTTCACAGTTTAGTCATACTAGCACCTCTTTGCACTTGTTACCCTGCCTGTTTTCTTGTTTTAGTGATAATTTATTAAAGCATGAAAGATGTTGTGAGGTCAAATCCCTGGGAATAATACAAGACTGCATAAAATGCAACCAAACCATCTTTTTTCCTGAGCATTCTTGAAATGCATTCTGACAAAAATAAAAGCAATCATCAATTTATCAACTGCACTCAAAATAATTTAGAATTACTTTTTGTTTAAGGTCGTTTATGATTTTGGTATACATAAGTAATCAGTATTCAAGGAACTTAAACAAAAAATTTGAAAAAAATATAACAAAAAGGGTGCAAATACACCTTAAATATGAAACATAAAATGGATGCATTATTTTTCAGACCGTCTTCATGATTTTTGTTTCAGAATATCTGCTTCAGCATGCATGACAAAAATCATTTAATTTTCCAGTTACTTGCACAGGTCAAGATGTAGTCCGAGGTGATAAGGATAAACACATTTTATTTGATCTCCATCATTATCAATATAGTTTCAAAAAAAAATCCCACTGAACCCAGTTTCATAACTCATGTTTCAGATCAATTACCTGGTAATGCCTGCACATAAATATGTCTTTCATTTTTAAACTTAAAATGCAGCTCTACATATAACAACTCACTCTTCAAGAAAAACATGGTAAGTGAATCCATCAGGTTCCCCAAAATCCAGCTTCCATGAAGAATCTGTTGGAGCTTTTTCTGCAGATGAACTAGTAGCTATCTGGGACTCTGGCGAACATTTTTCTTCACACAATTGGTTTGCAGATGATGTTTGAGAACTAAGGTCCTGGTCTGAAACCTTACCAGCCCCAAGTCGTTCCTGGATTTCAGGATCAATACCATATTCGATTTTCTTGATTTTTGCCTCAAACCATGATCCTATTGACACATCTCGAGCATCAATGATGTCTCCTACCTGAAAATGATAACAGATGATAAATTTTTTAGCTAATGCTAGTCAACAGTCCATAATAAAATACAATTTCATAAACAGGATGTTCCTCTTCTTATTTAGAAAGGGCAAAAAAGAATCATAGCAAATTTTCAAGACATAATGCATTAAAAAAGCTAGTAGATAGTCTTTTGTTCTTTGAGGAAAATGAAATTCCAGCCATTAAAGGAACACAGAAGTTTCATATTAATCCATTTTTTTCTCAAGTAAGGCTGAGCTGCTTTCAATTGAAGAGAGAGTGGAGAAAGGATAATACAGAGATCTAAAAATGACTCTAACAAAAAACAGACCATTTCCAAAATCACCCATAGTCTAAATCATTTAATAAGTATGAAGATTAAAAAATGAAAAAAAATTCAGTGGAAAGTATGAAACAGTTTGGGGAATGAATAAGGTCCTAAATTTAAACAATTTATTGGCTTCAAATTCTCAAAGCGAAGCAATTTCTCCACCTTTCTCAGGAATTTCTTCAATGAACCTGATCAAATTAAAATGAAAATGAGTAATTCAGAACTACTTTCATGTTCTTAAGCTAATAACAAAAATAAATGCACTAAACTTTAGTTCATTTGGTTATTTTCTTTGGTATCATTTGCTCCCTCACGTTCCAAAGAATTTAATATTTTATAGAAAATATCAGAGAAGGCGTTCTCTTTTTATTCAAACTGAAACATGCCATTATCAAATGAAAAGATACCAAAGGGGAGTTCACGCACGAAAACTGTCCTCAAACCTTATTGCACAAATGGCAATCTAAAAAAAAGAAAAATCATCTTGCTTGTGGCAATTGCCTTTTACCCTTTTATTTTAGTATTCAGTAACATGTATCTTTCACAAACACAACTTACAGTTACATATATATCATTCTAACACATAATCAGACATAAAGAATAAAAAATTTTACCAATAAATCCTGTAATTTCCAATGAAAGCAAGGATTTTTAAATACCTTGTAGATGTGTCCTGATGGAAGAGGTTTGTTTTCAGATTCCTTAACACCCTCAGCTTCTTGTGGCTGTTAAGAATAGCAAATTTAAAACTAGCGATACAAAGAATAGAATTTACTCATCCAAGGTGCAACTCCAACACCTAATTATAAAATTAATAAACTAAATAGTTGAAAAACAGCACATTTACCATTCTTAAAAAGCAAATGTTCTATAAGATCGGTGTAGTATAGTAAAATTAAACATTCTGGTATGATATCAGTGGGTGATAAATGAACCTTCAACCCTAAAAGATATACACAACAAGCGAACATGTTTCTCCCTTGCTAATAACCCATTATCATCACAAAGTCTAAAAAACTGGTTGGATACTGAGAATTTGTTGATTTTTTTTTTTTAAAGGTGCACCACAAAACTCAAAATCTAGCTTACATTCTCTGTCGTAAAATAAATAGCTTCATGCAAAAAAAAAAAAACCCAAAACAAGAAACACTATTCTCAATTGAGCTTTTCACTGTATTTCAATATCCTGAGTAGATCTGTATTAATATTGTAAACATAAATACAATTTTAAGTCAGATTATGGAAAAAAAAAAAAAAAAAAGGTCGACATCAACCATATAGGATAATAAAGCCTGAACATGAAAATAAAGATCAGTACAACAAATTGAAGGCCCGAGGCATTATTCTTAAACAGCTAAGTTCCTACTGATATTCTTGAAAAGAAATATTTTTGAAGTTCAACATTGATCACTCAGAATTCTCAAACTCCATCTCTTCTTTGTTCAACATTCCACGCAAAAAAATCTAGTGTTTATTATCTAGTTGACACAATTTGCATTGATGTTATAAAGATCCAGAAACTACATCGTATCTGGACCTAGGTAAAGTATGCCTAGATAGAATAGAGAGCCTATATCATTCAAAGTAAGAGTGTAGACTTGCCCTACCTGTAGCTGGTGAAAACAATATACAACCTACATCTAGGCCTAACATTATCATACAATTGGGGCACAGAATCTAGATCTACAGCAGACCATTTGCACTGTATAAGAACCATCCATTTTGAACTCTATTCAATTGCTATTCTATGTGGATTGATGATAACATTTGCTTTTTAGTGATAACTTAATTATTTCAAAGTCTCAGGTGGACAAACTAGAGAAACTGGGTTTCCAAAGCCAGTTTCCCAATTTTATTCCACAAACAAAATCACTAGCAATTTTTATTGCCCTTTTTCTTGGAACTGCACACTGAAAAGGTGCCCTTTCACAGCGTGTTGAATAAAATTATGGGATGAAAATCCAATAACTGGGGTCACATTGATGATAAGATTGCCCATTAAAATTTAGATCTCAGCGAATATATTTATAGTATACAATAGTTTTTGACATTTGATAGACCCAAAAAATACATGGGAGACTTTTTATCCTTATGGCCAAGAAAACCATTGAACTGGATTTCTGCGTAGACGCCCAAAAAACAGAATTTAATAGTGTTCGCAAGAGTTTTGCGGGCAAAATGAAATGTTTGCAGGTCTGCTCATATTGAAATCAGCGAGTTGATAATTTTTTTTTATATAAACACATATATTTATATTGATATCTGTGATATTCAACGTCTCAAATGCAGACAGACTTATTTGAGTGCCTTCTTCATGCAAGCAATCACTATCACCCCCACCTTTCTTTCAAACGAGAAAGAACTTCCAATTCTATCCTAAAGGGATTTCTGTCAGATGGGTTTCATTGATTAATTAAAACACATCTTTCAAAGGTTCCAAGAACAATCTGCCATGAGAATGCATTCATTATTTTTATAAAGCACATAATCCAGTTTTCTAATTTTAAAAACAGGAATGAAGAAGATGGTGCAGGTCTACCTCTAGATGTAAGATTGCTAATGTGCCTATCATAGTAAAATTAAAGGATAAAGCGGAAAAAAAAATTTTGAAAACCGATCAAAATAAGTTTGTTTTAGTCAGCTCACGGCAAGCAAAATGAAATTGTTTCCAATACATTTTGTTTGAAAATGTTTTGCCTTCCAAGACATGTTAAATACTGACTTTTTTCTTTGAGAATAAGCAACAAATAAAAAATTTTGGTATTTTAAAAAATGTGTGTAGAAGTCTTATAAAAAATATGTCAAGTTCAGTTATAGTTTTTTTACTTCATATCCTAGTTGCACAAAAGGAAAAATTAAAACTGAACTTTCTGAATTTTGAATTTCACCTCTTTATTCTCTTTATCTGAGGAACTGCCATCATCAGATTGAGGACTTTCTTCTTTACTATCTGTTTCTTTTTTAGGTGTGTCATTGTGTCTGACAAGCATTTGAATGAGGTCATTAAGTCCAACATCATAGTCAAACAGAGTGTGCCCATCTTCCATCTGAAAGATTAAAGAATGGAAATAGCACTCAATACATAATCCCCTACGAGATGAATCGAAACAAATTATTGTAGCCTCAATCCAAAATAAGTTGTCGTCGCAAACTAATATATTGAAAGAAATGAAATTTCAGTGAAGTGACTAATCGTTTCTGATATTTCTAGTTCTTTTTATGACAACAATAGGTTTTGGAAAAAGGATAAACGTTAATTTTAGTGTGATGTCTTTTACATCAAAATTTAAACAATTTTCTAATTACGAGATACTTTGAATCCTCAATTCTTATCTCAAGTCCAAAGACAAGAAAAATAATCATCAACCTGTTTTCCACGGAAAAAAAGGCGCTGCCTTTCTGGTTCTACATCAAAAGATTTGACCAGGCGTTCTCTCAGTTCCTCAATTTTGGTAAGCTTGCTCAATTTGTCCACCCTCACAGTCTTTGCTCCACTTATCAGCCTGACTTGAATCCACATATTTGCAATCAGTCCAAGGAGAGTCAATTATAAGTAAAAAGATCCTAAATGGTTTTAAAGTTTCCTTGATGCCGCCTAATTTCTGGAATTTAAAGATGAATTTTCTGGAGAAAAGAAAGGGAACATTGTAATAATGGAAAACATTATTGTTCTTTTTTTCTTATTATAAATGAGAGGCAGCCTCCATAGAATTTTTTAGAAAGCTTGAAAAATATATGGAACAATTGTGACATGATTGACCAAAAAAATAAAAACAGACATAATGAAATGTAATTACTTTGAAAATTATCTATATTATAAATGTAATATTATTTGTGAGGGGGTGAGGGAAAAGACAGCTTACGTATTAAATTTGCTTTTTCTGCGCAAGAAAAATAATGAAGTAAGGTTATACATACACCTTTTGACATACATTTAGAGTCTCACCCATCCATTTTTGCACTTAAAATTTTAAACCTTTTTCTAGAAAAAATTACCTTAAAACAATCTTTTATAAAAAGCCTTTAGAAGGTATGTAATTTGAGAAAAAATTTCAAGACAAAACTAATCATTTCATTGCGAATTATATTCGGTAGCTGCTCCATTCACAACAGTCACCCCCATACTGAATAATCTTTATAAATTGCAAGCCAAAATATAATGTAGAAATTCAGCTTCTCATCCATAACCAATGCACATGAATTACAAGTTCTGCACACACATGTTGCCTTTGCTATTGCTATTGGTATTTTGTTTCATTCATGATCTTTCTATCATAATTTTAACAAAATTAATCAACCCTTATTTTTCTTTCACCTCATCAACTTCAATCTACTGTTTGAACCATTCTTTTAATCAGCGTCAGTTTTGTTTTTTTGGCGGTTTTTTTTTTTCAAATTTTTATCACAAACATAATTTTTCGGAGGTTTTCTATACCACACAAGATAATGCATATGAACTCTGAAAGGATTGCTTAACTTGAATCAAGCTAGAAAATGCAATACATGTGGCAAAAAAGACATCAGAAGCATGATTGCTGAATACTTCAATCGTGAAGAGAATACTTCAGATGAGGCTAATAAACCAGTGAATCTCCATGGCAAGTCTCAAAGCTAGACTAAATCCAAGTTTCACTCTCAAGCTAGACAAGAATATGTTAGAGGAATAGTATCAAATCAGCCTAATTATGACAGACATGTTTACCATACCCGTTTCACTTACCAGGATTTTTTTTTCTGTCAAAATACTATAACCTTTTAATATTAGAAATCTTTTTTTTTTTCACTTAAAAGCATGGTGTTTGTGCACAAAGTTAATTTTTTTTATGGATTTACATTTTACTTATCTCTTTTTTTCTTGCTGACAATTCTTGCTATGTACAAGGCAAGAATACTTTACACCTCAATATTCTTTTTAAAACCATCAGCTGTTTTTTTAAGTTATATATATATATATAATTCTCAGAAAATCACCTTCAATTTGATAAAAAATATTGCTGTCTAGCAAATTCAAAATCATTGGAAATTTGATTTTGTGGGAGTTCCCTGAATCCCAATAGTTAAATCTGCCTTGCATGATGTTCTTTGGATGTCTATGTCATGAGGTTTAGTGTGAATGTTTGTCCTGAGGAAGATTTACTGAAAATCCCAGGGTTTGGAGAAAAGACAGCCCAAAAATTGTTAATAAAAAAAAAGGAGTGAGAGCCCCTCTAAGCTCCATTCACTTTGTGATTGTTTAAAGACAGATCCACAGGAGCTAGAGAAGGAAGTTACCTTGGAAGAGGCTCATATGCAACTGGACAGCCATCATGACTCATTCTATATGAAAGGCACCATGGACTTCTGTGATGAGAACTGCATTTTCTTGGGATAATAAATGCCCATAAAAGCCTACAGCAAGGGTCCATGCATCTTCAGATAAAGACAGAAAGGCTTGCCAATATTTGCTCTTTGATGCTGATTGTTTTTAACAACATTGGACAGCCATCTTAACTTGTTCGATATGTAAGGCACCCTGGACCTCTGGGATGAGGAGAACTGCATTTTCTTGGGACAATAATTGCCATTAAAATAAAAGGCTTCGGCAAGGGTCTATGCATCTTCAGATAACAACAGAAGGGCTTGCCAACATTGCTCATTCTGCAGAACTACAAGAGGACATTTCCATGAATACCAGAGGTCTGGGGTTAAATCAGTTGCACCTTTGAAAGATATTATGAAGACAATTACTCAGACAAGTAAGACTGTGTGTACCAATACAAACAAGACGTCCATCCAACCACCCAAATCTCTAATTTACGTAGGCAAGTCAAACTGGGCAGCTTTCAAGCTAAAAATTATAAAAACACTTTACAAAGGGTCTGAAGTTCATTTTTGTCCTGGTTGAAGAGAGCCCAATCCTATAGACTCATGATGTGGCAATATAAGCACATCTTGTATTATCAAGTGATGAACTGTATGGAGCAGCAGTTTACGTCAAGGCATTTCATTAAAAGAAAGGCCAAACGCATATTTTCCCCAAAGGCTTTTTTTTTAATAAAGAGAGAGAGAGAGAGAGGGAGAGAGAGAGAGAGACAGACAGACAGATCAGTAAGAGAGATTGACCGTGGGGCTGGGAGTCAAGAGGGATACGCTTTTAGATAGACTAAGATAATATGGACATTTTGACATTGTCTACTAAAAACAGACACCGACTTACAAGGGAAGGAACAAGAAAAAAAAAGATAGAATACAAGATAATTCATTGGTTGTAGAGATAGTGACAGTAAAACACATGGAAAATTTAAGTTATGGAACAAAATGTCCAAGAACAGTGATAACGTTTCTTTCCCAACAATCTTTTTAACAATAAAGAGACACTACAATCTGAAATTCGCGGATCCCTTTTCCTTTCCTTAAAAAAACCTTTTTTCGGACTGTTCCAGACGATTGCTACTTTGTAAAAGAAATCTTCCTCATGTGGTTTCAGAATGTGAAACTGCATATTAATGAGTCCATAGAGGATTGGGTGGAAAGTCTACACTTTTTAGCTCTGTATGCTTTTTGCACAGAATTGAGGTTGAGATAGTCCAGGGACAGCCCAATGGCTTCTAAATCTACCTTCATCAGCTATAGATGAAATAATGAGGTTGCAAATGCAAGAGTATAATTGTAGGCCTATAGATTTTGTCTGAAAGTAGTACCATTTACATTATAACTTGGCCTGCGATCTCTAGTGGGTAGCTTATGAATGTACAGCTATTGCTGTTCGGCCTGTCCCCGGATTAAGCTTTTTCGTTCGCTTCAGGTCAGGTAAAAACTAGAAGCAGTAGAGATGTGGTTTATCAGAAGAATAATGAGGATATCATGGACAGAAAAAAAGTCTGACAGAGTCTAATCTTGAGCGATCATTAATTGAAACCATTAGACAGAGGCAACTACATTTATAGGCCATATTTGCTGACATAGGGGTTTAGAACACTAAACAATCACTGGAAAGATTGAAGGCAAACAGAGTAGAAGTAGACAGAGAATAATTTTTATTGAAAATCTTAACCTCTCTTATGCGCATGTTGTCACAATACAACCACATGTGCGGGTATTACGCGCTGACCGATGGTTGTTACAATACAACCACGTGCGCCAGTATGACGCACACGTCGATGGTTGCTTCAAAACAACACAGGCTATCGCTCTATTTAATGGAAAATTTCTCAACTCTGGCGTGTCTAAGAG
>BLXT01003960.1:180622-190893 GCA_019648995.1 Plakobranchus ocellatus | reverse complement strand
AAAAAAAAAAAAAAGAGCAATACAAGAGACAAAACATAATTCACCAATATTGAAGTTGGTAGTGTCATCAACAAAAAGTCTACCTTGAACACACATTGTACAGATTAATCTACAATTTGACAAATACTTCGCACAGGCATTTATATGTTGGCAAGATGAGGCAGAAATAACCAGATTCTGCCAGGTGCAAATCTAAATCAAGTTGAGTGATTTTATCTGGATGGCTGATATAGCTAGAAAGTAATATACAGTATACACTTTACTTTCAAACCTTAAAATTTGTTTTTGTTACAAAAGTATTTAGCAAATTAATGCATGAAAAACTAAGATAAAAGAACAAAACAAAGCAAGAAAAAATGCATTTAGAGAATAAAAATTTTTAATATGAAAACCTCTTGTCTTTATAGCCTTGATAATATTTTTCAGCTTGTGTCGGTTTGTTTCTCTTGGAACTTAATACAAATGATGTTTTTATTAATACACAAGTCAAATGGAGGTTAACAAACATACATCTAGTGGCCTATCAAGATCATGAACCTCAGTGATAGAAATTTTCATCATCAAAAATACCAAAGCTTATTGATAAAAAAAAAAAATAGAAAAAAAAGGACCTAACATCTTTTTCTTTATATAGTTTTATCCACATACAAAATAATGCACATTGATGAAAGGAAAAAGATGTTTTTGTGATTTGGTTTTATGTGGTATTTTAAATCAAAGCTGTGAATGTAAAATTATACAACCCTTTTCACAAATATAAAGCAGAACCCAACATTTATTTAAAGCCAATAAGATTCTTCTTCTGTAGGATGAACTTGATTCATTAAAAATTTTACTTAAGTGACAGAACTGATTGTATTATTATAATTTGTTTTGAGAATTCTATTTTTTCTTTTTGTCATAATATCAAACTGTAAATCATTTATGGTAATTAGGATAAATCAATGGCTCCCTGTAAAACTGATTTAAGCAACTAAGAAAGTACTTTTAAAAATCTTTTTATGTACTGTGACATCAGCACATAATGAAGCAGACCTGAGCAATTTTTTTTTTTTACGACAAAAACATTGAAAGAAAAAACTGGGGTGGTAACAAGTGCAAGAGACTTAAAACAAAATTTGTGATTCATGTCTAATTAAGATTTAACAAAAAAAAAATGGCTAATTAGGATGCAAGAAAAACAAGCAACTGCTATAGCCACAAAAATATACAGTGGAACTCGCTTACTTTGAAATGCTTGGGAAGACAATTTTCGTCACATTGAATTATCAGAGCCTCAAATTGTCAGGATGATAAGGGATACTAACAAAAGTATCATGAAAAATTCCAAGCCACAAGGGAAAAGGGTTATATACATATTTTGTTGCCACCACTATATGATAAGGAATAAAGTTCAGCAAGTAGGATTATTAAAATTAAAAATATAAAACTCCATTCATAAGAATGCTGGGACTTTCTAAGTTAGTTGGGTAAGTGTTGACATCTTTTGTCCTATTTTTCCCAGGTTTCTCTATGAAAAAATCACTAAAATTTTGTCATCTACGCCATAACATTTTATTGACGGTATGTAAAATTGTTCTATGGTTCAAATATTTTTAACAAATCTTAATCAAAGTAAAATATTTGACCATACAAAATGTAAAATAGCTAAATTCTAACTTTTGAAGATAATTCTGACAAAATCATTATGCTTAAATTGGTCTCCCAGACCATCATTGGCATCAATTTTAAACTTGTTTTCTCTTCAGTGACAGACAAGAGAATTATTCATGGTATTATTCCTTGCTTTTAAAAGCCTTTGCTAACGAACAACAGCATGCAAAACTTTGCCGCTTAAAAGTTTCTTTTTGCCAGTCTAATCTTTCTTTAAAATATAAAGATTGGAGCAATTTTAAGTCACTGATATGGATCCTGAGACAGTATCGGGACCAACCTTACGATTTTTTTCTCTACCAGCCTATGCCTGATTCTTCTCGGGAAGTGTTGTCAACGCTCTTTGTCCTTTTGTTTTGTTCCATGCAAAGTTAAGCGGATGTAAGGGTAGGAATTTTTACGTTATGAAACCGAAACCAATGTGACCATTCACTCAAAGCTAGGTCTATAGAATTAGATATTGTGATCACAATGGCTAAGTGTACACCTCAAAATAGAACTGACATGTTTGAAACTTTTGAAGAAGACTTTTATTCAGAAAGTGAATATTCTGATCCAAATGATCCAGAATATGATCCCAAAAGCAAAAAAAAAAAAACTGAATCGTTCTCAGAAAGTGATGAAGCTGCCGAATCTAGACCTAGATCTAGGCTATAGAAAAAATTTTCGAAAAAGGAACAAATTACACCGATTTTGAAAAATCATAACAAAAAATTTATAGAAAAGCTTGCTTTTTGCTTTGTTAGAGCCATGGTTGTTTGAATACATAAGTGTGAAATTTCCATGGCAGTGTCTAAATACTGCAAGCCCTACAATTTTTTTAAAATACCCCTGAAACTCCCAGTCTTCAGCGCATGTCCGCTTAACCAACCCCCTGTCTGCAGTAGTTAATAAATGCGGATTCCACAGTACATGATAATAATTTTAAAATATGAAAAAAAAAAGAGCACAAACTACAGCTGATAATTTAAGTTATCAAGGCACAAACCACATTGACTGGAATGTCATAATTTTGTTCTTTTTCTCAATAAGAAGAGCTTTCACTACAGCACAGCATCACTGATGGAATTTCTCTATGGATAGCATCTTTTGCACGATCTTACAGTCTTCCTATAATCTGCATATGAATATGAGTATGCATTTTTAAAATGCTGGTTTTATGATAGCTGTCTCAGAATATTATTTTTTTTTCCAATCAACAAAATCAAAATATTTGGTTAACAAGTCAATAAACACCATAAAATATTACTCAGTAAAAGAAAAAAAAATACAAGCAATATACACATTGGTCTTGACGCCCAATGGGCATTAAAATAATACATATTTTTGTCACACAGAAGTAATGAGACTACTGAAAGACATGCATCAAATCCAAAATACAATCAGATCTTGGAGACAAAGCTTTAAAGTAAGGAAAAGACATCCTTCAACAGTTAATGATTTTTAAAAGAATGGTCTGTTTTTTTTGAGTTTCTGTCTCCACATTTTTATAATTATGAAAAGAGTGAGAAAAAATATGTGGAGCCTTTTTTCATTCAGTTTGCCAATGGCATTCTTGCATTAAAAATAATGCATATCAACAACTGAAAATGATCAAAGTATCCATAAAATTTATTTCCTTTCCATTAATATCCTTCAGTAAAGAAGCTTTTCTGGCAATGAAGCAAGCTATGGAGCTAAAATCAGAGATTCGTGGCCAAGGATTTAGGATTCCAGAGTGACTGAGCAAAACTTTCAGGTTGTATCTCCGAGTACTGGTAACAAAAGACTGAAAGGTCATAAGCTGTGGTAGTACATAATAACATCACTTTTCAATGATCCTGAGAGTACAAACAAAATGAGGTAACATGGGGACATGTCTGCAACATTTCCACTTCTAAGAATTGCTGTCATCTAAAAATATTGCATTGCGGCATATGCACCAGTGAGGTTTGTGTAGATCTGCAGGTCAATGCAGTATTTTATGAGAGCCTCACTCCCTTTTAGGCCGTGGTTCACTTGAGCCCTCTGAATCATACTGGACGGAAAAGGCAATTATAAACGACGTTACACATGACAAATAATTATGATTGCATTATCAAAAAAAAATCATGTCAACCCTATGAGAAAAGAACACACAAAGCCAATAATCTGTTGACCATGCAAAATAAGCAGTATGAACAACTTCGGTCATAAATATACAATATAAAGCTAACTCAATAATTTAACTTTTGATGAAAAAAATAAACATGAATGAAATAATACACCACATGTTTTGGCGAAGTTTGAGAAAAATGACACTGATCCTAACTGACTGTATGTAATAAAAAATTGCACACTTACTCCAATCTTATCAGATGGAATCAACAATCATTTAAAAAACACTGATAGCTACAACTATATTCATAAAAACAAACAGGCAAAATACGGGCTGCTCAAGTTTTAAAGAGATAGAGGATACATTTTTTTTTACAAGGAAGCCTAACAAAGTGTTACCTGAGGAGTTACCATGAAAGCGAGCAGGCTCAAAATGAAGGCATTCAGTGCCTTAGATTTAACCACTAGGATTGACTACCATGTAGCTTCCTTTTACCAATTAAAGCAGACATGAATGTATGTTAATTTAATCACAAAATGGATGGGCAATGATTAAATTTCCCACTTAACATTGCTATGCTTAAAACAATACTTTGGATAAAAATAAAGAACTCACTGCAGCCAACTGACGACCAATATTTCCCATAGTTACTCCTCCTGAGAAAAAGACGCAGGGGAGCCAAGATCTCACGAATAAAAAATCTGGCTCAGTATATCTGAAATCCAGAGACAGTCATTGTTTGGTGAACGCAGTCATGACAGTGGTTTCAGTGAAGACCCAAAAATAGCTCAAGGAATAAAAAATATTTTGACACTAATTGTACTTATATTTGTACCTGATTTATTTCTGGTCAACTTTAACCTTAATTTTGGTGCATTAATTTTACAATGAGACAAATGCTACAAAACAAAAAATTATGATGATTTCAGGACACATTATTGCAAGAAAAATGAATATAATAATTATCAAATATCTTTCACTTTCCCACCAGACTTAGGATATTTTACACTCCAGCCCATAATTTTTGTCTCAGTTGCAGTGACTAATCTTGACATTCTGTTACTCCTGTTTCAAGCACTTCTAATTGAACAGAATATTCAGTCGCGAAGAACTATTTGTTTTTCTGTTAAAAAAAAAAACTTTACTTACGCACCTTGACACAAATTAATTCATAAAAACCCCTTGAGTTTTTCTAGCATTCTTAATACCTGATATGGTCCTAACAACTTGAAAAAATATAGACATAAAATTAACATGCAGCTATTTTAAATTATTACTTTTTAAACTACTAAAACTGCTGCTACAATTATTGCACTACAGCTGCTATACCAACTAAAACCGTCACAAGAAATGCCTATACAACTTTTGCCCATGTATTATTATGCAATCCCACTATGACTTCTACTGTGTACAAGTACATTTTCACCAGAAATATGGCTGGTGATGCAACTAGTTGTACAACTACATTGTGCAGTATTCTACTGGCGTTTGAAATGCAAAATTTTATTAATGTGATGTCCATTTTTCTTCTTCTTCCAAATAAGGCCTAGCTGCAGATGCTGAGCACCAAGTTATAAAGACAGGGTATCTTTAAATTTGATAGAAAGTTAAGAAAAAAAAATCTAAATTATTACAAAAAAGAAACACATTTCAAATGATAAAAGAAAGGCGGGAAAGGAAAATGAAAAGTAGTTGAACAGTTATTTAGCCAATGACAAATTTCACTTAACTAAAACTGTAAGTACCTGTATACATCATTATACACCAACAACTGGGTCACAAATGTTGCCAAAACAGCTATTCCCACACCCAGTCCAAAGCCAGACCGAGATCGATCAAAAAGCCACCATAAACCAATAGACATTGCAGCAAGGCTAACTGACAGTTGGATATTGTTGGCAAAATCAATTTTCTTAAGCAGAGTTGAGGAATCAACTTTAGAAATAAATCCACCAATCAATCTTAACAGCTACTTAAGGTTGATAAAACTTAATTAAAGTTTTTCAGAATATGTACATATATATATATATATATATATACATATTTTTGCTGCGTGCCACAAAGATAATGGATCAATGAACCAGTAAAACCAAATTTGCAAACATCTTCTTATATATGTACAATGTGTGAAAATCAGCTCCAGTCAAAATATAAGTGTAATGAAGTATAGACACTTTGCATCAAAATAATGGCTTGTTTTTTTTTTTCATTAAAAAATGCAAAATTTATTGTTGCAGCTTGCTTGGATGTCACATATATATATTATTTATAAATCACCAAGAATATTTTGGTTCACTTATTTAAAATTATAATGTCCATTTTTAAAAAAAAATCAGCTTGTTTTGAACAATGCCAAATTTCTCTGGCTGTATTTCACACACTGACTTGAGGAAATTGTGTTTTGTATGAGAGAGAGCTTATATCTTATATAGCATAATTTATATCTCTGCCGTCATAATTTTTGGATTGAAAATGTTCAGCTATTTGGGACCTACTATAAGATGTCTGCAAATATGTTCTTACTACTTCACACTATACAGTAGACCACACCTAAATCAAAAACGGCTAAACCAAAAAGAAATTGAAGAGCTTTCCGTTTTTCCTCTTATTCTTTCTTATTAAACATGCGGTAAATGAAAGCGTTGGCTACCAAACTATCGCTAAAGCGAAATAAAATCTGACGGGAAAGCCCAGTCACTGTCCTACCGACACATGAAAAAAAGACTTTTTTTTTTTTAACCACACCTTGCCCTTACCTTTCTTTCTCGCATTACTCCACACAAACCCATTACTGTTAGTTACCGATACCTCACACTACACACAGCCAGGCCCGATGTCTGGCTAGGTCTAGGTCTAGTGCACACACCTGCCCATCCCTTCTCTTCCACCACTCAGTTACGCAGCGGGACCGTGCCAGGCACTCTCTACATGATGTCTAGGTCCTGTCAGCGCTAAGCTAAGCAAACACTGTTGCATCACAGCCAAAAATAAGCCACCTGTCTTGCTGAGAACTTCAGTACCACGAAACTTAGGTGATTATTAAATTGTAAAAGTAGAGACTTCAGGACCGGAAATCTTACTTAGGTGATGTTGAAGTTGTGGGAGCTCTATTATTCCACATCGATAACAGGCGCAATAACCTCTTTATTGAAAGGGAAAGAGAAGGAGATAAAGAAATGGATAAGAAAGAGAGAAAGATTCATGGATAGGTGTGTTCATTCACATTGTGGTGTGACGATGGGTGGGATTGATTTAACTTAATATTTCGGACGATGGTTACTCTCCTTTTAATATTACTTATTTAATGCACTATGCTTAAACCAAAATATGTTTAAACCAAAATAGAAATCATATTCCCTAGAATTTTGGTTTAAACGTGTTCCACTGTAGTTCTTTGATCCATTATAAATCTTTGTGGCGCACCAAACAAACATCAAAGACTGGATGGGACCAAATCTTACATATACCGGTATGTATTTCATAATGATCTCTTCCAATTCAGCCTAAAAAACTTATTTACATCTATTAGATAATCTGAATTTGTTTTAAATATTGACTGGTGAATTTGAAAACACTTTTAAAGAAATAATAAAGGCCTTGTTAGACTCATTAATTAATTGTACACTAAAAAAAAGTGGTTGTAGCTATTTTCCCTGAATCATGCTAATTGTTTACTGATGTCGAGGCCAACCAATCACCTTTAAAGTAGTACAAAGGCCGTCTTCATGAAGATAAAAAGAATCAAATTCAAAGGATACAGCACTTGCATGATTTATTCCAACAAAGACAGCAACGCATCTCATAACACTACTCCACTCTCTTTTGTAGCGCAATTCCTCACCCAGCTGCTTGTCGAGACATGGATAAAGTAATCCAATTATAGCTGTCAATCAAGAAAAAAAAACGGTACACGCTTTAACTGTCTGATTTTAGAGTATATTGTATAAACTGAGAAAGTTAAAAACATTTTTAGCCAAGATATATATGCGTCTCACTTAAATTCTGTGGTAACAAGAACAAAATCAAATATTTTAGTTTTCAAAACATAAACAAGATGATTTAATTCAAGTAAAGGATGAAACAATTTAAGGTAAGGATGCTACCACTCACAGGCCAATAACTTTTAGGAACAAAATCTCAATGAAAAGCATCAACTGAAAATCAGATTTTTTTAGATCTATACAATTTCAAAAAAAAAAAAAAAAACCCAAACAAAAAACCTAATCAAGATCAATAATTTTGACGACATTATGCTCACCAATTTCATACACAATATATTAACTTTTGAAAAAACTTTTAAAAAATTATAAAGAGAGTTTAAAAAAAAAAAAAAGCAGGCCTTGAAACTATCAGTTGGAAGTAACACAAAATAATAATACAAGCAAGACATATTTTTCATTTCTCCAGCATTAAATCTGGGTTTGCAACTAGAATTTGAGTAGCAAAATTGATAAAAAGATAGATTCTAAATTCAATACTGTGAGAAAAAAAATTGTACTAAGTACACACCTGCAGCTGTGCCACAGCTTGGTGGAACCCACCAAGCAGATGAAAATAAACTTGCCAACACTTCTGGGGGAAATACTGTTACTTGCCGCTGCACTTGGAGCAAATTCAAAACAAGAGCTAAGAAAACTCCAATGGAAAATAGGACTACGCCTCGGCCCACGAAGCATTTCACAGCTCCCATGTTAGCATTAGCAGCAGCTGCTTCCCTGGAAAGAAAAAATTACAATGCTTTATTGTTGCAAATGAATATTTTTCACAATACTCATAATTATTGCTATCTCTGTGGCTGTCAGTTTCAGGCATCTCCTTTAGCTTAAGTTTAGACTGTGCAAGTTTCGTTGTGTGGTTGAGGTTGATTCAGTTCTACTAAAACGATTTAAAAGTATTTTTGGGACGAGAACTTTTAAGGATCTGTAGATCTAACGATATTGCAACATTTTAACTTATAGAGCAAAAGCATATCTCTTGCTTTAACAAAATAAAACCTTAATTGTAGCTTGGTTGAACACTAACAAAGACTTCACAATCTTAGAAGATAAGACAGGTTCTTGATTCGACGTTGGACGATTTATAAGCGCTGTGAATTAATGATACTTTATAGATCTAGTATGTAAGCCTGGATTTTGAAATTGTCAATGTTGTGCAACTGACGGACAGTAAAAGCAAACTAACTCAGGTCTAGTTTGTTTAAAATGCTGATCTTGATCTAGATCTCAGCCTAATCTGATAAACGATGGAGCTGCCGTCTCATCGTACACCAAACATCCTCGGCTGATGGAATCTGACCAATCAAATGCTTTCATTTATGATACAGTTATTTGGTGATTGTTTTCCTTTCGTATGCAAATTATAAGGTCGGAAAATCCCAAGGCTGTTTCCAGGTCACGATATCTCTTATGATGTGTTTGTATAATGATGTAGGTGGGATCGCCTAAACAAAAATCACATGATAGTATCTGTGTAAAATGGCGTCCACCGGGGGAAGTATATTTGCAGGAAGACTACGATCAGGATCCGAAAAATATGGGGCTGTCGACGCCGATGGCAATAAAGTGGAGGTGAGAGAAAGATATTTAATTAGTTACCTCCTTTAACCATTCGTTAATTACAAACTTATGCCGTTTTCTTTTAGAGCTAGAGACTGGATTTAGGTCCTGATCTAGAGCTGGACCCAAAGGTCATTTTAGCCTTTAGGTTTGAGTTCACGGCGCCGCCCCTTATCAAGACCTAGACAAGATCTAATCAAGATTCAGAAGTGGCATATCTTGTAGTATAGTCATTGCGCTATGTTGAGGAGGCAGTAAATGAAACCATTCAATTCCTCAAAACACTGTTCTTAGATCTCTATAACTCTGTAATAAATGTACATATCTCCCAATTCAGCTAAAATAAATTAGGGTTACATTTTTTTTTTACTGGAATCAGTGCAAACTTAATTACCATACCATATCTTACCCAACTGTAAAATCTAAGAAAATGAATTTTATACTTGCAAATGTGTTGCAGGAAAAAAAAAAAAAACCACACACACACAAAAAAATTCAAATTCTCAAAAAACAAAATGCTTGAAACTATGCTTATAGACTATAAAGATATAGATTCTCATCTTTTAGGTTACTGGTATATGGCAGATTTCATAAATTTGGCCTCTATGATTTACTCATCTGAGGCAAAATAAAACT
This sequence comes from Plakobranchus ocellatus, assembly GCA_019648995.1. Taxonomy (NCBI): domain Eukaryota; kingdom Metazoa; phylum Mollusca; class Gastropoda; family Plakobranchidae; genus Plakobranchus; species Plakobranchus ocellatus. Next base: position 180,972 of record BLXT01003960.1, on the reverse strand, counting down.
GTGAGCTATGATGTCATATTATATATCAAATTAAAGATCTGGCTTCAGAGATCATGATTTTGCCATCAAAACGAGCACTAGGGTCTTGGTAGTTTAGGTAATTAGGTTTAAAGTTCATTATAAAATTTCAGAATTTTTTTCTTCAAATTTTAAGACTTGGTCAGCAATGCCTGCAATGATATGTTCTTGAATTGTCTTTTGAAAAAAAATTAATGATAAAATATTGATAACAAACATCACAGAAGCTTTCTGTAATTAAGTTCATGGTTTTTAAAACTATCAGACACAATGCAAGCATTAAAAACTACTCAAAACACAAAAATAAAAAAAAAAAGTTCATAAATGTGGAT
>BLXT01003960.1:164015-179588 GCA_019648995.1 Plakobranchus ocellatus | reverse complement strand
TCAAAAACAGCACTGGTATCCATGAATAGGCTAAAAAAATTAAAGTCAGATTTGAGTCCCTTTTTGTGAAATCTGCCATATAAATTTTTATGCCCTATTACTTATACTTGAAAAGAAAAAAAATTAAGCCTATTTTTTAAAAGACAAATTTCTTTCTGGTGAAATAATGGTTTGCAGCTTAAATTTTAACCATTCTTGATATGATTCCTTCTTTTGTAGGCCTACCCTGTTCTTTCATTATTTTAACCCCATGCAAAATTTGCCTTTTGACCCTGTGATTGCCATGTCAATACTGACTTTTTTTAGTTTAACACAAAAAAGATATTAAAAATCTGTCTCTCACCACAACCACAATTCTTCAAATCATGTTCAAATTATTTGCAACTTTAGTTATGAATTATATTCAAAGAGGCAGTTAAAGTATGTCTAATGAGACGTTTTGAAATGTATTCAGGCCAGACTGTCTCATTTTATTTCAAATCATGCAGTACATTAACAAAAAAAAAAAATGTGACAAAAAACTTCAAAGGCAAATAGGATTGAAGTTTGAATTGAATATTTCAAAGAACCATTGAATTTTCTAATAAAGTATGACTTTTGCATTTGGTTTTGGAATGATAAATGAACATGTTGCATGATGCTTGAATTCATAAAAAAGGCAACAAAAATTTATTTTTGATAGGATTAAACTAGAAATGATTACCTTGATATTTACAATGTAAGAAAATCTGGTATCATTGCTAAAAATTAATATTTTTGACATTTTTTTTTGGATTTGGGAAAAACGATTTTGTCCTCTCTTGTGATCAAAGGACAACCCTAAATTGTGAATTGATAATTACTGAGTTAATTTCCCTACCTCCCCCCCTTTTGGCCACTTTTTAAAAATTCTCCTTTTGAATCTTACTTTTACTTTCAATCCTACTTTTTAATTCTTTCCACTTCCTTTGTTTGTGTGTTTTCTTTTACACCCTCCCCGTCTGCCAGCAAATCCTCAATATCTCCAATTTTTCTGGTTCAAAACTTGACATTGCATACATTTTCTTGTAAATGCCAGGTGGAGACAAGAGAAGATGAAGAACAGAATGTTAAACTACAGCAAACAATCGACCTGCTTCTTGCTGCAGGATATTTTAGAGCTCGAATCAAGGGCTTGTCTCCTTTTGACAAGGTGAAAATATATATATTAATGCAGTTTTAGTTTTGAATAATTCTTTTTCATTCATAAGCTTTACTTAAGTTTACTTCAGGGGATTCCATCAGGAAATTTCTTTTTGGTTAGCTCATACAGTCATATCAGTGACTTATCAAATTCACAAATTAAATTATAGACATATTTTTTTTCAGATGTCTAAAACAGTTTATTTTTATTTTTTAAAATGTGTTAAAAAAATTACCCTCACAATCACAAATTTTTCTTACAAACTTGCTCAGCAAAAATATGCAAACACTTTCTTCCCTCATAGAAACTTTCACTTTTTACAGGTTGTTGGAGGAATGACCTGGTGTATTACCACCTGTAACTTTGATGTTGATGTAGACCTCCTCTTTCAAGAAAATTCAACAATTGGGCAAAAGATGTGAGTATGGACTTAAATTTAATGTGCATTGAATTGAAGAAAATTGTGACTTCCAGTATACATCTGCATTTTCATGCTGCTCAGACATTGGCCAATATCGAATTGATCCCTTGTAATAATCTTTTCATCACCCATTCTGTTTGTATTAAAACAAATAAAATGGGCTGAGTACTGTGGATAACAATTTAGAATGCTGTCTTTTTATTTTGGAGTAAACTTGATGATTTCTGAGCCAGTTTCGTTTGCCTCTCTCAAGATTGCTAAAAATAAGATAGGTCATTGACTTGTTGCAGAATCAGGGAAAAGTGCAACGTTCAAATTTCAAACGAGAAAATCCATCAGTTAAGAAAACTGCACCGAAAATGCATTTATAATTTGATTTTTAGGAAAATAATGAATTACTGATTTTGCAAAATATTATGTTGAAGAATAATTCCATTCCTAAGATATTGCCATTTGCTTGTAGAAAAGTGATATAAAAGTGAGCATTACAAATAAAGGACTCTATTTAGGACATAAGTCCAGGTCCCCAAATAATAATAATCTGTGAGCAATGGAATGTATGATGGATATAAAAAAAAAAATCAGGTTTCATTTGGGTTTTTCAAAAAGCTTATTTCTCGAGTTTAATTTTGAAAAAATTAAATTTCTCTTACTTTTTTAGCCTTAGAAGCTGACTGTCATTCAGAAAAGATTCCAGTCATGTGTAAATTTGATTTGAAGTAAAACTTTAGAAATCAAAAAAGCAAAGGCCAATCCTAAATTCCAAATGGACCTGCTAAAATCTATTAAAAAGCTAAGACACTAAATTGCTGTATCTTTGCAAAACTAAAATGAGATTCTGAACAATATCTCAGAGGAAGAATTATGGTCAGTGATGAAGAAGTTGTTTGATAAAGTCATACAGAAAAACATTCCTAAAAAGGATGCAAAAGAGCATAAGAAATGGATAAACAAATGATGGAAGAAAGGGACAAACATAAAAAAATGGAGAAGCCAAATACAAAGACCTAACAAAAATGATGAAGATAAAATGCAATGTGGCAAAAGAAGAATAGATTGTCAAAAATGATGTCAAAAAATAGAGCAAATATAGACAGTAAATACATGCATGCTAAAATTAACAATGAAAGTGGTAAAAAAAACCAAACACATCAAATCAAAAGATGGACAATGCTAATGTAAAAGAATGGAGCATTAAACAGATATTTAGAATATGGTGATGATCTTTTCAAAGATGGTAGTTGTGAAATACTTGAAATGAAGAAAAACCTGCAGAGTCCAACTATATGTAAAGAAAAGTTTAAGGCAGCAGTGAAGAAAACAAAAATGAAAAAGTCATAGCACCAGATAACTGATAATATAAGAATAGAAATAATTACAGCATTAAATAACTTAGATATCATGAGATAATTTTGAAATACATCTGACAAAATATACTCTTAATTAGAATACATGACAGCAGTACAATCCTAGAGGATCTTTGTAAATCTGTTTTTATTGTGCTGCCTAAAACACTAGGAGCAACTTCATAGGTCTAGAACAATCAATTAATTGAGCCATTTAGTGCCTCTTTTGTTTGTCATTATAAAGGGTCTAAGAATGGCTTTTTGGAGCTAAAAAAAAAGCAGAATTTAAAATGGAACAAAAACGGCCATAATCTTTAGGATAAAAACTTTTTACTTCTATTGGTTTCATGTTGTAGAGCTTATATGCCTCTACATTTTTTTTTCAAGTAGCCATCTATCTGTGGTGGTTAAACCATAAAAGAATTTTCAATTTGCATACATTTACAATAGGTTTGAGCACCGTAATTTGCAATAAGTTCATTGTGTCAACAGCATAATGATATTGGAATAATGGATAGAGAGGAAAAAAAAAATCATGTGTCGAGTACCTTGCAATGCGTCTGAAATCAAGAGAGAATTTTCTCTATACATACCTAACCTGAAATGATGCATATATTCTCAAATATTTCTTGAACAGATATTGTTTTGATTGTTGCAAGATTTTTTTTTTGAGAGATGAGACATTGACTAAAATGAAAGCTACACATCAAATGAGTGTTTCCTTATTCTGAATCCTACTCTCCATAGAGCACTTACAGAATCCATTGTAGCAGTTTTGCCACGCATGAAATGCCCTCACCGAATAGAGCCACATCAAATTCAGGGCTTGGATTTCATCCACATTTTTCCAGTTGTTCAAGTAAGAAATATTTCATAATGTATTGCTATTTCTGGGGATGATTTCATTGTTTAATAACTTGACAGTAAAGCATCTATTTGCCTCATAAAAAGTGCTTCTCTCTTATGTAATTGATACCAATAATAGCTGTTAATATTAATATTTTTAGTGATTTAAAGATATCGTAACATCAGTGGCAAAATGTTATCTTAAATGGGTGTATTCTTCTCAAGAAGGTTTAGCAACCTTTTTTGTATAATTTGGTATATTTTTTTCACATTCAGTGTTTCATTGAAATTTTTACATTTTCGATGAAAATCAAGATTGGTCACGTTTACTAACCCTTTTGCTAACCCTGTCTGAAATTGGTTCTACACATTTGTTGTCTTTTGGTTTATTTTTTTAGAAAAATCATTTTTCTTTGTTATTTGGGATTTACAGTGGCTGGTTAAAAGGGCCATTGAAACGAGGGAAGAAATGGGTGACTACATTCGTTCATATTCCATTTCGCAGTTCAGCAAGCACCACAAAATGCCAGAGGTAAGCATGTTGCTCATTTTTTATTATTTAGATTCATAAAATGTTAGCTACATATATTTAATGTGTGACGTAATGTTTGAGCTTAGTTGTTTGAACTAAAACCATCTCATCAGGAGCGAAATTGTGTTATAAACAAAGTTTTAATTTTTTACTGTTTTAATTTGTGTCACATGCTCTAGTTTTCCATTCAAGAAAAACTGATTATTTGATCCATCGCTAGGAGCTTGCTGTCAAGAAGCACTTAATAGATTGGAAAGCAAAATGTTGGAAGATACTGAAGATATTGAAATGTGCAAGTGACTTTTGACCATTTTGCATTATACCTCTGTTTGCCAACAAAGGAGTAGATTTGGATGGGTCATTAATTTATGTATTATCATCACACATAAGGAATAAAATACCTACATATTGTAGTGACTATTTTTCCTTTGCTTCCCAAAGAAAATATTAATATGTAACAAAGCAAAATCATATGAAAGGAAAAACCAACATTTCAACATTTTATAGAGCTTACCTATACTATGAGGATGCAGCAATAACAATAGGAAAAAATAATGGAATGTCTTCCATAAAGTCTTGAACCGTTATTCTGTATATTTTAATTTGGATTCTCTTATTCGTTTTTAGTAAGTGCAAACATGGAAGTGTTATGAATGACTCAGAAATCACATTTGATTTGCTGTAAATGATTGAGAAATAAAAAAGGCACTTCTCTTGGATGAAAGTGCTCTAATTGCAAAGCTGAATTAATTTTTTTTTTTGGTTCTTATTTTATCCATTTTCAAGGATGAGGCATTTGATGTGATGAAGCAGAAAGCTATTAACACTGTGCTGAATGTAAAGGTTAGTTCTCACTTTAAATCGTAGGCATTTGATGTGATGAAGCAGAAAGCTATTAACACTGTGCTGAATGTAAAGGTTAGTTCTCACTTTAAATCGTAACATATATATGACTTATCTGTTATAAATTTATCTATCACATTTAAGTTGAATAGTGCAGAATATTCAAAACTGCAATGACAAAAAAATAGAGAAGAAAAATTCTTTTAGATTTACATGTTTGATTGAACCACTCAAGTATTTTTTACAGCAGTTCATGAATTAAAATCAAGCATTTATAAAGACATGATTGTCTCTTTCTTTTGGTGGAAAATTCCATTTCCTTTGCTTAAATGAAAAAAATTTAACTCTTCAGGAAGTGTACGGCCCACAAAGGCGCTATCGGCGCCATGATGCAGACAAGCTAAGAGATGAAGAGACTCGTGTGCAATCCACTTTGTTAGAGTATGGAAGGTGAGCTGCACTTTTTTTCATTTGTTTTGAATTTACATAACGCAATATTGTGCTGAGTTTAGTGTAAATCCTCCTGAATCTTGCAGCTTTGCCATAGTTACAAACTCAGCCACTAGTACCCGGCCGGGTAAAATCCTTACCTTGTCACAGTTGTGTGCAGGCTCTCTCAATTCAAAGTACTTTTCCGATTTCTCTCTATCACTTATTTTTTCTGCTTCTGTTATTTTTTTGTTATAGGTTCCATTTCTGCAATATAGTTTTTTTCAGTATTATTACTTGCTGTGTATTAAATATATGTGTGTGAGAGAACCTGCTGTATCCATTTTTGTTGTTAAGAGATAATCAAGGTTTAAAAAATGAAAAAAACATCATCATGTAATGTTACATAAGTATCCATTTAAAATTTTTAAGTCAGTTATGGGTAGATTTTTCAGGGCGTTTTGGCAATGATTAGACAAAACATCTTTTCTCAGTGATATTGATGGTCAAATATCTTTTTGTATGAAAGACCAAAGGTGTGTAAGCCTTTCTTTTTCAAGAAAAAATGTTTTTTTTTTTTTTCTTTTTCAAAAACCCAGATCTTCATGGACAATTATGTGTTGCCATTCATTTCTCTTTCCAGATTAAAATTGTTTATTATTCATCATGATTTTCAAGGACGTAATGCTTTATTATGCACAATACCTATTGCCATCAGCACCGACTAAGAGAAAGTGTACATTTCAAGTGTTATTTGTCAGAAATGAAATCGAATTTAATAAATATCGTAAGGCACACATTTACCGTATTAATGAAAAGGGAAACTTCCAGCTTTGACCAAAAAAATATAGGTATATATAATAAAATTATTTTCTACTTTCTTCCAGACAATACGGTATAAGTCGAGTTGACAAGGAGGAAAAGGTAATTGTATTAGTAATTGGAAAACAAATATGAGTGTTCTTAATAATAAAGCCTGAAAATTTTTCGGAAGGGTTGGGAGAGTAAATGGGAAGTGCAATAAAATAATAATGGAAATGTGAATTTATGTGAAAATTAGCTTGCGAAAAGTCATTTGGATAAAAAAAACCAATAACAAAATACTGCCACATAGGAAATAACAATGAAAGGAAAACATACTTAATGGAGTACATATGTAATTTGTTTGCCTTTTTCATTTTTAAATAAAATGTACAGTTTATTGGTTTAAACATTTTGTATATCTTCAAAACTTGCTTCAACACTTTTTTCACTTTTAAAGGAAAATTTCATTGCAATGTTCAGACCAATTTTTTTGTCAAGAAATTGCATTTTGCATTTTATTTATTTTGTTAAAATCTTAACAATTTGCAACAATGATATCTTAACATGCTTAATTTGAGAACATTGTTTGTTTTCCATTAATAAGAACTTTGCATTTATATGTTGTTTTTTTTTTGGTATAAAACACATTCAGGAAAGTGATAAAGCTGCAAAGAAAAAAGCCATTGCTGCCGGTCTTGCAAAAGAGACTGATGAGGAAGATGAAAGGGCAGAGGAGGAGGTAAAAAGATGCATGCGTTATAAATTTTGAATTCACCATTAGAATCACAATTTAATTTACATCAATTCTTATATAAACATTCTTGTTTGTTTGAACATTTCCTGATGATCTCAGGCTTTTTTATACTCATTTTGGTCATGTAAACTTTTCTTTTCAATCTGTGCAGTTGTCAGCAGATGTTGAATTCAGCATTGAAAGCTGTGTCTGACCTTAAAACTTTTTGCCTCCATTTTGCTTATGTAGGTTTTGTGGATCATTAACATTTGAAAACAAAAAGTCATAATAGTTGAAAGAAATTGTTTTAAACAAGGAATGTGAGACTAAAAAGAAATCCAGCCCAACTGGCCCCTTTATCCATTTCTAAAAGTGCACAGCTAAATGTTTCTTGTATTTATAAACATTTCTCCCTTTAATTTCAGAGAATTCAGGCACTTATGAGCAGCATGTCAGCCATGGGTTCGAATGAGGTAAGTCAGTGGATGACATCACTCCATCCTCTTCACTGGCTTTGAAATGAGTGTTGTAAGCACTCGACTTATTTCGGGCATATTGCAGGGGCAACACATTTATAGATTTTCCTTAATATAAACTTCAAATTGATTAATACAATATGTGAAAAGAACGGAAACAATGTTTTGAAGGCCAGATTCAATTTACTGTCGCGTTCAAAAAAAAAAAAAGAAAATGAACAGCTATTAAGTTTCCACAATCATTACATATTGGGAAAAAGAACACTACATGTGATTGTTTGCAAGGCTTGAACTCCTTTTCCAAGTCAAACACTTTGGGAGAAGATCAGAAACAGCAGCAATTAAGATAAATCAAAAGAAACTTTAACCCTTAACACCGATCCCACTTCAGGTAAAAAAATTATTGAATTATTGGAAATCTAAAGTCCTAAGTTGATTTCATTATGAAAAGAAATGACCGCAATAATTATGTGATGGAGTAAATTAGCATGGTTACTGTGAAAAGTTGATAAGTGTGATTGCTTTTCATCTTCATTTGTTAGAGTTTAATTCGAATTTTGTTTGCCGTTTACCTGTTGTACCAGTGGTAAAACCAATTAAACTCTTTTAGTTTATGCAAGAGGTCCTGCTGCATTTCTCTTAAACAGTTTGAATCATGTTTCAGTTAATATTTTAAGAATCGTGTTTAATGATTACGTTTTTTCAGTGCTTAAGGTTTTGATTTTGAATCTCCCTTGAATAAATAAATCTTTAAAACATTTTTTTTTGTTGTCAGATGACATGTATGCCACATTTTCCATGAAGTTCTTTGTGCAGTAGTACAGCATGTCAGTCTTCACATTAATCGTACTTTTATTTGCTTTGTATTTTAGCAAATATTTTTTTCAGTTCAATCTAGCTTGATGGATTTTGTTTACTAATTTGTTTCATGTCCCTGATTTTTATGTTTTCCCAACGTTAAATTTTCTCTAAACAATCTTTGAGCATGATTGTTGTGATGAGTGTATTTGTGTGTGTGTGTGCATGTTTCCCAGGGCAAGGTGACTGCCAGTGCTGTGGGTTCAATTGTTGGCATGAGATCCCAGGAGATCCAGCAGATGGCTTCAGAGTATGCTCAGAAAGTAAGAACTGCTTTAGCTGTTGCTTGGACATCTCAGTACGTTTACACTTTGTTTTTGTTTTTTCTCACTGTTTTGGTTAAAACAAAGCTGAAAAGAATTAAAATTTTCCCTCTCATCACCCACCTCTTTATAGTTAGAAGAAGAAAAAAAATTCGCTTGTTAAAAGAAACCAAAGACCCAAAATAGGTTAACATTGGCATGTTTATTTTGTATATTTTATTTCATTTTTTGTAATTTACTGTTTTTTTTTCCTTGCTGTTTGATGTTATTTTTGTTTATTTAAGGCAGCTCTAGAGCTGTGCTTTTAATCAGTCTAAGTTCACTTCTATGTCAGCCTTGTCATGCAAGTGAACCAGATTTCCTTATCAGATTTGAGTGCCAGCCCAGACATTGTATTTTTTTTGGTTCTCTGGATTTGTAGTTTAAATGTGCAACTTTTTTTTTTTGTTGGTCCGTTAAAGACAAAAGCAGATCAAGAAAAAGAAAAGACTTTGCCTCATTTCAACCTCCATTATAATAAATGTACATTTAGCTCGTACAGGGATTGGAACTTTTGCAGATTTTTCAAAATTCACAGATCTTTTTTTCAGAATATTTATCAATATGTTTGAAGAAATGTAAAGCAAAGATATCATCTTGATATTGAAATTTAAGAAAAAGAACAAAAGCATTTTTAATAACTTAGCTTTTCTCCTTCTCTGTAAGTGGTTTTGATCAATTTTTTGATAAGGCAAAAAAAAAAAAAAAAAAAAAAAAAACAACAAAAAAACGACAAGAGCAAAAACAACAACAAACAAGCAACTAAGTTATTTGCAATCAATTTCATGTTCCAGTAGAGCCAAATTCACTTTTAAGTTTATAATCAGTGATAGTTATAAAATGATCACACAATTAGAACAGTTATTCATATTGGCTGTGATGTAATGTTCTGACCTGAGTACCAGTTACATTTGTAGAGTACAAATGGTGGCAGTAATTATGCCATAACTACATGAGACCATAAGGTTGTTCTAGCTATCTTTATTGTTTACTAAACTTAGATGACCAAAGAAGGGCTTGAGATTGATCTGAACTAAAAAGTTCACTTATTTTACCAGCTATAGCTAGAGAACAACGCCAATATTATGTGGTACAAAAAAAAAAAAAAAAAAAAAGAATTTTATGTCTCAAGAATGCCATCTTTAAGAAATGTGTGATCCAACAGATTGCAGGTGGTTGTTTGCAGTAGGAATTAACAACAGATTTAAAAGGAAGACGAACTAAATAGAAGCAGTGTAAGAGTGTAAGAAATTCAAGTTGAAGAGTACTTTCTGCCTCGCCTTGTTTTTCCTTTCTTTTCATTTGACATGCTAATTTTTCTTTACCCAGCAAGCGGAAATTGAGCAAATGGACAAGCAAGAGAAGCAGGGTGGAGTCCAGCAGCATAAGAGACTAACGGGAGCTCTCAAGAAGCAGATAGAGCTACAGCAAGGCAAACTAGATGAAGTAAGACATCTGCGTAACTAGGAATATGAATGCACTTGATAACACTAAGAAATAAGGAGAGGAAATGGAAAGGTTTATGTGGTAAACTTTCTATATTCTCAAAAAAGTTATAACAACCAAATTGAGATGTTAAGAGAGCACTTCTGTTTGAATTATAGAGGAAAGGAACAGAATGATGTGATGTGCACTGATTGCTGACATTCCTCTTCTTTTTTAGAGAAAGTCAATTCTTTGTTTTTCACATTGCACCTTGCATCATATTTATTTTAATCAACACTCTCTGAAAAAATTTTGGTAAAACTCAAATTTTTTAATCAGAAAATATTTTCCTTTGGCTTAGGTGCTCTGAGTTTTGATCTTAAACATTAAAAAAAAAAAACAACTTCACTCTAACAGCTCCAATCCAAACATAAAGAACTGCATACAACTTACCTTGAGACTCAAAAACAGTTGAAAGAAGTGCAAGAGTTTAGTAAACAGATTGATGAGGAGATGGAACAGTTGACAGAGATTGAGTCTGGAGCAAACCAAGGGTGGGTAACTGTCGGGTCTTACTGTGTTATTGATAAAGAAAAAAAATATCACTTTCACTTTTGTTACTTCAAAAAAATGGACAAAGAAACCACAACAAAAAAGCCGAAGCTTGAAAAATTTTTTGTGGGTAGTTGGAATTTCAAGTTTCAGAAGACTCATAATCACAGGAATACTGCAATTCTTGATGTTCTGTTTTTCATTACAAATTTTGAAATTTTTTCATCTGAAGCACCTTTGCTGTTATTAACAATATTTATTATTGTATCCATCATCTTTACTATTCCTATTCCTTTAACTACCCATATGCACTGAGTTCTTTCGTGCATCATAATCATGTTGGTCAATATCGTCCTGATCAGCCACGATGTTTTCATTACATTCGCTTTCTCTCTCTCATCAATGCCATTTTTATAGTAACATAGCTCTGAAGTGTGAGTTAAATTTCAGATTGCTGACAGCCCAATCGAATAAATACAGAAATTATTGTGGAAAAAATGACCATTTTCCTGCTCACATTTTTTTGCCATTCACACAACAAAAATATAATTTGTATTATTATATCATTTTTTTTAAAAAAATTATATTTCAGCATCATTCAAAAACTAAGATCTCTTGTAGCTATGAATGAAAACCTCAAGAAGCAAGAGCAGGAATTCAAAGCTCACTGCAAGGTTTGCTTCAAATTGTAGAATAATAATAATTTAGCCAGAAAAAAAGATATCCCTTCCTTTGAATCATCATTATGTATTGCTTGTACATGCCTTGTCTCTGAGATTTTGATGGGGGCTAGTAGATAAGTATGTGAAAAGAAAAAAAATCTGTCATTAATGTTGCATTGGCCATGAACAACTATGAATATATGTGCAAGCACATATTTGAGGAGCAAGAAACGAAAAATCAAAAAGTATTATCTCCTAAAGTACTAATATCATAGTTCATTCCCACTACATAGACCAAGAAAAAAAATCAATTTTTTAAAACTATTTTTCTTGTCAAGATTGATGCAAAAGCTTTAAGGCGATTTATTTCAATATCTTTTGTTCGGTATTCTTTTAATTGTTATTCTAGATATTTTGCATTTTCATTTTGCTATTTCGCATCTAAAATAATTCTTTATGAATCTCAATGCTCCCTTGGAGTAAGAAAACTGAGGAATTTTTTCTTTTCTTTTTTTTTTTTTTAATGAAGACATTAAATAGTTTTCTCATTTTGTTGTAGCAATTTCATATCATTTTTGTGAAAATACGTGTTTTGATTGATTGTTTTTTAGGAGGAAATGACAAGATTGAAAGGTAACATTGAAAAATTGAAAGAGGAGGGTGATGAGGTGGACTCAGAGGACAAGGTACATGTGTGTTTTTTTTTTTATCTATTTAGAAATTTGACTCTTTCTGTCATATAAAACCCCATATTTTACCACTACACATTTTTCAAGAAAAATCTTTGCTTGCTACACTTAGAATCATAAAATGTTATTAAAAATCTATTTTGAAGAGTATTTTTTTTATCTTCCATTAGTGGTTTCATTTTTTATTGTACCGGTATAACGCAAACAAAATGCTGCTTTTGTTTAAAACAAAAATTGTGTTTTGTTGATTCATTCTGCCAGGCTTTGAACATAATGTCCTCTGACAGTTTGGATCAGATTCAAAATGTCTCTGACTTTAAACTGTGACTCCAACTCCAAGCATAAATAACTCTTGGTATTATTCAAGTATTCATTTACATGTATTATTGATTGAGAAATTAGCAGTAAAAGTTGAAGGATAATGTTAGAAATATCTTACAATTCATTAACTGTTGCCCCAACAATGATTGATTCTAGCTTTTTTTACATTTATGCCATTTATATTACCAACCTATTCCATATGTTCATCAATTTAATATTAAAAAAAAAAGTATTGTTTGATTTAAGCTAATTTGAATCATGCAATATGAAGATTCTGTTCTTTTCCATTTGATTTCAGGCACGAGTGAATCTTATTGACAAGCAATATGCAGCAGATAAAGAAAAACTGCACAAGATTCGTCTGTTATTAGTAAGGTCACCTTTTAAAATAACTTCTCTTATTCTGGTCACCCCTTATGTGCACGAGGCAGACGTAAGGGTTGTCAGTTTTAATACAATTTGATATTTAGGCATTATGTTTTGTTGGTGTTTCAGGGGCGATGATGATATTGAACTCGTGTAAAGGAAATGTAACAAAATATTAAAAATTCTTTTTTGTATTATCCAATGTGCATTTATTATTGAATACAATTCATTCTTTTTTCTGCAAGGGAATAAAAGAAAAATAGACTTATTATTTAAACTAGTTTCCATATCGAATATTGAAGGTAAAGAATGAAAAAAAAAACCTCCAAAACTATTGTAAGAACAAAAATAATTTAGTGCAATCAACAGATTGGTTCATTATTTAGAAAAACAGCATCTTTGATTATAACTTTGATTATCTGTTTCTTGTTTAACAAAAGATGAATATACAAATAAGTTGTATTTTTCTCTTTTGCTTCTTAAAATGTTGTTTCAATGACAAATTTGTTTCCTTCGTCAGGCCAAAAAGAACAGAGAGATAGCAGGGCTACAGAGAAAAATTGATGAAGTCCCTTCTAGAGCTGAACTTAGTCAATATCAGCGTAGATTTTTGGAGCTCTACAATCAAGGTACAGTTGTAATGATTCCTGTCGATAGTATTTTCAAAATATGGGTTTAGAAAAACCAAAAGGATAACTCAAATCTCATATTTGTTTTAGTTTAATTAAGAATGGATTTTTCTTAAACAGTTTTTTCCATCAGATTGAAATGATGACCTTTTAAAATAGCCTGAAAGGATCACCCTGTGGTTTGGTTTCTGTCTAAATCCAGCACAATTTATTGATAATATGAAGATCCACACAATGTATAAGATTGCTGCTGACAAAAGAATTTTTACAATTTTTTTCTGTATTGTGAGTGATTTTTTTCCAACTGGATGTTATTTATTCTTGTCCAATCTTCCTGCAGTTGCCTCCAAACACACAGAGACCAAGCAATTCTTCACGCTGTACAACACTTTGGAAGATACTAAGACTTACCTTAACAAAGAGGTAAGAAAATGATTTGAAGTAGCCTTATAAAGTGTATAGAGGAAAAAAAAATTCAGTAACAACAATAAAAAAAAAGCTATAGCTGTTTTCCTTCATCAATTTTTTATTTTATTTTTGTTGAAAAGTTCAAATTTTGATTATGAAGTCTTCTACAGGAAATAGAAAAAGAGGTTTTTTTAATCAATTATATATAATTTTTTTTTCTTTTGCCAAATGATAATGAGTGAATGCCAATCTATGTATGTTGCTATTTATTATTTATTTTTTTTTTTACATTTACTGGTTACACTTAGCTTATCAGTCAGAAATATCTGTTATTTCAAAACCCTAAACTGCATTTTAGATCTTGAAAAATGTAGCAGCCCCACAAAACATGCTGTGATGCCAATTTGGATAAAGTGCGAAATATTTAAGTACAGACAACTCACAGAACAACCACTAAACTGTTTATTGTTGATCTCAAGTTTTTATTTGTAAATTTTTTTCACAGGCCATTATCTATCAGTTGTCTAAACTGAGATTAAATTTAGTTAGAAATCTGTATGAGAATATGAAAAATGAAGGACAAGATAGAAAACAGAGAGACTGTGATGTGTTAGCTCCCAATAAGCCAATCACGGCTCATCCTGAGCAATGTTTTAACAAAATGAGGAATGGCCTTTTTGCTACCCTTGCTGCAGCCTCTGCTCAGTCCGGCAGTTTCCTTTTAAAGCTTCTCATATCTGAAATACAGCTTTACACTTTTCTGGAAAAAAAAAGGTTAGGGTGTGGGGGAGAACAAGTAGCTCCAAGTCATCGCTTCTTCTATGTCTGTTGATCTGATCCATCAAATCTGATAAACCTGTAAGTTTAGCTGCATTACTATGTAAAACTTGACCATAGGGTAGGGTGGAGAAAAAGTGGCACCAAGTCATCACTTCTTTTATGTCTGTTGATCTGACCCATCAAATCTGATAAACCTGTAAGTTTGGCTGCATTACTATGTAGAACTTGACCATAGGGTAGGGTGGAGAAAAAGTCGCTCCAAGTCATCACTTCTTTTATGTCTGTTGATCTGATCCATCAAATCTGATAATCCTGGAAGTTTGCCTGCATTATATGTAGAAACTTAACCATTAATTACGGTTATTAAAAAAAAAGGATTAAATGACAGATTTGACTTATTTTGTAGGATTATTGGAAATATCAGAGGAAAATATTTTCATTGTTTAATTTTTATAATCTTGCACATTTTTTCATTTACTGAAAATGCATTCAAATCATTATTTTTTCATTGTTGTTACTTTGATGACTTAAGGATCAACTGTTTTAATTGTTTGTTTTTTGTTTCGTTTTCAGGTGAATTTCTTGAACTCCATCCACGATAATTTTCAGCAGTAAGTCTCTCCCGTTTTGAATTGTTTGAATTGTTTTTCAGTATTTCAAAATGTGTAATGAATGTGAATAAGAGGAGCATAGGGAGGAACAAAGAAAGTCTTAGCCCACTCAATAACTTCCAAATGAAATTTGCTTCCCAAATTTAAGTCAAACACTCAAGTGTTTTATTTCTTTTGTGGTCAAAGTGTCTGCTATAATTTAATCATTATATAGTGCACTTTGTTGATTGATAGAAATTAGTAAAAAGATTAATTGATCGTACTCATATCTCACAGATTAAGATATACAAGAGGGATAGAAGGGGAGAACAAAACAGAGAGAGAGAGAGTGTGAGAGAGAGAGAGAGAGAGAGAGAGAGAGAGAGAGAGAGAGAGAGA
>BLXT01003960.1:113573-123610 GCA_019648995.1 Plakobranchus ocellatus | reverse complement strand
CCCCCCCCTGTTCAGTCTCACTGTCTGTGATTTTTACAACTTTTCTTATAATTTGCTCTCATTTTCTTTTGTTTGTATTTTTGTTTATTTCGCAAATGCATTTAACATGATCTGACTGGTTGTAATTTTTGATGTCTTTGTTGCCTAAATTCATCATTAAGTTAATTTTAGTATTAAAATTTCATTGGCACGATCAACATTTCATCGTTTTTCATTCTTCACCAGGAGCCGCAAGAAGAGAAGAATGCATGAGATGGAGGAAAAACAGCGAATCCGAGGTGAGTTAGTTCTTGTTATGCTTCTTACCAATTTGCAACTATGTGCCTTAATCCGCTATATTGAGGGTAACCGAAACACCGTGATTCAGAGGAAAGAAAGAAAGAGGGAGAGAGGGAGAGAGAGAGAGAGAGGTAGGGAGAGAGAAGAAGAGAGAAAGGGAGAGAGAGGGAGAGGCACAGAGAGAGATAGAAAGGGAGAGAGAGAGGGAGAGAGAGAAAGAGGGAGGGAGAGAGAGAGGGGGTGAGAGAGTAAGGGAGAGAGAGGGATAGGGAGAGACAGAGGGAGGGAGAGAGAGACAGAGAGAGGGAGAGAGAGGGAGAAAGGGAGGGAGGGTGGGAGAGAGAGAGGGAGGGAGGGAGAAAGGGAGAGAGAGAGGGAGGGAGAGATGGAGAGAGAGAGAAAGAGAGAGAAGGAGGGAGAGAGAGAGAGAAAGAGAGGGAGGGAGGGAGAGAGAGATAGATAGATAGATAGATAGATAGAGAGAGAGAGAGAGAGAGAGAGAGAGAGAGAGAGAGAGAGAGAGAGAGAGAGAGAGAGAGAAAGTGTATACAGTATTACAGTACAAATAATCCAAATGTCGATATGAGATGCCGCTTTAAAAATTTAGATCTGATAAACCCTTGAATCTAGATCTAACATGCGTGCCGTTTGGAATCAAATGAGATGCCGAAATATGCCCCTATTTATTCATATTTGCGCTAGGCTACAAAATATACGAACAAGGTGAAAAACAAAAGACCACACGTATCTCAAAAACTTGCAATTTGTTTCGGTTTCAATCGCTGATGGTTGTGAAAATTTTTCTTTACTCTCTTTTAGCGAAACATTTTCATTAAGACAATAATGCCGGTACACTGAACTGCTTATTTAAATGCACCTACCTGCAAATTTTCATGTTTCCGAGTTGTATGGTTTTTGAGATTAACCTGTTTGTTTATTTTTTTGAGATTACCCTGTACGTATATTTTTTGAGATTACCCTGTACGTATATTTTTTGAGATTACCCTGTACGTATATTTTTTTAGATTACCCTGTTCGTTTATTTTTTTAGATTACCCTGTTCGTTTATTTTTTTAGATTTCCCTGTTCGTTTAATTTACAGAATACGTTAGCTCTTAAAAGAAAATAAAATGATGTGTATAGTTTTATTTTTACTGTCGCTACAGTGTACGAATAGATAAAGCTTGCAATTTTTTTATTTATAAATCTTTCGATAGGCTGCGATGTTCAAGAAATTAATCGCTTTTGTCCACACTTTCTAGTTCTTCTCTTCCTCGGTACAAAAAAGAGAGAACACTTTCTTTTATGGCTTTAACCTCCCCGAAATAGCTGCACCTCTTTACGCCTTTACAATTATTGCCTATCGCTACAGATTCAAATCAAATTATGTTTCATTATTTTTTTAATCGGCCATCTCAGAACAGATTGTCGCTCAAAATTTTTTCGCTTTTTTTGCTGAATCAGTGTAAATTTAATGTCATTTTAATAATCGAAGGACAAACCTTAGAACTGCTAACCGAGCCATAGGCAATTGATGGAGAAAAAAAGCCAGTGAAACGAAGTAAAAGCTGGCCAATTAAGGTTCCATCAGCTGCATCTTTGGCAGAGTAGTGACATATATTTATAAGAGAGGAGAGCTTTCTAAAAGTGTGCTTAGAGGGACACATTACCTGAATTCATTCCAGGCATAATTAACAATTTTTCCGAGAACAGCTTAATTATTGTTGCCAAGTTTAGCGTTTGGAAGGCTAAATCAGGAGTCAAAAATGGCTTTTTGGTTGTAAATATGTACATTTAATTTTCAGCTTTCTTTTTCAGTTTGTAGTGATAAAAAGCCCAGAGAGAAAAGATTAATTTTTCAGAAAAAGAGAGTGAAGGAATTCCATAAACAAGCAAGTTCAATTGACAATGGTTAACTCTAGAATGTGTTGTACCCTCATGTACTCTTTACGGATTGATAACCCTTTAATGAGTACTTCTTTGTTCAAATGGCGTTTAAATAATTGACTACGTTTTTCTTGAAAAAGAAAGCAAAACTGAAGAAATGGGAAATAATGAGTTTTCAATGGGAAGCAAACCTATTTTAACGGGAAAATTTCCTTTCTTAGCTTGTGAGGTGGGAGCCAAAAATAGAATAAAAAAAGAAAAGTTCAAATCAGAACTCGATCCTACGGATCGTTTCAGACTGATAAGGTAGGTAGGCCTAGATTAGACTCTTTTCGTTTACTTTTAATGGGCAGTTCAGGAAACATTTACTCACCAACCACATCTCCATCATTGGGATTTAGAGTAAGTTTGGAGAATTCTCAGAGATAGGTGAGTGGTATTGAGTGTTATGTCATAAATCCCGCCAACTCTCGCCTTTGGTCGCTATAGGGCTGAAGTATACTGAAAGCAGTAGTTTGGGTGAACAAATTCACAACTATCAACATATTGCCTTGTTGCACGATACTATTTTTAGTTTTTCTCCTGGATTTGAATAGTAGCGCTAGCCACTTCTAAGTGTTGCCCGGTCAAGGCTACTGTATTTCTATTAGATCTATATAAAAAACTCAGATTAGTAGGAAAACTAACAGCGATACAAATTTAGATTTATAATTGCACAGATTGATTCGTCAATTTTGATTGCTTATTTTCTCTAAAGTTTTTACATAACCTTCGATCAGATTTTAAAGTTTTTCAGTTAGATCTACGGTTGCTTGCTAGACCGACCAGATCCCATTTTCGATAATACTGTTGTAACACATCAAATTAATCAATACAAATTTGACTCTGCGCTCTAATGCATGTTTCTATATCTAGCTTAGGGTATCTCAGAATAAATTACAATAGGCTCCAATATTTTTTTAAAAGCTGTTTTGGAAAAAATGAGTTAAGCCGCCGACACGCTGAGCTAGTGTTTAGACAGAAAAATGCAGTAACGTCTAACTGGCCGAGAGCCCGGAAACCAGGTGATGGCCGGTAGTGACGTTCCCCGGCAACAAGGCAATTGGAGAACCATATAGTTCCTTTTATGCGAAAGTATACCAAGCCGCCTGCGACTTTGATAGAGTTTAAGCGTCAGAGTTATCCTTAACGTTTTGCAGTTTGAGGCCAAGATAGTCACTCTGTTGGATAAAGGAAAGAGGGATGCCATTACGTGATCACGCATACTTCTTTCGATTGTTGTCGCGCGAGCCTGGGAGCCATTCTTGTTTCGCAAAGTATTATGATTATACCAAAGACTATACAACGTAAAGACCCTCAGGCTCTTTCTTAAGGCCTACATTTTATGCGTGCACGGAGTCCCGTGGCCGACGCCCCCCTTTGTACGTGGGTCAGAGGAGGCCTCTCGCTTGCATTACTATATCATTGCGTGTTACAAAATTGAGCCTAGGCTATAATTTCACCTCATTCGATCTATTTCTTTTGTTTTACATTTTGACACTCCTGCATCAACCTATAAAATAAAAAAAATATGTCAAATATGGAGCTTGATTATGTTTATTAATATCACTTTTAGAAAACAAACACATACAGAAGAATGCTAGCATTTGATTCTAGATCTATTTATAAAAACCGAATGTGCGACTACTTATTAAATAATATTATATATATATATATATATATATATATATATATATATATATATATATATATATATATATATATATACATATATATAAGTTATACCATTTTATTTATCAATCAACCTATCCATATGTTCATAATTTTTTTTTTTTTTTGGAAAAACTAAAGATGACATACCTTTTCTTGAGGTTGATACGCTAGGCAACCGAAATAGGTTTGAGAGGAGTCTGTAGATCTTAGGAAAGGCATGATAAAAAGATAGAGATAAGGTCTTGCCCGTGCAGCTCCATCGAAGCCCATACTTTTATTTGGAAGCCATCCTGATTTGAGTTATGACAAAGTCTAGGGCCCTGTCTTTAAGGTGTCCTGACAAAATTTCATTTATTTCCTGTAGGGAAACTTTAGGCTTTTTAGCAGGGTGCAATTTTTCAGAAATTTTCTTTAGGCGATACAACTGCTGTCGACCTGAGTGCAATTTTTTACGCAAAGCAAATTTCTTTGGTGTCAGTTCGCGTACTGGCTTGGCAGAGTGTGGTTTTTCTGTATGAATTCGTTCCTCAAAAATAAAATGAAGTGAAGATATAGGCATACATCTTTTTTTAGGAGGCAGTCTGCGTGGAGTCACCGACAGAGGTTTGTTTGGTATGCCAAACACAGTAGGTACAGCACAATGAATCAGTTTGTTTCTGAGGTCAGGTTTCATGAATTGAGACACTTCGAAATGATCAGCACACAGAACATGGTTTACAAAGTTTTTCTGTTGGTTTTGGATGAAGATCATCTCGCCTCACATTTATAACCCATTTCTTGCACCTGAAAAAAAAATAAATTTACTATGATTTTTGGGATAAATAATCTTACAACCTTCCTGTTTGGAAATTAGATTTAGATCTATCTTTAATTCGATGTATAGTTTTCCTTTATTTTTATAATGAATCAAACAAACAAGCCATAGGCATCTAGAAATCTAGCAATACCAAATGGAAAATGCGCTGTTCATACCCACCAGTCCTGTCTGCTAGATCTAGATCTAGATTAGTTTCTTCTTTTCGTGAAAACAACTAGATCCCATGAGAATTTACAAGTGTTATTACTATGCTTACCTTTCTGGGTCTTTTGGAAATCTAAAAAAAATGACACCCGAAGATTTTTACTGTGATTGTTGGTGCAATTTATAGCAGAGCACCATTTGCCAGAGTTGCTAGGACGCTTTGCAGGAGCCGCCATTGTTTACTACTGGTTGACTGGCTATACACGTATGCCGCTTGGTGGCGCTGCAAGTAGGCTGTGCATGCAAAAACAGCTGAGCTGAGCATCTTTAAGATTTATAATATCTTTGGTTATACTTTTTTGGTTAAAGCGATACACTGTCCCTTACGTCAGTTACCACAAGTCAGTGTCGCCTCTAGTGTTGCCCCAGCCTTAAGATGGCCCTTTGTCTCAGGATCAAACTTGCGAGGAATAACGAGAAACGTTAAGCCTGCGATTGCGAATTAGTAAGTGTTGTACCAGCCTTAAGATGGCCCTTTGTCTCAGGATCAAACTTGCGGGGAATAACGTGAAACACTAAGCCTGAGATGGCGAAGTAGTAAGTGTTGTCCCAGCCTTAAGATGGCCCTTTGTCCCAGGATCAAACTTGCGGGGAATAACGAGAAACATTAAGCCTGAGATGGGAAGTAGTAAGTGTTATCCCAGCCTTAAGATGGCCCTTTGTCCCATAATCAAACTTGCGGGGAATAACGAGAAACATTAAGCCTGAGATGGCGAAGTAGTAAGTGTTGTCCCAGCCTTAAGATGTCCCTTTGTCCCAGGATCAAACTTGCAGGGAATAACGAGAAATATTAAGCCTGAGGTGGCGAAGTAGTTAGCAGATAATATTGTCTCAAAGAGCCATCCAATTAAAGCAGGATGAAGAGTCAGGACTCGTAACTAGTATAAGTTTCAGTGCGAGTTATGCTTACTTAATGCAGCGTCACCAGGGGCTACAGGAGAGAAAAGACCTACTATAAACTGAATAATACAAATGCCACCCCTTTAATGATAAAGTTTTAAAAATGCTCTTAATATTAAATCTTTTGTCTCTATGTTGATTATTGTTGTATATTAAATATTGATATTAAACGCCTGAATTGAATTCGATTCATTAGCTTTAAAAAGTGTCTGACAAAGTAAAAAAAAAAGAGCAATTTAATCCCCGACTCTTAGAAAATAGCCTTATTTTGATATTTCTTGAGAATAATGCGACACTACTAACTTGAGTGTAGAGGGCACTGGAGAACATACAAGAGAAGGGGCGGGTTTGACGAGGGAGGAGAGGCAGAATAGAGAACCAACACAAAATACAAGGTATTAATTTGATGCTGAAATGAGCGATGGATAAAGCTAATGTCTATCTGATTATCAAAGACCGCCATTTTTTATGCCAATATTCTCTAAGAAAATCAATAAACCCGTCGCTCAGACGACCACACGTTCAGGTTCAGTGAAGAAGACTGTTAGAAACAAGCTACATGGCGGTTTTTTTTCAATCTTGGAATGTATTTTTTCGGCACTACTTAAAAAAATCTAAAAATGACCCTTTCGCAAAAGAAAAGCAAAGTGAGCCCCAATATCGCAAGAAGCTTAGGAGTGAGATTTTGACGGGATTTTTTGGGCATACGGCACTGAGAGATTGTTTTGCTTCGTTTCCAACGCCGTTTTTTCTTTCACCGAGTTTCGAAAGACGTTACTGAATAACCGTTGCTATATATGACACAGGTGTGCAGAGAATGACTCTTTGATACTGACTGGGTACCAAACCGGCTGCCTGTTGTATAGTGGCCAAGCTCTCTACCAATTACTCATTGTCCATCTGTGCTTTCGTATTAAATGTAACCCAAAAAGTGTCGAGGGCAGATTAAGAAAGCTTATATTTCTGATGTCCCCCGATTTGTGGCCTGAAAAAGATTACTCGCTTTTGAAACGAATCCACGCACTGCAATAGAAATTTCCGAGATAAAATGGAGAAAGTAAATCAATTTATAGATCCCTAACAAACACATAGGAAGGTTGGATAAGCTAGAGATCTAGGGCGGTGTACAGTGTTCTAGGCAGCATGACCGTGCTCATCCTTAGACCTTAGATTAAAAAAAAAAAGCGTTTTGAACCTTTGAAAGCATTTAAAGAATTGTGGATAGTAAAATTATAAACGTGAACTTCGTTTTTTGTGTGTATAAAATCGGTATGTTTTAGACTGGTGGTAGATCTATATGGGATTTTATACTTTGTTTTCGACCCTTAAATATAGAGTTAGGTTTCTTTTCGGAGCAGCTCGAAATCTTCTATTAAAGATACAAAGTTTTATTGCATAGCAAAACTTTAAAAGTTAAAAAACAAACAAACAAACAAATAAAAAACCAACCAATGTACAACACCCAAAAACGGAGTAGCCCCCAGACTGCCTCATATATGAGTTTTCAACTCAGTGTTTTCTTGCTTTCTCGTTATGCTTAACAACAGTACTGGATCCCTGCCCCCTTTTTCTTACTATATATATATATATATATATATATATATATATATATATATATATATATATATATATATATATATATATATATATTGGAAAAAAAATTAGCCAAAGCTAAGGAAGGAAAACTTATGACGTATAGATGTTAGAGATTTATGAGAGAGAGAGAGAGAGAGAGAGAGAGAGAGAGAGAGAAAGAAAAAGAGAGAGAGAGCAAAGAAGAAAGGCAGAGAAGACAGAGAGAAAGAAATATAATGCATTAAAAATTTTGAAAACGTAAAAAGCTGAGCCTCCATTAGAATTCCACTGACTCACTGCATCCAAAATCAGAGACGGTAAATAAGATCCACAAAAACGTTACCGGAAACCTCTCAATGAAGTTAAGGAATCATCCACTGAAAACATATAATGAGAGATTATTTCTTTTTAAGACAATCTGAAAACTGGACCACTCATACACGGAATTTCAACAGTTGATATGTCAAAGGCATGAAATCTTTGATCCTAAAATTCCAGGCAGGACAATCTTGTCTTCATAAGAATCGAATTTGTATTATCTATTTGATGACTGATCATTCATAAAATGATAAATACTAAATCAGTGATGTGTAAAAGTAATTTACATTCTTTTTGTGAGTGTTTTTATTTTCGAAACCCTATGGGCACTACTGGTACAGGAAAGAGGCACTGAACAAAATCAAAAAATGTGTATGCAATGAAACGGAAGCTGGTGTTGGCTTCCACAGACCTGTAGGCTTTCACAGAAGTTTGTAGGTAAATCAATTTGAGAGCATTAAATTTATTGTTGTGATTATCTTCTTGAATTTTAACATTTAATTATTTCAGTTAGATTCAACATTTCCTTTTGCTCTTTATATTTTCAGAGTGTTAATAGCTATTCAATAAGGAAAGCTGTGGATAAGGAAGAAGATCAATCTGACACAAATCTCGATATCGTTGTATCATTGTGTTGAAAATACATATACAAAAAACTCTACCTTTTATATATTCAGTTTTTTGTTGTTGTTTTTGTTTTCGAATGCACAGATCGCCATATATATTTGAATGTCTCATCATAGACTATGAAACATTAAGTTAATGATAATAGAATTACTTTGCGTGAGAAAAAGCTAATAATCTTAATTAATAGTATAAACAAGGCAATCTTTGGTCGCAAAAAATCATCAAGTTGCCACAGTCAGCGGGAAGTAAGTTTTTTTTTTTCGAAGTTTTTAAAAGAAAAATATCTGTAAGAAAAAATTTTGCTATTGTCCAAACTTGTTCAGAAACGGTAAAACTCAGTTTTCGCGCAATATTCTTAAAAAAAAAATTATATATATATATATATATGTATATATATATATATATATAATATATATAATTATATATATATGTATACATATATATATATTTTTTTTTTTAAAGAATAAAGAGAAAGAAAGAAAGAGAGAGAGAGAGAGAGAGAGAGAGAGAGAGAGAGAGAGAGAGAGAGAGAAATAGACAGAAAGACAGGGAATGAAATTGAAAACCTGGGCATATGTCTAATAATGAATAGTGGGGTGAGGTGATTCAAAAATACAGTCGATAATATATAAACGCACACACTTTTCTATCTCCTCTCTCCTTTTCCGAAAACCACCCTCTAAAAACTGAAGTCAAATTCTGATGGCGCACCATGATTTGGTTAAGCTGAATTCTGCACCTATCATACACCATTTCCATGAACCAACGCTAACCCCAAATCCTATCTGGACAAAAAGATTATTTCCTTCTTTATTATATGCTAAATACATTGCTTAAATATCGGGCTGTTGAAAAAGGGAAATTATCACGTCGCTTACTTAGACACTAACAAGATGGGCCCTGACACTATAGAGAGCAACTATGACACCATGGAGAAAGCTCTGAAGAGCATTGTGTCAATTCTGTCACTGAGGAGAAAGCCCTGAAGAACACTGTATCAATTCTGACACTATGGAGAGCAACTATGACACTATGGATAAAGCCCTGAAGAACACTGTATCAATTGTGACACTAAGGAGAAAGGCCTAGTTGAAAAATGTATCAATTCTGTCACTAAGATGAAAGGTTTAGCAGAACATTGTATCAATTGTTTCACTAAGGAGGCCTAATAGAACATTATATCAATTATGACACTAAGGGAATAAGCCCATTTGTTCAATGTATCAATGGTTTCACGAAGGAGGTGGGCCTAATAGAACATCGTATCAATTGTGACACTAAAGACATAAAGCTTGTAGAGTATGGTATCAATTCTGATTTTGGCAGCAAACGCCAGTGTTTATAACATTATTATTAATATCATATACTATAGAGAACTGAATCATTATTTGCATAATTTGAATTACAATCTTTTTAAATTTATAACTTTCATTGGAAGAAATAAAAAAATCTGAGCTTTTGTAAAAATGTCATTTTGTTAGAGTAGTGCTGTGAAAGTATGAAATGTTAGGAGAATTAAAAACTTATCTGACTGAATGGGTTTGTACTTATCAGATTCATCCTCAATGCAATAAAAATGTTGAATTCAATTATCTTAAATAGCTCTATTGTATTATTTTCGGAATAAAAATCAACGTAGGGCTTTCAAGCGATCTCAAAGTACATATTGTTATCTGTTACCCTCCTCCCCACCCCCCCCCAAAAAAAAAAAAAAAAA
>BLXT01003960.1:555-11235 GCA_019648995.1 Plakobranchus ocellatus | reverse complement strand
TTTTTTTTTTTTGACGCGGGGGGGGGGGGAGGAGAAGAGCAAAGGATTTTTTTAGCTGTCAAGACTGTGTTGGTCACCTTAACACCAGCGCTGAGGGTCTATTGAGTTACAGAACTCTTCTGCCCCCCCCCCAAAGAAAAAAAAATTCGGGATAGATCTAGATGCTTTATTTAATCCAACGACACTTTGCAAGCCTCGTATAAGATCAAAGAAACTAGGCCGGTCTACTTCGACGGCAGTTACAAAAAAAAAAAACGAGGATCAACTTTCCATCGATACCGCATTTTTGTATTATGAAACAAAAGCACAAGCCCATAGTTAAACAGCCAAAGTGTAAAATTTTCCCCATTGGCGGGATGAACTACGCCTAAAGCAAAATGCCGGCATGTCTACATGTAGCACCGAGACATATCAATAACACACAAGCTGCTTAGTCTCTTTATGGAGAATGTTGAATAAACGTTGTGGACCGCAAATTGGATACTTGGGTTATGTCAAAAATAATTTAAAAATGTTCAATGCTATTTAAATAGGCAAAGAGTAGACGTCGGTAGATATTGTATGGATCCAACGGATAAAACGAGATAATTTTTTCCCATCCATCGGGACAACTGAGCGGGATTTTAGCAGGGCAGCCCGGAAAACGGAATTTATAGGCGTTCACCGGGATTTTTCCCGGCGAAATCGGAAAGTTGGCAGGTCTGATTAGTTCATTCAACTCAATTAAACTTCACGCTGTGGAAAAATATGAAAATAGCAGTAGTGCAAAGTTTGGTTAAGATCAAAACAACCATTTTTTTTCCTTTATACATCTGGATTACCTTTGCCAAGACAATAGCCTTGAAAAGATATCTGCTTCAATATTAATTCAAATTTGTAATGACAAGCCTACTTCGTGGTTGTTTTGAACCAGATATAGTTTGAAAAGCTCAAGTGCTATTGAAAACCATTGTTCTTTTTTTGAAAAATCCCTTTTAAATGCTGAAACTTACTTTTAGTAACAGTTATGTTGTTAGTGTTGATAGACAACAAATTTAATAAAATAAAATAGACACTAAAGAAAGAAAGAAAGATTATTACCTGGTAGCACTTTGCATATATCACCTTTACATATCATACACACTCTGCAGGGCAAGTTCTGGCTTGTCATATCCCATCTCCTCTGGAGTAAGTATACCAAGCTCATCTAGAGTTGGCTTAATCTCCTTGTGGATGTATGGCCAGATTTTGTCCTTTTCGTTCCCACATTTCCACTGATCAAGAAAATTAAAAATGAAAAATTCAGATAGTGTTTGGCGTAATACTATGTGTATGTTCACAAGCAATTCATGAACAGAATTTCAGGACTAGTTTATTGTTCCTAAATCTACAGGAAGGATCAGTAATTTTGTAAGAAAGCCTTCAAATAACACTTACCCAGTTTCACTTCAAAACCATATGTTTAAAACTGATTACAAAGCTTTCACGATAATTTTCTTACTTCTTTTAAGCTAATGCTCAAAATTAGGATTTTCTGAAAACCGCTCCTAAACACAGCTTCATGAAATTTGGAATGTGTCTCAGAAAGGCTAATGCTCCAATTGAGAATTCTCTGAAAACCTAATCCTAAACAGAGCTTTATGAAATTTGAAATTTGATTCAGGATGCGATATAAGCATATTTAATCAATAGTGACATCCAAACCAAATTAGTCAAGGCCATGATGCTTTAGTTGAGAACTGCTATCTACATGTGCAAATCATCAGGAGAAAATACTATTATTAAACGCAACTAACATATTACATTTACAGTGTTGACACTTTTCTTCAACATGTTGCTGATACATGCTGGCTCAGTCCACATGACGCATTTTAAAAGCAACCAATTACCTAGCAACAAGACAATTGTTAGAGAACCATACCTTGCAAGTCTGCAGACTTCTATTTGTTTTGACCTATTTTTTGAGGGTTTGAAGCTTCCCCTTGAATTTTTTCATGGAGATTGGACAAGTTTTGTGAAAATTATGAGGAAATATGTCAGATTCTGAGGACAGTGACATTGAAAACAGTCATATAGAGGGTGTTGAGTATGATGGTGGGAGCACTGATTCATGGCTAAATTTTGCTGAAAATAATGCAGATCAGGATCAGATTGGTCATAAAGTGAAAGTCCTTTAACTTCTAGGTCTAGACCTAGATCTAGGCCTGAGTCGATTCGGCAGTGTTGCCACAACAGTCTTTCCACTGATAAAGGCTATGAAGTACATAATTCGCTTGAATCTGACTAAAATGGCAAAGCCTTTGAATTGGATTATTTTACTCAGTGGCGAGTCAAACTCTGTCGTCAAGTTGTAATTTTCTAAGCATTAGACATACATGACCAGCACTGAACAAAACAAAAACTACTTGTTATACACAATGGAAAAATATGACAAACATGAAATCCATGGTCTTTGAAATTTTGTTGAGGTCTTTTACTCTTTTAGAAATACATTTGAGTACATTATAATTCCTTCTTTGTTTGCTAAGTGTGTTAATAATTTTCAAGCATGTTTTTGCTTTAATGTTGTGTCTGAAGAGCCAAAAGAAATATTTACAACAATTTTCCAGCATTTAACCCACATTCACCCTAAAAAACATAGGGTCTCATGACCCAAATTCATCTAAAATTGTACCATTTAATGCCCTTTTCATTTTCCCAGCTTACATGAAAATATCAATCTTGGGTCTAAAACAAGCTGAGAAAAAATATTTTTTTGTAATATACATTCTCTGCCAATACAACTAAAATAATGACGATGACAAAGTCCACAATCTCTTGGTTCTTCAGTCCTATTTGTTATGACCATCTTGGTTATACATTTTTACCTTTTTATATGTTTGCAAAGCCTGTTCAATACTTTTCAAGACTTTATTTATATCTTATTTCTTCTCAAGGGCCAAAAGAAATGATTTTCAATGATTTTCACCATTTAGCTCACTGTCGCCCTGAATAACATGGGTAATATGATCCAAATTCACAAAACGAAATATATAATACAAAAGCTTGTTTATTTTCTTATCTGTCCTGTAAATATCACATTGTAAGCAGAGATATTTTTTTTGTTGTAAAACAACCTTGTTTTTTCTGAATTCTGCCTTGCAGCATGTGGAAGAAAAGTGTTAAATTTTATCTTTGTAACTTGGGATCTTATTTTCCATTCTAATTCAGCCAAGAAGATTTGCAATTTGATACTTTTGTGAAGCTTCTGTGCAATTAAATTTAGCACTCTCAAGTGCACAGCCACTACTAAACAAATTTCAAGAAGCTGCCTTGATAATGTATTTATTGAAAAAGACATAAATTAAAAAATTAAAAAAAAAAAGGGTTCTCATGTAAATTTACCTGGACTGACTCGAGATACCTCACAGCAAGAGAATAGTCATTCAATCTTCTGCAAGCCTTCAAAGCAGCAATGATGATTTTAGGTTCAGGCACCATATCTTCACCCTGTAACGCAGATCATTATTTATACAGGGACTTCAACAGAAAAAAATCACGACTGTGATTATGAGATTATCAAATTCATTTTAAACAGCCATGAGAAGAGTACCATTAGAGTAAATTTTAATAAGCAGTGCATTATGATCATGACAATGAGATTCTAGTCTCATCAAAGGATTACCTGAAATAGAAATGAAACTATAAGTAAGGCATAAGTTAAATATAATCAAACAAGAAGTTTTTTCAGGAACAATGAAAAATTACAGCACGTTAACGAGTCTTAGCTATACTTGAAAAAGTACTGTGTAAAATATCATGCATAGGCTGCAAGACTGTAAAATGATAATGTCTAACACAATCACATAATTATATATTGTATGCTTGTCCAGCTACACAGCCTTTAAATGTCTTGCAATACAACACTCACAGTTATATCATTCATAGCTTTCCTGATTTCCCAACTGTCAATGTTAGGGCGCTCAAAGTAAGCAATGTAACGATTATCTAATTCCTCATCCGTCTCAACTTTACCATGACTGTGTCGGATGGCATTGGATGCTGTCACAGGGGAAAAAAAAGATTCAGTTAAGAGTGCATATATTTATACATTTTTGAAAACTTCAAAGTTGAAGCAGGGTAGTTTAGCTAGCACATATATATATGTTTCAAATAAAAATTGCTGTATAAACCAATGAGGCTTATGAGCTATAATCAAAGCCAGTTAGATATGGAGTTGTTGTCCATTCTTTCAACCCTTCCGTAACACTACATGATTTGTTTCCCCAGGCAGTCGAGCAGAAAAAGAAGGCAATGTTCAAGTGTATCTCGCATATATATGTATATACTTGTGCATCTCCACAATTTGTTGTTTTCTTTATAAATATTATAAAAGAATACAACCACCAACCCAAACTTATGAGAACAATCTTGATAAACCCTTTAAGGCAAAAAGTTGTTACGTATAGTCTGTGTTGTTAAATTTGTTCTTACAAGTTTAAGTCGGTGATTGTATTCTTTTACTATATTTATTTCATCTCCTTCAACCACCATTGCATCTTCAGGATCTTTAAACTTATTTAGATGTTTCCGGGAGTGCATCATTTGTATGCTTTTTTTCATTTATAAGACTTGTGAAATGCTTAAAAGTAAAATGATGAATGATTGTTTTCTCTGTATTTATGGCTTCAAATGAATGTTTATGCAATTTTAGCAAACTGTGGTCTCAATATTAAAAAAAAAAAAATTATACTAACAAAATAATTTCCTGAAAAAAAAAAAACAAACCGATTTATCTTTTCAATTTGTTGGTGAAAAATGAAACTGAATACTTTTGAATTAGGTCATGCACATGTACTGTCACTGTGATATCACCAGCATACAGTGGAACACGTTTAAATTGAAATTCTAGGGAATGTGATTTCTATTTTGGTTTAATCATAGGTGAGTAACCAGCTGTGAAATATTAACTTAAACCAATCCCAGGCATTGTCACACCACAATGTGAATGAACACACCTATCCACAAATCTTTCTCTCTTTCTAATCAATTGCTTTATCTCTTTCTCTTTCCTTTTCAATTAAGAGGTTCTTGCGCCTGTTAAGTGTTATCAATGTAGAATAATAAAGTTCTCCAAACTTCATCATCGGTCTTGAAGTCTCTACTTTTACAATTTAATCATCACCTAAGTTTTCTGGTACTGAAGTTCTCAACAAGAGAGATGGCTTTATTACTGGCTGTGATGCAACAGTGTTTGCTTAGCTTAGCTCTGACGAGACCTAGACATGTAGGGAGTGTCTGGCACGGTCTCACTCACTGCGTAACTGAGTGGTGGAAGAGAAGGGATGGGCAGGTGTGTGCAGTAGACCTAGACTTAGGCATAGGGCCTAGCTGTCTGTAGTGTGAGGTACCGGTAACTAACAGTAATGGGTTTGCATGGAGTAATAATGCAAGAAAAAAAGGGAAGGGCAAGGAATGTAAAAAAAAAAAGTTTTTTTTTTCATGTGTTGGTCGGAGAGTGACTGGGCTTTATCGGTAGCTTTTATTTCGCTTTAGTGATAGTTTGGCAGCAAACGCCTTCGGTTTACCGCATGTTTAATAAGAAAGGATAAGAGGAAAAACAGAAAGCTCTTTAATTTCTTTTCGGTTCAGTCGTTTTCGGTTTAGGTGCGGTCTACTGTATTTATTTCTATGTGTGCATATTTGGAAGTCTTGCCAAAATTTAGAAAAAAAAACAACCAAAAAAAAAAAGTATATTTTATTAATTTTTACCTTCAAACTTGTCTTTTTAAGGTAGCAATGATATTAAGATTTTAAGTTCTGTTCCAGAGCAAGTTGTGATAAATACAGAAGTTGCTGTATTAGGGACAAGATTATCTCCCTCTCACTTTCACTTACTTTCAATTTCAGTACTGCTCCTCCAGTTTTTTAATAGTAATAATACTGTCTTGGTTGAGAGGAATACCAAGGTATATTTTGTAATGTGTAGAGGGGAGGACACATTTTTAATATTAACCTAATCATCTCCATTTGTATTGTGTCACCTTAAGTGCACGTAGATTTTAAGTATTCAGTATTTCCATGTAAATTATCTTGCTTTGTAAAGGTAGTACATGGTTTAAGATGACAATCAATAAACTAAATCTAAACTTGATTGGTTCTAGTTTCATTACTGAGCTATTGTCTGTTGCATGAATCTAAGCTGAGTTCCACTGTAGGCAAGCTTATGATGTTGTAGATGGGCCATTCCAGCGTAACGGACGTCACCATCAGAGCAGTTTTTGGATCTATTTATTGCCACAGCAGTGATGCATTATGAGTAAGGAACCTAAAAAAACTCAGTCAGCATAGCAGCACCAATTGTCTACAAGGCACTGTCTTCGAATGTTTATTCTGATAATTTTTTTGTGAGATAACTGCAGCGTAACGGACGTCACGGATTTAGCCATGGACTTAAGTGTACGCTTAGACAAGCTCAAAACTCTGTGAAGTTTACAATGCAAATCATAAATAAATGTGTTAGGGCAATAGCCAAGGAATTAAAGTACATTTTAAAAAAAACAGCTCGTTGGTATCTGTATTGAGTCGGGAGATATAGTCTAGAATATGTGTAACGGACGTCACGTAACGGATGTCACCGATTTGTCCACTTTATATCAGCCTCACATTTTAAGTGGTCAAGGCCTTTTAAATTCATATTACCTTAAGTCTTTGATTATATAAGGCAAATAAAAGCTTGTGTGGTATAAAGGAGTGGTAGTTCTTAGGACTTTTATTTACAGAAAAAAATAATTGTAAACCAAAAAAGTCAATGTATGAAAAATATAGGTGAAATTTAATTTTGAAACTTTAAAACATTTGAACACAAACTGGAATTCATCTGAGGAAAAACTTTGCCATTTAGACGCAATTAACACTGAAATTACAGTGTAGTATTTTGAAGTCTACAAACATCAAAGCTGTGAATTTTTAAGCCAGACACACATACACATATACTCTATCACTCATACACATAGGCTTTCTCACTGACTATTTCACATTTTACGGTTATCTCAATCAAATATTTTGAAACAAAATTTACGTTGAACAACACTTTTAAATAGCACCATAATCCTTGAGCAGCAATAACTACACATTATTCATTCTAAAGTGTAACAGGAAAGTACACTCTTCTTCTGTAAATCCACAGTAGGCACAAGTAAAATCTCAATCAAATCTTCTTCATTTATCCAGACGTTATCCTCTCTCTTGGATAAACATACACACTTTTTTACTAGGCATTCAGTTGCAGTCCTGGGCACCTTCCTCAAAATAGATACTTCCAACTCTTTCATTTTACCGTTATGTTGCGTCATACAGCCAACATACCTCTTCTAAGCTTTTTTGGTATTAAATTTTGTTAGCACATAGGCAGTAATAAGACCTTTTATTTCTTTCCTAGCACAGCTTGTCTCATCCTGATCATGAGCTGCATGGAGCTCATGTCCAATACTGAGATCAAACAGAGTACTTTCAACTGACTCAGAATAAGCTTTCATCTTTACAACACTGGGAGCTACAAACAGTATAGGTGTCATGATTTTTCAACCTGAGAAAAGAAGATTGAAAGCAAAACATGTTATTCTGAAGTTACAGTATTTTCTATATCATAACAAGCATCTGGATAAAACCTTAATTTACAAAGAGGTTAGAAGAAAACCAGACAAGACGTCCTTAACTAAAAGATCATATTGATACCGACACCTAGGACCCACTCTTTTAATAGCAGTAGGGATACTGCCAAATCTGTTAGATGTAATTCTTTTAACAAAATTTTGCCCAGCCTATAAAAGCATTCAGGCTCAATCTAGATCTAATTAGCTTGTTATATGCTGTTTTGAGCTGAAAGGTCTTATTTCCCTTTACCCACAAGACCAATCTGACAAAGATTCAGTAAGATGAGGTCAACGGCTGTTGAAATTAATTTTTCAAAATTTCATTCAACATTTCTGCTAAATGCCATGTGTAAGCACTTAAAACAAAAGGAAAGCACTCTTAATTATGTAATGAACAAGGAATTAAAATCATAAAATTTCCTGGTCAACTTAAGACTCAAAACACACAACATCAGGGTATATGTGCTAAAAAGTTAGTATATCACGTGACGTCCGTTATGCTGGATGAACCACTAAATCAATGTTTAAACCATGAATTTTTGCATTAAAGTGGGCATTCCTATGTAAAAACAGAGAAAACAAAAGCATAACGAGGTAGCCCAATTAATGTTTTAGTAATCTTAAAAAAAGGCTAAAAATGTAACAGATGTCACATCAGCATTTGTGAGGTGAAGGTGTCACAGACAGTGGTATTGCATCAAAATGACAGCTAAGATTTTTAAAAACTTACACAATTTCGTTGTTCTTGATCTTGTGGGGCTGCTTAAACAAAAATATGTCAGTTCTGTGGCAATTTTTATGACAAAGCTCAATCTGAAAGTTGGGCGAATTTCGGTTGCGAAAACCTGATTAAAATAGTTTATAGGTGGGTATAAATACCATGCAATTTCTTTACGATGTGTGGAGATAAAACAAAAATTCAAAAAGTATGGTACACTAGAGATGTTAGACCATGAATTAATGATGGATTCCGAGGCCACAAGTGAGTTTCATTTTTTGACCCCTTGGTTTCAAATTTTCTGGAATGGCCCAGATGCCGTTCTAGTAAAAATAATTAAAAGATATATAAGGGAAAATATCCGGCTTGTGTCAACGTCCTGTTGCATGCAAGGTCTTGTTGTAGCTGATATCTACTGTGGTAATATTTCAAATTTTGTACTAATGTTAAACTGATCTAAGAAAGATTTAGGATTATGCACACAATGCAATATTCCATGATATCAGTGAATAAACCAAATTCAGTCATCTCATGACACTTTCAAAGTTTACTAAAGGCTCTGGTTCAGCAATGACATTTGGAATAAAGACAAATGATGCAAGAAAAAAATGTGTCCCTTTTTACATGATTTAAAGGTTACATTGTGATATGGCAAGTTGGATATCAGTTAACTGATAGAGGGCTGGCCCAGCTCGAAATTAACAATGGTCTATGGCGGGTGTAAGGGGCATAATCCTAATTTACAAAAGTACACGTTTTACAAAATTTGTCATAAATTTTAAACCAAGGAAGGTACAAACATAATTTAAACACCAAAAAATAGAAGATTGGATGCACTTTCTTATGATATATAACACTAAGTATCAGTGATATTATGGGATATTGAAAAAAATTGACAACACGATCTCGGCAGTGGGGCTAGGACTAGATCTAGATCTAGATCTACATTCAGATCCATCATCGTCGGAAGAGTCTAGACGTAGCCCATCACCTTCTCCCTCCTCTACATCAAAATTAACATCACTTTCATCATCAGTTTCAACTCCAACATCATCTACAGGGCTATTCTCATCATCACCTTCTTTATCCGTCGATCTGTCTGTCAGTTGCGAGAACAAGTTGAAGGTCATTTTGAAAAAATCGTTACTCAGTAACCATTCATTCAATTTTAGAACAGTAAACGGAAAACGAAAGTAGAACTCTTCAAGCAACAGAAACTATTAAGGCCCAGCCACTGTAAAGAAAATAAAGGGGCTTATTCCGTACTATAAAAGTGTATGCTATAGTCAAGTATCAACGGGCGATAGCGGGCGATCCCGCCAACACCCATAAAGGGCGGTGGCGGGCGATAACGCTTTTTATCAGTTAAGCATCTAAAGATTTTCTTTTCTTGTGCTCGTATTCAGGAGAATTGCGGGAGAAGACTAAAACACAACTGTATCCTCCAAATATTAACAGTGATTCCCTAGTCTTGCAATGCTCCCTTTATCTAATCTAGTTCCTTGTTGGCATTTGAATCAGAAAATAAATATGAGGCTAATGAAATTTTAGAGATTGATAAATTGGCATGAACCATGACTTTCAGAAACTTGCTGTCTCGATCTATGATAGACCTGAAATGAAAATTAAGATCCAGGCTTTTGATAATGTAAATGCTGTCTATATTCTATTTAACCTAGTTAACAGATATATTGATCAGATCTGGATTCTAGTCTTTCTAATCTTCTATTTGGACCGGTAAAGTAAAATGGATAGGCCAATATCTAAATCTAGACCTTCTGCCAAAATAACAGGGCCTAGTAATATAATTTTTTTGTAGACATACCTGCAATATTTGTTTTTAAACACTGGTTTGCACTTTTTTGTAAAGCAATAGCAAATCTTGAAGCTATTCTATACATTTTGATAATTTTTTGGTGATTGACCTCCAAGTGATTTCCAGTTAATTCACCCAACGGAAGTGAAAGTTGGAAGACATTTAATTATGTTTATTGTGTACTTTTATTAAAAACCAGAAATCCTAGCAATCTACAGAACAATATTCATGCTGACAAATTTGCATAGAGAAATAATGAAAGCTAATGTTTTTAAAAGATTAGGCTTTTGTAATAGTCATTTTGAGTATTTTTCAGCTAGCGCTCAACACATATAGTTTTTTAAATTGATTGAATAGAAGCAATTTGGAGTACTTTGTGCTTATGGCCTCTTCAGTGATTACCACATGCCACTGAACTATAACAGACTGCCGAAGGACTTGTTCTAACAATATGGCGGCCGCTCTGGCGTTTGGAGCCGACTGTTATCACCGTCCTGACTCTCGCGTGCAGCGGCCATTTTCACTAAGGGGTC
>BLXT01003952.1:4522266-4536094 GCA_019648995.1 Plakobranchus ocellatus | reverse complement strand
CTCTTGATTCACGGAGGGCAAAAGGACACATTCTTGGTTCAAATAGAACACAAAAGAACACTCTTGATTCACGGAGAGCAAAAGTGGATACTCTTGGTTCAAACAGATCACAAAAGAACACTCTTGATTCACGGAGGGCAAAAGAGTATACTCTTGATTCACGGAGGGCAAAAGGGAACACTCTTGTTTCAAGGAGGGCAAAAGGGTACACTCTTGATTCAGAGAGAGTAAAAGGATACACTCTTGATTTGCGGAGGGCAAAAGGGCACAATCTTGGTTCAAACAGAACATAAAACACACTCTTGATTCTGGAAAGGCAAAGGATACACTGCTTATTCAGGCAGGGCACAGAGGACACTTTTGATTCAGGCAGGACACAAAAGATATTCTTGATTCAGGCAGGACACAAGAGATGCTATTCATTCAGAAAGACACAGGAAACACTCTTGATTCATGAAAGGCAAAGGGGATTGTTGGGGGCAAACACAGCCTGTCAACGGTTACACACAACTAAACAACAACAATCACTATAAGACTTAACTACATCGACTGCACGAGAGGGTCACACCATTAAAAGGCCGAACACCGGGAATAGGTGACAGAAAAACTATATTATAATAAACGAATAAATATATATATATAAAAGTAGGGAAGTTACACAAAGAAGAAGACAGATAGATACGAGGTGAGCCAAATACAAAAGTCCGCGCACGCAGGCGCGACAATACAGAGTAATCAGAAACTGCGTTACGAGATAGAGTTCTTATATAATTAAATAAGTTAATACAGATTAATCCACTCACGAGGAAACTCTCCTCAAAAATTACTTCATAGATCAATAGACTTATAGACACAACCAATAGATATAATTTATAGATATAATCTATAGATATAATTTATAGATATAATTCCCACACTAATCACTCGCACATGCACTTGCTTCTAAACTTAATCCATCGATGATTCTTGTCCGTAGAACTTGTTGCGAGCGGGAGGGTAAATCTCAATGTTCATAGGAATGTTCATATATCCATGTCCTCAGTTCAGACACGAGTTAAATCATGTTCATCACCCATTACACCGTCACCAACAATACATACTGTCGTTCACAGGTCCAGATGACAAGCCCTTACGTGAGGGATAATAATAGCTAGTACAATAATAGTTATAACGTTATACCACCACTTCAGTTTCACAGGAGAAACATAAATTCGTAGACTTTAGACAGCGGTCTGGATAGGCACACAGCCTCAAGCAATAAATATCAATATAGATTCAATCGCCACTTCTATGCGATAATACAGGTGGTAGGAAGATTAAAATATGTCTTTTCAGTCAGACGAGTCCGCCACAACCTGCAGCCAGGAGCATCCACAACTGTTCAGTACGAGGAATAAAATAGGAGTGCTCCCACTGCTGCAGAAATCCTGCCAATGTGTAGCTCCGTCCGGCTTGCCGCTGTCACGTGGCCTAACCAACCAATCACAACACACACACACCAAATACCCAACTATGCTCAGCTAAAATCAAAACATAACTACACTAATCCCAACAGAGATACTATTTATTCAGGAAGGGTTCAAAGACACTTTTCGGCCGGGTAGGGTACAGACGACACTCTCTATTCAGGCAGGATACAGAAACCGCCATTGATTCATGCAGGGCACAGGCGAAACTGTTCATTCAAACAGGGTTCAAGAGAACTTTCGATCCAGACAAGGCACAGGCGACACTCTCAACTCAAATAGAGTACAGGAGATTCTCTCGATCCAGGCAGAGCACAGGCGACACTCTTCATTCAGACAGGGTACAGGAGATAATCTTGATCCAGGCAGGGCACAGGCGACACTCTTCATTCAGACAGGGTACAGGAGATATTCTCGATCCAGACAGGGCACAGGTGACACTCTCAACTCAAATAGGGGACAGGAGATTCTCTCGATCAAGGCAGAGCACAGGCGACACTCTTCATTCAGACAGGGTACAGGAGATAATCTTGATCCAGGCAAGGCACAGGCGACACTCTTCATTCAGACAGGGTACAGGAGATAATCTCGATCCGCGCAAGGCTCAGGCGACACTCTTCATTCAAACAGGGTACAAGAGATCCTCTTGATTCAGGCAAAGCAAAGAGGCCGCTCATGATTCAGAAAAGGTAAAGAGGATATTCTTAATCTCTGTAGGGAAAGAGGTCGTTCTAATTTAGGCAGGGCACGGAGATTACATTCGTGAATGCTACTCTCAGGTAAGGTTGCTAACCATAAAATACAATCTTGAAAAATTATGCTTGTTGTCTTTGTTTTGTCATGATTGCTTTATGAGTGGGATAAAAAGTCATGAAAACAATGGTTGCAGCATGTTTTGTTTTAAATTCTGTATCTATTGTCATGAATTATTGACACTAGAAATACCGTTCACAGAATGTCTGGAATGTACAGATAAATGCAACCCAGAATGTGAGTATGGTTTCTGCAACCATAGCAACGGGACCTGTGAACTTTGCCAACCCGGCATGTATGGACAAGATTGTGATCAAGGTGAGATTTATGACCGTTCTGTTGCTCAAGAACTGATGAACAGTCGCAGTGGAACTGCCTTAATCTTGATTATGATGCTATGGAGATACACAAAACGATCGATTGTGTCCAATTGGACAACGTGTCATAAAGTGACAGGAGGCGGGAGAGTATTAATTTGGTTATTATTAAAATTTACCCTCTGTATTTTTGTTTCGTTTGCCTTAGATCTAAAACTATAGAGCGAAAGAGACTGTGGTCTAAAGTATTCTGTTCAAAATTTTTAATGTATCTGCTTGAATAGGATTTCCAGCTTCTTATACAATGACTGAAAAAATGCATTGGTACAAATCGTTACCTTTTTCTGGAAAAAATGCAATAGTCCATATCGGCATTTTTATCTTCATTTCTTTCTTTTTATTCTTTGTTTTATGAAAAGCTTTTTTTCTTAAAAAATAATAAAACTTGTCTTTACTACCATAACTACATTTAGTCACCTTCGTGTGCTTAGTTACTGAAGAAGAGAAACAAATAAATAAAATCTCTCTACTCTTCAATTTGAACTGTCTTGAAATTTTTCTATTACAATACACTAAAGTTTTAATCGTCTTACTTCAAATTTTTCGCATTTCGATGCTCCTATGATTGTCGCACTAATATCAAGCATTATTATTTGACTGTAGAGTTCTTTACGCGCATCTTGTCGTTAGACGGCACTGCTCTTTTCATTGTTTTCCTATTTTGATTTTATTCAAGCAATAAGGTACGCTTACGAAGCGAACAGCGCACCAAAAAATTTTAGAATAGGAAGAAGGAAAGTGATTTGATCATAAATTAAAGGCAAAAGATAAAACAGCGTAAGTAAATAATTTAATAAGTATTACAATATTATTTACTTTATGTATCAATTCAGTTGCCATTGCATCCTTTGGATCCTAGATTTTATATTGTTTGTAGTGTTTCCTGAGTGGTGATCTTGCCCATTTTTCATTTTATGTAATAAACACACACACACATCTTGTAACATCACTTCTTTTGTATCATTGCTTTTTTTAAACTAACAAGTCATGATTCCCTACGTTTGATTAGGCTGTCCTAAGCCTTTATTGACTTTGAATCCAATGTTTTAGCCTTCACGACTTTTTTCTTTTCATCTGAACCAGACTGCCCTGCTTCACGATGGGGTCCAAGCTGTATTCACCAGTGCAGTAGAGATTGCTTTTCATTAAGCTGCCGCCCGAAAACTGGCGAATGCTCGTATTGTGCTGAAGGCATCGATAAGAACTATTGTGACTTAGGTATAACCTCTTTTTTGTCCAGTTGTCAATGTAAGTTCTTTTCCATCAGAAAATCAGAAATAAAAAAAGAGATCTTCTTTATTGGAGCGTGGATGACGCAATAATAAGTTAAGTTGCCTGGAAATCTGAAGCTCCATACCTGATAAAGATTTGAACTCGTGCTGGGCACATGACGCAGTCTGAGGAATCGACTATCCGAACAACTATCGGTATCGATAGTATTCAAAGCTTGTTCAGCGATCTTAGATCAAGGTGCAAATTTCGGAAAAGCCCGAGGCCAAAGAGGAGTAGAAAATAAAGAGGGGAAATGGTGACGTTACTACATAAGGTTGCACTAGGCTTTGGCGACTAGCGATGAAGCGCAGTAAACAGGAAGCACGTGACTAATTTAAACACTCTCAGCGCTTGGTAGATACATTTTTTTATTCTTATTATTCTAGCCACTAAAGCTTGAAATACTCAGTCTATTTACAAAAGGAAAAAAAAAGAACTCCTACAAGTACAACTCTGGGCCTTTGGAAAAGTGGTGGAAAGATAAATCTGGTCGACTGTTCTTAATATTGTTACAATTTATCGCTTAATAGCACTGACAATGAGGATTTCGCAATTTATTTGCACCAATACTGAAAAGTGCAGGATAAAGAAAGTGGTAAAATTTCAAATCCTAACAGACAATACGGTTTGTTTATCGCGCTTGGCAGCTAGTTGCGAAAAGCGGCTCATTTCTAGTCTTGTTTTTCTCTGTCTTCGCCTGAGGGTTCCCATCTAAGCTGGAATTGCACAAAGTCGCAATTTTGGGAGCGGCAAATTTAATTTTGAATGGCTGCTGGAAAAAAAAAAATGTCTCAGAACACTTAGGCCAGAGAATGAACGGGCTAGATGTTTATAAGACAAACACACTTTTTTGTGACTGCTGCAGGCATAAATGAACAGGTAAAGAAGAAATATTTTTCGTTCGCTGGAATCATCACTAGACATAAAGCGAGTCCCATACTCATACAGAGCAAATAGGAACCCGGGGCAAAATATTTTTCTTAGCCACAAGCATTGTGAGGTTATACGCCTTTTCTTTCCCTCCCGCCAATACTTTAGCTGAGTCAAAGACCTAGTCATGCAAATTGCTTCTTTTAGAACATCGTGTAGGCATTGTGTGATTGCAAGAAAATATAAGAGGTATACGATGGTGCGAAAAAAAAAACAACAAAACAACAAAAAAAAAAAAACACACACACACACAAACAACAACCAACATCTGATTAAAACTCTAATTGATTCTAAACATGCGCAACCCCTAGGCATATGATGTCCTAAAGAGGGCATATTAGCACGGAGGATATACAGGGGAAACACATACAATTCGGACTGGACTGAGGAGTTCATTTTCAAGCAATAAATTTTTTGCCATGAAATGTATTAAAACACTTTCCACTTAGTTATTAGATTATAATACACAATATGCAAGCTGCTTTCAAATGTGCGCTTTCAATTCAAAACTCTTTTAGTTCTGATGTTAAGCACATAAGGAAAAAATAGAAAGGATTTGATTGTAAAATTATAAATTTTGTTTGAGAAAAACCGGAACACAAATGTTGATTCTGTATTATCTTAACACTCAAAGGACAGGTTTTGCCACCTATAGTTAGCCCTCCCAGACCAGGGTTGCCACCCCCTTGTTCAATTCCCAGGACTAGAGTCGCCGCCCCCCTTTTCTAGAAATTACGCCTTTAGCACCAATAGGGATAAGCCTATAATGAAAATCCTTTGTATACCCACGCCTGCAAATTGATAACAAAAGAGTTTCGTTTCAACTGGGCCGGAACTAGAAAAATAAGGTCTAGACCAAGAATATTTTTGGATTGGAATAGAGTAGTGGACCACCTGTTGCAAGAATACTCGTCACTGGTCCTTTATAGCTGGGTACTTTTCGCTAGTACACTCGTCGCCAGTCTTTTATGATTGTTTTTATTTTTTTTTTCGCAAGTATTCTCGTCGACTGTCCTTGAGGTGTTTTTTTTAAATGACGTATTGTTTTGCATGAAAAAAAAAAGAAACAAAAAAAACACACCTAAACCAAGCCAAAATAAAAAAAAAAAGATAATGGTATCCTAGAGATGCAGTTTGGTCCTAATTATTATGACCTTTTGAATCTAAACCATAACAATTTAAGATGATTATTAATGAGAATATTTTACACCACGTTTTCTTTTTCAAAGCAAGGAGAAGACCAATGTATCTAAAAGGAGCTTTGGAGACTTGCTTAACATATTACGTGTAAAATATTGGTTGCTCACCAACAATGCATCTTTTGGTAGTTTTCTGATTTGTGCTTTAGCCAATCTACCAAAGTTTCTTTTTGTAAGCTTCTTATGTAAGTATGTAAAACAGCGAAGTGCATTTTAAAATCTGGTTTTACCAATAGGAATTTTAAAAAACACAAAAAAAAAAAAAAAAAAAAAACACCACGCATATTTAGGCGATTTCTAAGGAATTAAGGTAGTTTCACTTATAAAAATTTCATGACAGATTTACAGGAAGAGATGCTTGGTACTGAATTTAGGTATTTCATTTGCAACAATCAATTGGGGCAGTTTTTAACTTTGAGCCGATTGAAAACATAAACCGAGTAATCACTGTATGTGACTTAAACTTTTATTCCGTAGCTCTTGCAACAAGCTCCATTTGTATTCATTCAAACTCAGCTCTTTATTTAAAAAATTACTTTTTCCTTGTCTTTAACAAATCTAGAATATAGGCCACGCATGCACATCTCTGCTTAAAAATGTCTTCTCAATACAGAGTGTGAAGATGGTCAGTATGGCATCGGCTGTAAGAAAACTTGCAGCACATATTGCTTTTACGGTTCCAAAACCTGCAGCCATGTAGACGGAGAATGCACTAAAGGTTGCGTGGCAGGCTTTAGCCCGCCACTCTGTGTCGACGGTAAGGACATGCATACACAGAAGCTAAACCCTTGCCAGTTTGCTTAGGTCGTAAATCTTAAACAGAGTTTAGTGTTAATGTTATCTGGTACATAAAATGCATAGTTATTCTAATTGAATTACCATTACAAGCCAGTTATAAAAGTCAAAATGTATGTAGGTATGTAGGTGTGTATGTATGGATGGATGGATGGATGGACAGATGAACTGATGGATTGATGGATGGATGAATGATATATATATGTGTGTATAATACGTAAGAACTAAGGGAGGCAATAGAACCATGATCGTTAGCATTTTGAAGTTTTGTACTACACCCACCTCCCTCTCCCTGTAAAAATGTGGATGGGTTTTTTTTTCGAAAGAGATGTTTTGAGCGATATAAATTTATCTATCAATAAAATGATACATTAATTTTTATAATGTAGATGAAATTAACTTGACACCCAAACCTACTTCGCCCTGAGCTTTTTTGAAATCGTACTTTTTTTTGACAGACTCTTGTATTTTAAGGCCAGAAACACAATAATAGAAACTTACCAGAAAAATTCAAGTGGAAAAAGAATAATTAGGAGAAAATAATACAAAAAAGGAGAAAATCAATAGATCTACTTACAAAATCTATATTGTTGGTCTTGTATTTAGTCTGAAACTATTTCAATGCGGTCTTCTCTATGACTTTGACCAGAGTGCCCAAATAGAACATATGGTATAAACTGCAGCCAGGCCTGTAGCTACAACTGCTTCAGGCAGGAGTGTGACAAGAAAACTGGAGCGTGTATCAAATGTCCCCCAGGAAGAGTCGGAAAACAATGTGAACCTGGTAATTCTCAACTTTGAACATTTCACCTGGCTCTTCCATCGAAACTTTTGAC
Source organism: Plakobranchus ocellatus (assembly GCA_019648995.1). Classification (NCBI taxonomy): domain Eukaryota; kingdom Metazoa; phylum Mollusca; class Gastropoda; family Plakobranchidae; genus Plakobranchus; species Plakobranchus ocellatus. The sequence goes on along the minus strand of BLXT01003952.1, from coordinate 4,528,466 downwards.
CTTGTCTTCAAGATAACCTGTTTTGGTCTTTGACCGACTATGAGACCATTAGATCAGAATAGACATGTCAATCATAAGTGAGATATAATAATAATAATAATAATAATAATATTAATAATAATAATAATAACAACAACTAAATTTTGCTAATTCCTATAGGAGAAAAGAAAAACTGGTCTTTTGAGTCATTTGCCAACATACGTTGTTTGCAATTTTTTTATATCTCCTCCAGGTTTCTAAGAGGATTTTGTATCTTCTTTTAATACCTATTGATCTGATCTACAAAATACTTCATAACCCTTTTTTCCCCTTAAAATATGAAGAATAATTGAAACAAATTATGACAAAAGATTAAGTCTATTAAGTCGCAAAATGTTATTTTTTTCCTTTCTCCTCCAACTGAGATTTTTTCCTTCTATTTTATGTTTATCTTTTTCCCCCCTACACATTTATTTATCTATTAATTAAAATAGCCGAAAAATATAGGGCTGCTCCAACCTTTCGCCTCGCTCCTCTGTCTACCTTTTGTCCACTGCCGATTCTCTTTCCTTCATTATAAGATTCCACAGGATAAGATGATGTTAAATTTTCACCTCTGGGAATTAAGTGTCTCCCACTCAAATGCTGTCAGTATTACTAACAACGCAGTACTAAATGACTGAATTATAATGGTTTACATATCCTGTATGCTCAAACTCTCCAACCAGTCCCCTGATTGAATGAATCGATAATCCCCTGTGACATTTAATCTTTGTCTTTTTTTTTCACTTTTCTTGTCATTATGTGTCTTTTTTTTTCACTTTTCTTGTCATTATGTGTCGTTTGGTTGATAATGGATCGTTGTCTATTTTAAATGACACTTTGACCTTGTTTCAAAACAGGATTTTGACCATGTTTTAAAATGAAACAGTCATAGATTCTAATATTTTTTTTTCCGATGGACGTTATAGCATGCTTCTTGACTGATCTTTGACTATGCCTCCGTTGATGTTGTTTGAGTATTTTTAAATTGATTTGTTTGGGGACAGTACAGAGAAAAAAAAGCTAGTTTTAAACTACAATGATTTTTAATAATAATATTAACCACAACAATAACTACTACTACTACTAATGATAATAATAATAAAAGTGATAATTATAATAATAATAATAATAATATAACAACAGCAACAACAACAACATCAACAATAACAACAACAACAACAAAAATAATAATAATAATAATAATAATGAGAAGAAGAAGTTATTATTGCTGTAGCTGTAGTGGTTATTATGGTTATTAAAATCGCTTTTTTTATCATCCACAAATTTCGCTTTTCTATCCACAGGCTGTCAGTCAGGCTATTTTGGAGACCAGTGTAAGCAGGCGTGTAGCCCCAACTGCTTCAACAGCACCTGCCATGACGAGACTGGATACTGCAATCTCTGTCCTCCTGGCAAAACTGGAGATTACTGTGATATAGGTAGTTATCAGTTAATGGGTAAAATGAAAGCTTTGAAGATCTATCACGTATATGCGCAGACCACAAGAGTTTATGATTGAGGAAAATGTCTAAAAGCTTATATTAGGAATTCTTTCGACAGACTGGTCATGGAATCACCGAGGACGAGAGAGATAGTGAAAGGAGGGAGACACACATACACACACACATGGAGAGAAAGAGACAGACAGTCTGACAGACGAATGAGGGGGGAACTGATGGGGAAAGGAGGTTTTAAAGAAAAGCATATCAATATATGTTTCTCAATTTGTAATATGTACAATCAACTTAACACATTGGCGGTATTCTGTTCTTCTTTCAGACAATGTGTTCAAGTCTCCAACCATTCTCAGCCCCTCTAAGGAAAGTTCCGGTACTTGGGACACTGGTTCGACCATTGCCTTGGTGGAAGCCTTTGTAATAGCAGCTTTCATTATCTCAATCATTGTGATTTTCATCAAGAGGTTCGGATGCAGTAATATCAATAGCTATCTATCTAGAATAATAGTAGTCTACAAAACACTTAAGATTCCTTAACGCTCTTTGTAATAAAATGTTTCAAGACTTTTAATATAGCTATGCCGAATATTTCTGTTTTGTTAAATAAAAAAAATGTTCATTATTTAATTCAAATTGTTTCGTTTTTTACAAAAAAAAAAAAAAGGAAGGAGAATTAACTGGCAGTGGAGAACCTACGATTCACTAATTCTGATTCAGATCTTACTTGCTTGATACACACTGAGTATTTTTGTAAATAAATGGAAAAATGTATTTTGGAGTTATTCATTGCCAAACTTTCTTCCGATTTTTCTCGGTGCTTTCTTGTAATAAGTCCTACCGGCAATAAAATTGCTTGTCTTTCCATAATATAAGAATGTTACCCTTTCACTCTTTGATCTATTATTAAATGAATTCGCTTTTTTGTCATTAAATCAGCCATTGATAGTTTGAAATGTGCTATTTGTATTATAAACCCATGGGAGTTGTGCACTGTTGTTAAAGGAGTTATTCATTTCGTAATGTTTAGCAGGAAAACTCAGTGCTTTCTTGTAACAAGTCACACTGGTCCCAATATTTCTCTCTCTTCACTTGTTACTGGATTATTTATGTTTCCAAAGCATAATTCAAACGAAAGATTTCCCTTCTCACGAGTAAATCAGCTGCTGACAATAAAAATTATGTTGTTCTAGTTTTGTGAAGCCACAGGAATTATGCAGGGTTACTATACTATATTAAGGGATTATTCATTTTCGTTACTTTTAGCAGCAAGACTCCGTGCTTCCTTGTAGCAAGTCACATTGGATTGGTCCTTAGATTACTTGTTCTACATCGCTGTAAAAGAAAACTATTTTTCATATAAATCAGCCAATATTACTAGAATCAGTAAGAATTGTATTATTTTAACATTCGAAGATCAGGTTTTGTGCAGCGTAAGTTTACACTGTGAATGCAAGGGAGTAATTTATGTACCCATAGCAGGGCTGACCCATAGCGGTAGCTTTCTCCATGCTTTCTTAAGACATGTCACAGTAAAGAGAAAAAATACATATTATTTTTTAATATTTTATAAAAAATAATTTAAAAAATAACCGGTAGAGCATACACTATGCAGCAGTACCTATTTTGTCAATAGTTTAAATATTTTTCATGTAGGCTTATAATTACCATTATACATGTTTATATTGTTGATGCTTTGGTACTTTTTTTATACATAATTTGAATATTACTGCACCCCAGATTTGGACTATTTAATGTGAAAGATCTTCTAAATCATACACATTCAATTTGGTTTTATCTTTCTACCTTTACGCTTAAGTTTAAAAAAAAAAGATGCTAAGCATTTTCACGCGCTACTTATTGAGTTTTACCAATGAATATATAAACACTGAATAGTTATACTAAAAGATTAATACACAACATTGTATATATGATAAAATTTTAAAACGATAGTACAAGTTCAACCATCAAAAGGGTTTATTTCAACAAACAAAAATATAAGCCTACTAAACAATCAATTTAGTTTAAAAAGGTAAATGCGCCATCACATTGGCATATTCTTTTTCTGATAAAGGCTTTAAATTCAACATTATTGTTTCTTCACATTCATAAGGTGCTGGAACAATTTAGGTATTAAATTCAATTTAAGAATAAACATTAAAACGTGCAATAAGCAAAATTTATTCTTGAAGATAAACTGGACGCTCCCTCATTTTCATTTTGTTTCAAATCATGAAAGATACAAAAATGCATTTGATCAAAGCAAAAACAGTGTAAAACTAAAATTTAAAAATATTTTTGCGTTACCTAAATCCCACCTGAAACACGATAGAGAACAGCGACAAAGCCAATCCTTGTAATCAAAAGAAAAAAAAATGTTTCTGCTAAAAAAGGAGTTCTTATTATATTCGATTTATGTTTCCACACAGTTGAAGTATTAAAATAAAAGTGAATCTACCTCTAACAAAGAGAATCCTTTAGCATGAAAACTGTATGCAGTATTTTGTTTGGTTTCTTTTTCATGGAAAGTACTTTCCTGAAGGCTACGTTTATCAATATGCGCATTTATCATTTTTTTTTCCTCATCCGCATTTTCAACACCATTTCTTTCATATTTATAATGACATTTCCTATAAAAATCTAGATTTTTGTTACATTTGGTTGGTCATATTATCATTAGACGCAGATAATAGTATAGATACTCTAAGCTATAAATAATTGCTGTTTCTGATGGTTATCAGAAACTAAGCTGTTTTTTTTTAATGTGTCAACTGTAGTAACTGATGAAGTCAAAATAAATGCAAAAAACTTCAAATATTAATGTTAATTTTTGGGGGTCTATAGAAATTTTAAATATGCAACCATGTTGCTTTTTACTTTGCAAGTATATTTCATAAATACACTTCTTTTATACAAAAATCACTAACCTAAATGCTTCAATAGCAATTAATTTCCTCCTTTTTTTTTTTTTTTCCTTTTCAGGAAGACAAACTTCCAGTTTTCGAATTCAACGGTGAAGATGTCACTTTTGAGTACTGAAGAAAATCTTTGAATAAAAGCACGAACTCTGTCACATAAACCCACACACAGCGAGCCACACAAGTTCAAGTTCATTGTTTTGAAATGAAATTTAATAAATTGAAAACAATTTTATTTTTTTACGCTGAATAGTAATGCGATGCCTTTAACTGTTTTTTTTTTTTTCATAAAGCGAAAGGTACAAATGCATATTGTTATATACTCTCATTTTTAGAACTTTAATCATTTGAATATTTTGTTTTCTTACATGCCCCTGAAGGGATATTTCATAAAATTACAAGCCATAAAATCATTTACATTGGATGAGGTAACTAATAAGACGTTATCATTACAGCCTTGCTACAGTTTTTAAAGCATTGAACTGACTTGGGTCTAGTTATAAAATATGTAGCCATCATGATCAAAACATGTCTAATAGCATTCATGTAACGGTCAGATAGCTGCCAGTATGTTTGTCACCTTCTCTATGACTCTCTTTCTCTCTCTCATTCTTCTTCTTCTTCTCCTTCTTCATCTACAGGTGCCAGAGCTATGATGAAGGTCAGCGGTCGTCGCTTTTGTCACCATCTCTTCAGATAAATTAAGAAAATTCATACTGATCAGCCTTGGGATATGTCATGCTGCTTCTAATTTAGCTTCCATTGATATTCTTTCGTACAGGTTGTCTCAAAATTAGACTAAATATTTTTGTTGGAACATAACAAAATTCTTTCACGGCAATCTTTAACTTTCTAATTGAAAGGACATTTTTTTTCGTTTTTGAACATTTACTCTTGCCGGATTTTCCTTATAAATTATTCCTTTTTTCTCTGTATGTCACATGTACCCAAGGATGTTCACTTGGTAATTCGTAAAGTTTTTGTTTAATGAGAACAATTAGCTGTTATCTTTGAATTGCGATCATTTTTTTTTGTTAGCTTTCTTTTTCAAGTACAAAAAGATGTAATTATTTTCTACTTTGTCTTCGGTTGCGTTTGTTCTCTGGCTCTGCTCTCATTTTGTTTATGTTTAAATAATGATTATTTTGCAGCTTATATTTGCCTTCAAAATATCCAAATCTGCTCCTGCTGTCACGAAAATATTGCTCTCAACATGCATATCCACATAAATTCCCTTACATCGGGACAGCATTAAGTCCTCAGCTCTTTCACCTAAGATGGCTGTTCAAACGATCGATATTTGCATTTATTGTATTCACTTAAGGCGGTAAGATAGTCCATAGGACAGTTATCTGCCCTTATTGTTTTCAAAAGGTCGCTGTTGCCTTAAGCTATTCATCCCTATTGACATGACAAACAATGGCTTCCCTCAATTTATTCACCGTAAGTTCCTGTGGCTATGACAGTTAATTCCCTCCACTGAGCGATATGACAAAATAATAACCCTCAACTTAATCGGTGCACTTCAAAGTAGGTACCACAAACTGCCCGCCTAGGGTTGTTGAAAGCAGTGGCACACACATTTTTTTTTTAAATCTGCGATCTTTACCCGGTCGCTGTATGATGCATAATGCATGGAATAAAATAAAATTCATATCATCTTTTTCGTTGTCTTCTCATCTTTCAGAATTTGTATATTTTAAGGAGAATAAAAAAATTCGTGATTTAAGAATGAATCGACAAAAAACACTAAGTAACGTGAAACGGCGGTCGCTGGAGAGAAAAATCGGAAAAGTTTTTCTTA
>BLXT01003952.1:4256415-4271587 GCA_019648995.1 Plakobranchus ocellatus | reverse complement strand
CACGCACCAAAAAAAGAAAACTAACTGAATAAATGAACATAAAATTAAATATTAATTTTTTAAAAGTTCTTCACTTTCATGTTAATCGCCAGGTATTGATCTCAACCCGAGCTAGCCTGAGCGACCATACTTTTTATCAACTTTTTTTCTTTAACTTTTCACGGAGGCATATTTCCCGCTTATCCTTTCAAGTGTTTTATTCATAATACACCCAAATCAAATTTCACACATAGGTTTACGACGACAACTAACACCATCTTCTAATAAAACCACCAACGACAGCGAACAGATATGAAAAGATTCATCCTCAACTCATTCAATTTTATCATGATAATATTTATTTAGATCAAAAATTGACACACAAATATAATATTTTTTCAAAAGAGGAAAGGAAAAAAAAAAAAAGCAAACAAAGAAAATAATCATATTCATACAAATAACCCACTGAGAATAATTTAATAAAAACCTGAGACAATTAAGACGCTAAAAAAGAGAAAGTTATTTTAGGATTTTCTCACTCGCTCACTCTCCTGTGGTAATGCATGCCAAACTGAAGACTAGTGTAACAAACATCTAATCAACAAAAGACTGACTGACCTTACATTTAACCACATTTTCCTCCACTTCTATACCTTAGTAACTTATCAATTAACATTGAACATCAGCAGAGACAATGCCATAACATTATAATCATCATATTAATACAGAAAGCCAGTTAAATGATCTACCTTATCACATGTACATCAGACTTGATCCAAGAAATTTGAAACTGTATCAACAGACTGACAGCTGAATATTTATCTCCATTTGGACAAAATATTTGCATGCACTATATAATAGTAACCCTTTCTCTTAGGGAAAAAAACATGTCTACATGCACCGAGACATAATAACATTCCATTCGAATGGAAGATAATGGTTCAAGTTCAATGTGAAGAAAAGAAAAATGTGGATGCTTATTACTATATATACATGCCCAATGCCCTTGGGTGTAACAAATCAATCAACCCAGCATTTCGCATATTTCTGAATATGACTTTTTTAAAAATATAAAACAGTAGATACCAATATTTTTTTTTCTTTCATTGAAAAATAGCAAGAGAAAAATAGAGGTGAGGGGAAAAAAAGGTTAAAATTGACCATTTACAATATAGTCATTACTACTCAAAGAAATGTTATTTACATAAAGTAAGAAGAAGGAAGAGGAAGAAAAAGAAAAGGGGGAGGGGGAGGAGGTGAAGAATCACTGAAAAAAATCAAAGTTTATTAGAAAAGGATAAATGCGATAAAGGTTTACTGTAAAGGCATGTGGAGCAGACGAGAAGAAAGCTTTAGCATGACCAACACATAATAATAACATTCTGGATCTGGTGATCGGCGATAGCAACAATCAAAATAATATTCTGAAATCTGCAGGATCGGTCTAACACTATAACAAGAATAAAACTAACATTCTGAAATCTGCAAGATTGGTGTAACCCCTTGTTGAATTCTCCCAAGAGTCCACCCGAGTGCAGACCCACATCATTCATGACCAGCAACTTCGGTTGGTTTTGTTCGGAGTTGTTGTTTTGTTCTTTTTCGCAATCCTTAAATTTAAAAATTTCATATTCCCTGAAACTGATGAAATGACTACACACTGTGGGTGACACTACTTCTGGGGAATGAAGACATACTATCCTGACACGAATTAATATGAAACTTGCAAAGCCATCAGTTAAGTACTACTAATCAGGATTGTGATGTTGCATCCTCGGCCCTACGAAGTAAACTCATCTTTGGCGCAAGATCTTGGCCTCAGTTTATAGAAAGTTAACTTTTGAAGTTTATGTAAGGAAGATTTCCTTGTGCACATTAATATTAATAGTAATTAGCATTCAATCCAAATAGTTTAAAGGTTCCTTCCAATCTGATGCGGAGGTTCATCATTATACTTTTCTTTGGTAATAACTATTATTATGCATAACATACTTTTTAATATGACACCGCTAAAAAAAAAAAAAAACGAATAAAACATGAAAGCTAACAGGTTAAAACACAAAGAAGAATGAGATGAAACATTATACCATTCTTTTTCAAATTTATATATAAAACCATTAAACAGTAAACACACAAGTTGCCCAGTATACAATAAAATTCCAATTGTATACATCTAATTTTAAAAAGTAAGAATGTCAAGTAGTAACACTGAAGTTGAACAACACATGATAAAGTAAAATCATATACAGTAAAGTCCAATGTAGTTACACTTAAACTTTCACAATTTACACATTGAAGGAATTAAAAGCAAAATTTAACTTAAATGGGACATTTTTTGTCAAAACTACATGTAAGCCATTGAGATAATTCTCAAATAATTCCCAATCATTAAACCTATCCACATTTTGCAAACTCCCTCAAAATTTAGGGGGAAAAAAAAATCTTGAATTCCCTCCATTCTCATTCCTAGCATAACTATGATATAAAATCTATCATCACTTAGAAACACAGACAACTTGGAATGCTCAAAAGTATGTTACCATTACTATCAGTATCACTGCCATCATATCTTACCATAAAAAGATTTTCCGCAAATAAAATAATTTACAGCGGTTTCTTGTGAGCCGAGAGCTTTACTAAATACTACTCTAGGGGAAGTCACTCTGCCTGTCACTTTGCACAAAATCTTGCCTAATCATTGTACATTTTGCGGCGACAAGAATCGTTTGTCAAAATAACTTTCCAACTTCTAAAGCTCAAATTCTGGATCAATACCATGGGACACAGAGTGCCATGCAATACTTGATCGTTTCTTGCAACATTATTAAGGTAGTCGCGAAATCATAACTACAAGCAGTTTATTTATACAGCAGAATTATAAATATACAGACCAGAACTGAGTCAAAAAATTTCAGACAAGTGCTACAACCCTCAACTACATTTGATTAGCTTTGCAGAGACAAAAACTAGATGAAAATATTGAAAGTCTGTACTAAGATAGTGACATTAAATAGTTCAGAAAAGAAAAAAAAGGAAGAGGGGAGAAGGGTGTGCTGTTTATACTTGAAAATGTTGCATTCAACATCCAACTCAAGATATACAAGGACTACTTTAGGCGGAACTAATGAATCTAAAGTCACAGAGGTCTCTGACAGGAAACTTCAGATGAAAATCTGATGATATCAAGAAATACAGGTCTTTGAAGGGCGACTTAAGAAGATACTCTGATCCATATCAAGACAAAGAGGTCTCAGAAGGGCAACTTCAGATGAAAACCTGTTCAATATCAAGACACAGAGGTCTCTGAAGGGCAACTTTAGATGAAAATCTGATGATATCAAGACATAGAGGTCTTTGAAGAGCAATTTTAGAAGTAAATCTGATCAATACCAAGACATAGGGGTCTCTGAAGGGCAACTTTAGATGAAAACCTGTTCAATATCAAGACACAGAGGTCTCTGAAGGGCAACTTTAGATGAAAATCTGATGATATCAAGACATAGAGGTCTTTGAAGAGCAATTTTAGAAGTAAATCTGATCAATACCAAGACATAGGGGTCTCTGAAAGGCAACTTTAGATGAAAATCTAAAGAATATCAAGACAAATAGGTCTTTGAAAAGCGACTTTAGAAGATACTCTGTTCGATATCAAGACATATCAAGAGGCCTCTGAAGGGCAACATTAGAAGAAAATCTGATAACAATACATGTAGGTCTTTGAAGGGCGACTTTAAAGGATACTCTGATGGATATCAAGACATATCAAGAGGTCTCTGAAAGGGCAACTTTAGATAAAAATCTGATGAATATCAAGACAAATAAGTCTTTGAAAAGCGACTTTAGAAAATACTCTGTTCGATATCAAGACATATCAAGAGGCCTCTGAAGGGCAACGTTAGAAGAAAATCTGATAACAATACATGTAGGTCTTTGAAGGGCGACTTTAAAGGATACTCTGATGGATATCAAGACATATCAAGAAGTCTCTGAAGGGCAACTTTAGAAGAAAATCCGATGAATATCAAGACATATAAGTTTCGTCAGGCGACTTTAGAAGATACTCTGATGGATATCAAGACATATCAAGAGGTCTCTCAAGGGCAACTTCAGATGAAAATCTGATGATATGAATACATAAGGTCTTTGAAGAGCAACTTTAGAAGATATTCGGATGAATCTCAAGACACATAGGTCAATGAAGGAAAATTTGCTATGAAATCTGATGGACCTGAAGACAAAGAGGTCTTTGAAGGGCAATATTAGATGAAAATCTCATATACATCAAGACATATATAGATCTTTGAAGGGCAAATTTAGAAGGAAATCTGATAAATATTTAGACGAATAAGTCCTTGAAGGGCGACTGTAGAATCTCATGATCTGCTGGATCACAAGACACATAGGTCTATGAAGGGCGACTTTAGATAAAAATCTTGATGAAATCAGCAGCTTAACTCAATCAAATTGACAGTAATCAGGCTTTCTTTTATTGATACCATGGAAATAATTAAAAAAATATAGGTTAATATTTTTAACAGAAAGTTACACTCATGACACTCATTTCATTGCAGACCTCTGAAGGAATTCGCGTCCACATTACAAATTTTTTTCTTCCATTCAAAACGAGAACAATTCAAATACATGCGGAAGACAAAAGCTTGCTGGGTTATTTTGGTTTTTTTGGTTGGGTTTTCTCTTTTTTTTTTCCCCAAAGAAATATTGGGCCATTCTTGAGCAATATATAATGCAAATAAAGCATTAAAAAAATCTTTAAAAAAACAATCAGGCGCTGAAATTATTTGAATCCTGGGAGGATGTTGGGACCTTGTTACCACTGCCACCTGCTTTCATATTTGAATCAGTGCTAGATTCAGGTGGCATCATACAGCCAAGCAATGTGAGTTGATTTTTGTTTGCCTTTTTTTTGGGGTGGGGTAGGGGGGGGAAGGTGCACTAACTCCTTAATTTACTTCTTGAACTCAACATAATACAGTTCCTTCCTCTTAGATCAACACCTTTTCATGAAATATTTCTACACGACTCATAAAAGATTTAACTGACAAAGTCTTGATGTAAACACTGTGCGGTTCAATTTTTTCATTAAAAAAATTAACTTATTACCAGGTTGGTGACTGTGTCTTTTTTTTTTCACGAAAAAAAAAACCAAACAAAGAAAGCCATTCTCCGTGGTTCTAACAAACGATCTAATACGCCAACAAAAGAAAGAAGATACACCAAAAGAAAAAGCAGTAAAAATACTTTCTGTACATGTAAGTTCTTACCATATCTACAAATATTTATATTTCACTGCCTCTTCTTCACCAGTGAAAGATTGTTCTAGTCACATTTCCTTTTTTTTTTTTTTTGTGATAGAAAGTTGATGTAGTGGATGAAAATTACATGAAAACAATGTAGGCCCAGTGCCAATTACAACTGTACTAGCCAATCACAGAAGAAAGGATCTAGGATTTTTAGGAAACATTGATTTATGAGAAACGCTTGTGAAAGCTTCTGTAATTGAGAATAGCTTTTCACTTGAGAAAAAGGACAAAAACCAGAACTACATGTTATGTATGTGTAAATCTGTGGAATTTTGAAAAAAATGGGGAGATGTTTATGTTAAATGTTATGATTTATGTTTGAAATTGATTAACTGGTAACAACTATCTTTTTCGTACAAATTTTAGGCATGATTACCTTCAAATTTCATGATTAAGAAACCACTGCTAGTGACTGAAATTATCCATCAGATACCCATTTGCCTCTAACAGTATGAATTCTGCGTGATAATTATATCAGTCATAGCTATCACCAAAAAAAAAAAAAAATACCCTTCACTAAAGTGGGAAATAATTACAAAACATATGCTGCTTTTTCTTTTTGTAAACCTTGACCATGAATACTGCAAAAATTGCTGACCAATAACATCTATAAACAATGTGCTCTTTAAAAGATATGTGTAGTAATACAGCCATAGATTGTTACCATAACAAGAAAAACAAAACTAACAAAATGCATTATCAATTCTTGTTGGTCACATAAACCAACATAACAATTTAACAACAAAAAAAGGTAACACTAATGCATGTTCACATCTAAATCATCATGACAATAGCAATAACAATATAATTTTTTTTTATTTTTTTTTTCAAATGAAAGAGGAGAAGACCAAGAGGTTGGGGTAAGGAGAGGAGTAAGTTTGGTTTTGTGTACAGATAGCCAGTCCACGACAAGACGATCTCTGGTTTTTCAGACTCGTTGGCCAAGGCGCTGGTGCCAGGGCTTGCACCCACAACAAAAGGGTCTTCCTAGATTTCTGAGCGGGTTAGCTTTCCTCTGAGCCACCAAACCTCAAGTTGTAGGAGGGGGGTGCTACAATGATTTTACTAGTCTAGATAGCAAGGCAAATGAATTGTCAATTCCAAGCTTCTTAGCTTCAGTTTGCCTGCTCTTTACTGCTATGGTATCACAGGCTCTTTGGCCCTGGTGTGAAAACAAATATCTTGTGCAGCTTACAGAGGAGGGAGAGGGAAAGGCTAAGTGAAGGGAACAAGAAAGAGATGCAGACATGAATAGAAAGACAGCAAGATTCTTTGCCATGGCAACAGCAGCTGAATACAAATCCGGCCAACAAATTTGAATGGCACATGCACGATAATGGCAAGAGGAGAAAGAAAGAATCCATGAATTTACAACTGTAATTGTTTAGCATACCATGAGGACAGTTCTTACTATTGTCAGACCAGGTCAAGCTAGGAGGACAATAGGGCCTTTAATTTAAATATGTAAAGATATACATATTGGAAAAAAAGATTTTCCCAGCAGGAGAAATTTTAGAAGCTCCTCTTGTTTGGCAAAGTGAATATTAAAAGTTCGTTTCATATCATTCAAGATATTTATATGTGAGATAACCAGGGCGAATCAAGTACAAGTCACTGAGGATACTTTTCAATAAAACCTTTCAAAAAAAAAAATGTGTTAACTAAGCAACATAGTCGTAGTATTATTTTCAAAGCCACATACAGTTTGACAGAATTAAGATGGAGACATGAGTTTTTTTCTCCAAACAAGCGTAAACTATAAATATTCATATCTCAATCCATCCAAATTATGACTAGTGCCTGATTTAAGCTGGTTGACTCACATATAAATTATGAATGAATGTTAAATACTTTGTATCACATAAAAAAAATGACTATAAATAATAATGAATTAATATGAAAAGTTTGGAGAGAAAGCTTTTTATAGTAAATCTGACTTTCAGGTACTCCATAAATATACACTTAAAATCACTTGTGCAGGATCTACATAGCTTGACCAAAATTTCACCACTGCATTAATTTTAACTTGGGACTCACTTAGATTCAACTTATGAGACATAGATCTGTTTTCACAGTGAAAAAAAAATACATAAATAAATATAGGAAAGCATTCAGACCCAATGCAGGAAACGATACACCAGATAAAGATTTATACAAACCAAATGCAAGAGATGATACAGCAGATAAAGATTTATGCCAACATGACAATAATAAGGAAGAAAAAAATTAGTCAGTGCTAAAAATAATGATTCTGGGAGTCACGAAAATGTCTCTGTGGACTCACCTAAAAATGAAGAAAAGTGGACAGTGAAGTATTTGAATTCATTTTTTTTTTTAAGCATGTCCTTTGAGTCCAAAGTTGTATTTGAATATTTCAAACCATTTATATCGGCTAAAGCTAAATTATATTTTGTCAGCTTTGTAAACTTAACATTGGATACAAATATACAATCATTCTGTGCCATATACATACAAGCATTTCTAAAGTTGATTGCCATTGAAATTTAAACAAAAAAAAAACAACAAAAAAACAAAAAAAAAAACAGTTACACCTGACATTCAAAACTCATTCAAACTTGTTTCAAGACATACATGCAGTGACAATACAAAATGACATATTTTGAGGAAATCAACCAGGCAAAGAAACCTTTTATTATGTCCTTTCTATTTTAATGAATAATACCATACACCCCTAAATTTCTAAACATTATCTTTTGCTAGTTTGCCTCTTCTCCTGTCAATGTCACTGACTTTCTCAAATATTTCATTCATTGCAGAAGCTTCAAATAATCAATTGGTGGTAATCACATAAGCTTGTGAGCAACAACTCGATAAACACATGATGAAAATTTGATTTAAAACAAAAAATGTCACAAACATGAGCAGGTTTATTGAAAGCTCTAAGATGAAAAAGGAGAGGGAAAATAAATTTAAAAAAAAAACATGTATTTCTGTTGTTCAAGAAACAATCGTTTAAAACACAAAACAAAACAAAAAAAAAAAAAGATAAGAACGCAAAAACTACAGGACAATTTGACAAAACCCATCAGAACTTGGCAACCATGTTTTTCCACTAGGCCTGATCCCCAAGTTTGAGGTAATCCCAAGGCAGTAGTGTTATTGTACAACTACGTAAATCCATCAAACTAAATTATTTAGCACATTTTTCTTGTGATTTTCGACCTGACAAAAAAAAAAGAATAATGGTTGCCAGGAATGTCAGCAATCTATATAGTAACGATAATTCTTACAAACTTGGCATTTTAAAGAGATGGGACGTTTTGTTGAATTTTCTCCCTGATAATTCTATTGAGTGAAATTAAGGAAATGAGTTACGCAAGTTAATGTTGAAATGATTTTCATTTCAAAAATCTACACAATGTAAGTCTAGATCCAGATACATGTGTACAGAAATGTTACTCGGCAGCCCTTTTTAATTGCCTGTTATTTCCTTACATCTGTTGCAGATAGTGATGGCCTGGATAGCTTTCACAGTGAATTGATGTTCCTAAAACCAGAATAATTACTCTATATCTCAAAGGGAGTAAAGTTCAATCAGCACAAATAACTCTCTAGTCAAAACTGATGAAAATAATTTCCGGCCATTTTTATTGTGATTAGGACCCATAATAATCTTTTGGGGGATGAAGACGTAACTTTGTATTCCATCATTCATCCTTGTTATCAAGCTGAAAATAAAGGTTTTTATTTTAATCATCATTATGACTTTTCCCGCATTATTACTATCTTTGAAATTCTATGACTTAAGTTCATATTAAGGTATCAACAAGATTTAGAATATATCACAAACAACTATAATAAGTTATTTAGAGGAATAAAACAAAAAAAATCTCAACATGATCTGGCTAGCTGTGAAAAGATTGTTCTAGTTGCCAAACAATTTTTTAAAAATTGAAGAAAAAAAAAACATTTTCCAATGAGGTAGACTTTGGTGTGTGTTCATAATTACTGTCAATTTCTCGATACATTATTAATTAAAGTACACAAAACAAAATTAGTGTTTGTATGATAAATCTTACATTATCTCACCATCTAAGAGAGGAACATGTTAGGATTGTGGTCACTTTACATTATGGCTACATTGTAGACATCTCTGATTAATGCTTAACAACGATCTCTTAACTTACTTCATATTGGACAGTAAAGCAAACTTTGATTTGAAAATAAAATTAAGTAAATATCACTGATTTGGAATAACCAATGAAGAACGAAAAAAAAAAAAAACATTGACAATCTGAGGATATTCGATACAGCTTTAGAAAACTGAACATTACATCCTTCAGCATTTCAATTAAGTGGAGGACTTCATTGAATCGTGTTTATCATTCTGCCATGCTGCATGCCCATGACAGCAAAAAGTGTTTTCAGATACCTTGGCCAGTACACTTTGGTAAAAATGCTCAATAAATTTGTGTAAAATAAAAAATAACTCCTCTCCTCAGTAAAGGAACTTAAAATGACCATCATTTTCTGTCATTTAAACACTTATGGTTTAAGGTTTTCATTATATGACAAGCATGTACATTGAAAACATTATGAATCTCCTGGGACTGCTACAAATATCACTTCAACTTACTTCTAGTTCTAGAAATGACAGTGAAGAAAGCACTACACAAAGTATATGAACAAAAAACTTCAAAAGAGAAGAGAAGTAAAATAAATGAGAATTTGGATGAAGTGGTTTCCAATGGTTTTGTAGCTCACTTGGCAAATTCTCTTTGTTCTTGTATGTCCAGGCCTTGGAATGCTATTGCGAATCTCAATAAAAAAATATTCTATCAGAATTTTTTAAAATACAATGATTTATTAAAATGGAAATATGGCAGGGAAAAAAGTAAGAGTTAATTTGCAGCTAAGTAAGGCTGGCAGGCATTTGGCCAACTAAAAAAGAAACAGAAGCATGGGCAAATTATGTATTCTGAAATGTAAAGTACAATAAGAGCAAAATACATATTTAGCCTGGCGCATTTAGCAGAGACAAGATGTATAATGAAAAGACATTGTGATCTAAATTCTGAATAGTTAATAATTGCAGATCATAGACTCCGAATGTCACCATAGACAATTAAATTATGCTACCTTTGTTTATTGTTTATGTATTTTGAGCAGACACAAGTTTTTCATCTTTGACTATCCACAATATGTTTTTTCCACTGTTCTAATCTAAGCAAACACTGCAAACTCAAACTCATGCTAGATGTTCAACAAAAAAATAGAAAAAAAATCCTGACCATCTTTTTACATGAGCTTTATGAAGAGTTTACAATCAGGGCACAGAAGAGAATTTCTCTGCACACTAAATTCTACACACAACTACATCACCACCTCAACTGACTGCATCCATTTAAGTTAATTGAAATCGAAGTAATTCTCAGGATTAAGAGCACAAAAATATGATGTTCATGTTTTGTTACAAGCAAATCATTTGCAACGTTTTAAATTTTGCAACAAATACTATCCATTCACATGCCTATTTTTTTATGCTGCTCTTTCTTGACCAAGAAATTTAGTATCAGAGCAGCAAATAAGGGTTAAAGTATAGGGGTAAAAAAAATAACAGAAATCCTTACGAAAAATTATGATGCAGCCGTTATAAAATGATCCAGCTTTGTAAAGTACTTTTTCTGAGCATGACCAAAAGAACAAAGTCAGTGAGAGGAGTCAACGTCATTGAGTGTCAATATTTATTAGCAGGTCATTTAGCAATATTTATCATCGAGCTGCAAGACGAAAATGAAAGTTGTCAGTTCACTGAAGAAAGATCTCCATTTCCCTGTGATTCAGCATTAAAATAAACAAAATAGCCAAAAACGGACCATCTTGCAACCAATTATAAGCAAGAAACAAAATTTTAAAAGAGGTTAATATAGAGGTGAAAATAATCACACTGGGTTTTTTTATCTTACAACGAGAATGGATGATGCATAAGGCTTGATTCTTTCTAGACTAATATATATATATATATATATATATATATATATATATATATATATATATATATATATATATATATATGTATATGTGAGGTTCTCTGCAGAAAGGGCCCGCATGTCGCACAGTCAGTAACTGAGATACAGAGCAAAATATGTTGGAAATCGACCTCACCCACATTTTGGACTTTTTTGTATTGAAAGTTTCATTGAAATCTCAACTTTCATTCTGCAAAAGATTTTATTGATCTAAGGCTTTTAAATGTTTTTTTTTTCAAATATTTTTCAGACACATGTTTTGAAAAAGCGTAAATTTTTCAACATCGCATGTCTGATTTCAGCCTCTTATTCCAAAGCCTCGTTGACTATCTATTATAGCATATTTGTTATCTAAATTTACATCAATCCAAAATGAGTGCGCATGAATACATTCCTTACATGAGAGTAGCTCTGTTTGCGCATTATCGTCTGCTAGCAACTGTTGACACGAATTTCAAATGTTGGATCTAAAATTGCAAAATTTGCAGATCATATTGTTCAATAAAGTCTTAAGATTGTAAATCTACACTTACTGTGATTAAAACAACTGGAAAATCTTTGTTTTTATTAAATTAAACACAACAACCACCACTTCCGGTAACCAAAATAAACAATGGCAAAGAAGGCATATTATTATTTGATATACCAACAACAAAAAAGACAGCACAAATTTAAAGATTTAACCAGCAAAACCAGAAGGATGAACATTTTTTTTCGGCTCAAAATTCCTCGTGTCTACCTTTCAATGAAGCTCTGTAACAATGCTAAGGAGAGGACATATATTACATTCTGAAAGTAGTACTAGTCTTCAAAGAGGCATGAAGGGAAAAAAATGGGAGTCCAAAACAAAACAATGATATTAATTAATTTATTAAGATCAATAAATTGTGATTCATATTTTAGCAAGCTTATATTCAAAAACTGATAGAGAATATATATATATATATGGAAAAAAAAAAAGGAAATATAAAGGTATTAAAAAAACAGCATACAAATTTTTTTAAAAACCCAATAAAGCTGAAAATGTTTGCATTTCATGGTTTTTTCCTTTTCCAGTGGTAAAGAAAGATTCTTTGGAGGCACAATATTCACAGAAATAATTTGTTTTTCCCAAAAAACAAAATAAAGTTGGTGCAAAGAGTAATCACATTTAGAGGTGCAAGAAAAGGAAACTAGACACTTCTCAATTTTCAGCTGCAAGTTAGACAAAATTCAAAAGACTCAAGGCAGCTTGCCCACAACTGGGCTGGCACAGTCGGAAAAATTAAAAAAAAAAATGTTGATAGAAAAAGAAAGGCAAAAGACAGACAGATATGCAGGCAAGCACATATAAAGCAAAATCATGATGAAAATGGAAGAGAAAGGAAAATCATTTGAAAGGAATAATTTGCTTTGAAAACTCATCAGCTGAATGAAGGAGATGGTGTCCTCAGACTTGGTTGTTGTTTGTCCTAAACTTTCCCCTCCCCCTTTCTTTATCGATGACCATCAGCAACTCAAGGATATGTCAGTTCTGAAATAGAAAAATTACAATAGCCCTCATTTAAAAAATACAAAAACGTTTATTCAACTGTATGTCAATCTAAAAAAAAAATTTCAACATACAGTGAAGACATTTCAAAACTTTGCAGCCGCAAACTGAAATCTGTGAGATTTGTTATGGTGAACTCTGAACAGAGAAACAACCCACAATACAAAATGCTAAAGTTGCTCAGAAAGGAGAAAAATAAAACTAAAATCTTTATCAAAGCCATTGCATGAAACATCAGACTTGTAGACATACTGCATTCTCAGTAACGAATTTTAAATTTTCACCAACAATTTCACCCCTGAAATGACAAAAGATGTATTGATTATTATATATTATAATAGTTAAAAATCTTTGTTAAAGATGAATGCATTCGACCAATGATGAAATTATTCTGTTCTCTTACACTCTGCTTTTTTCTCCACATGCACTCCATTTGCTTTGGGACTTGGTCGAGAGATGGCACGGAAAGCTAACGATGCTGCTATAGCCACTGCACACATAACGTGACCAATGAAAAACACTGACGAGTATATCTGCAGAAAGACATAGAGGATTAAAAAAAAAACCAATCATCTTTGACCCATGATTTCAGAAGGAAAATTATGGAAATAATACTTAAAAAAAAATAATATCAATCACTAGAGCTTCAGTAATCAAAATTACCCACTCATATTTATTTTCTAATGAGATGCTCATTCTTGTAGTTGTGAAAATAAATTAAGCTAAAATAAATCAAATTACTTTTTTTTTTCCAACAGCTCATTTTATGGATTTATTTGCCAGTTATTTTGACTAAAACACATTTTGTTTCAATTATTCTATTCAGTTCTTCTTACACAATCAAGAGAAACTTACAGGAAACCACTTGTCAAAATCGAGCAGTGCAAAGGCCACCAAAGCGTAGGACCACAAGAACAGCAGTGTCAGTTTCCGCACCACACGGCCCAGCAGACTTGCCCAGCCCCATGACTCAACATCAGGCAAAAGCCCTGATGCAATCAGGCCTTTCAGTAATGACTTGAACTGTTGAAACAAAAAATTAAATGAGATGTGGGGAAAAAAATTACAGTGTATGCCTTAACACCAGTCTCAATAAGTTGGATGTCACATGCAACACTTTTGAAGAAAAAAAGAATTTCCAATCAGATTTTTTCCTTCTTTTCCCTTCTTTTAAAAAAAAATTGAAAACCTGGATGACTCGACATAGAGTTATTCTAACTCTCTCCAGCTCTCACCATTTCGAAGCTTACTAAAAGCAGTTTCTGGCTATATCAATGATTTAAAATGTTCAAAATGCAAGTTCTGCCTCTTTTGCACTAGTCTTGAGATATATCATGAAACGTCAACTTTTGATAAGCAAATTTTCATAAGGACAGAAAATGCTGTCAACAGGTACAGAATGTTTTGAATTCATTCTTCATTACTTTACACTCTAAAGGCAAATGTGTTTATCTAACCCTAATATAATAATCTTTTAAATAAAAAATTAATGCCCAGTTACATAAGCAACCACAACCTCATCTTTTACACATAAATAATATGTACACAGATTTGTGATGGATATTTTGAAAAAATAACAGCATTCAAAAATATTCTTTTGCATGCACAAAATTTGATTTCAAAGCTGAATCTATTTCAATTTATTCTATGTGACAGACTTCAATTATCTGCTCCTTTCTAGTAACAATAAATACACTCCATGCATGCTACGCCCATCATTATTAGACCAGATCCTTGATACTGAGCTGCACTTCAGGTTTGGTACATCAAAAGAATGCTCACTGATAAATGTTAAATCAATATCAATCTTAAAAATAAAATGCATGTCAATACAATCTTATGTTACAAAAATGTCTTATCCTGTTGGTATCACCAGATATAATACCATGTACATATATACATATATATATGTGTGTGTGTGTGTGTGTGTCAAGACTTACTTCAAGCTCAGCCTTGATTTCAAGTATCACCATATTTAATAGTATAAATATGTCAAGACTTACTTCAAGCTCAGCCTTGGTTTCAAGTAGTTCCAGGAAAAAACACATGTAGTAGCCTGACTGCAGCCCGTGCCATAGAGCCAAATAGAATAAGGTGATGGCTTGGGACAGCATCTTGTTTCCCAGAAAACGCAACCGCCGATGCACGTACCTGGTAGGTGTATAAAAATTTTTTTTTCTTATGAAGCTCCCAGTGTTCTTTAAAAAAAAGCAATAACAAAAAAAAAATTAAAGACATCCATGCATAGTTTTAAAAAAAGCATCCAACAGTGATGATTCCTCTCAAACTGGCAGTTGTTTTTAGATGTAAATCTTTATGATTTAAAAAAAAAAAAAAAAAAAAAAAAAAAA
>BLXT01003952.1:4235881-4250012 GCA_019648995.1 Plakobranchus ocellatus | reverse complement strand
AAAGAAAACTGTGCTATCCTAAAATCGTTGAAAATTGATATCCAGACAACTGAGTTAACTATTTGAATCATGATTTTCTTATCAATTGAAGGAGAAAAATTAAGATAGATTTATTACAATGCGTCAAATTCCACATGCCTCCACATTAGTAGAGTTAATTCACCACTTTTCCCACCTTTAATATTTCTTTCGTCTTAAATTATGATGATCACAAAAATAAATCAACCAAAATTATCCAGATCCAGATTGCCTTATTGATATCCCTGGTCCTACCTGTGGGCCAACCAGGATTCCACCAAAGAAAAATGTGTGCCCCAACATTTCCAAATATCCAGGTCTCTTAGTCAGAGCTGCATCACTTTCTTGCTTTTTGTCTCCTTTTGGTGTCTGAAATAATAATTTGGTTTTGGATTTTTTTTTAAATGTTTTCCAGGACTAAACCTAATCCACACAACTTGACATCAACGTAGCAGATTTAATCTAAGGGATTAACTCATTGATGTGAAAAACTGACAGACAATAATGTACATATAAAATGACAAATGCAAACAAAATGAGTCATTTGTTGCCCAACAAATAAAATGGTTGAAAATGAGGAGGAGATATTGCTGAGAAATTTTTGGCAGATTTCTAAAGAATGACCATTTATAATTTGCAAATTATTTTTCCTCCATATATCTTGAAACATTTTTCAAATATTTTGCTTTTAATCCTCTGAGCATTCATGACGAATGAACTATTTCATATGTACATTATTAAAAAATAAAAATTGCATTTTATAAAATTATATCTCGAGACCAGTCTGAATTGGTTGGAAGTCCATTTTGATAATTTCAAACCTCTGAATCATTTTGAAACCTCTTAGTGTGAGATTTGCCATGGTAAAAACTGGACAGAGTATTTTAATTCTGAGCCAAGAAATGGTAAAAAGAAACATTTAAGTCTTTTTTTTTAACCAAGTGCTACATGCAACATTCAGCTCTTTAAGCATATATGATGCATACTTTTCTTTACTACAGCAAAGTTTTCCACAAAGCCCTCTGTAATAAATTATTTGCATGCATAGTTTCAGGGCAAATTGGATGAACCCCTAGATATGCCACGATTGGTTCCTATTTTTAACATTTAACACTTAGGAATTCACTGTGTTAAGCTGTAATGAAATGGTCCTACAGAGGCCAAAACAATTATTTACTTGTTTAACATGCTTTTTGCCACATAATATGTTTTTTTTTAAGGTTTTGCCTTTGTTCTAGAAACTAGAATTTTTGTATATTTAAATAAGTTTTTACCAGGAGAGCTTGTAGAGCAGAGACTCAGAGACTTTGACAAATTTGATATAGCTTATTGTGCATTGTCGTTGATCAAAATCAAATATTCAGAATAGTACTTAAGTGTTGTCTGATCACACCAGTATTTTACTATTGAAGTTTGAGCCTTGACCTCAAGCTTTTACTAACTTTGTTTGGGACCAACAAGTGTGTCTATTTTCCTTGAAGTTAATAAAATTTTCTGCTTTATTGCAACAACGGAGGAATTCCAAGTTCTTCTTTCAATACCAAAGAACTCATTTGTCACCTGCGGTACTGTAAAAAAATGAAATGATCTCATGTTGAGTAAATTCCTTCTCCACCAGTGGTGACACCCTGACCAAGGGCCTTGGTGTCGGACGGTACATCTTTAAATCAAATTTTGTCTACATAACGTAAAAAGCCTTAGAATGTGACATCAATTGTTCAGTTTTGCAACAGTTAAGTCATAAGACTCTGTTATGGTGTCTCTGCTCTCCAAGGACATCAATTGTCTCTTCTTTTTTTTTTGTCTGTGGAGTTACTCCTTTCTTCAACCTCAAAATTCCATCGATATTTATCATTATGATATTCTCAATAAAGTCGACATCATTGAATGTAAACTGCATTGAGACCAGTTTGATTTATATCGTGCTCAAATGTGAAAAAAAACAAAAAAACATTCCCTTTAAAAATAAACAAACAGCAGTCTCACAAGATCATTATCTCGTCAATCTACTGAATTCAATGAAGATAAAATTTACTTGAAACACAATTGCAGATCATCATTAATGAATAGTTTTATTTCAATAGAGTTTCAATAGAGAATGCCTATAGAAAGTTTTATAATACAAAAAAAAAAGGCCAAATCATTCTAGTGCTTTTAAATCTCTACTTTTCTTGAACCAGCTACACTGTGGGTTGGGGTGCTATACAAAACCTGTTTCCATAATTAGAAGTTCCCTTTGAATAAAATAAAAATTTTAAAAAAAACACAAGAGAAAACTTTGTTATAAATTTGATGCACTTGGCAAAAAAAGTGGTGTTCCAGCTTTTCTCACCTTTTGACCATCATAGAAGTCAAAGGCCACACCTGTAAGGCGCAGGGTCAGAACACACAGGGGCATTGTCCATGAGATGCCAAACTCTTGGAAAGCTATTTGATAATAGTATCCCATCACTAAATAGGCCTGCAGAAAACAAACAGGAATTCAAAATGAAAAAAAAAACAAACCAAGAATTCAAAGGTGAAGACTAAAAGTCTTTGTGATTTTTTTTATAAAAAAGAGAAAAGAAAAAAAAAGTAAAGCCAAGTGAAGATATGAAGAAAAATATGTCTACATACCAGGTCAAATGAGTCAGGGTTGTATTTCAAAATTTACTGTTACTCATACAGCCATAGACTGCTTTTCATTCGCTTTGTGTAACGGTAAATATTGCATGGAGAAGCATAACTCTGTGCCACATATTAGGGCTTTAGGTTAAAAAAAAAAAAAAAGAGAAAGAGAGAAGAGAGACAAAAGAAACCTTACAATATCAAAAGTGTTAGACGTAACATCTCGCTCAAAAGGACTGGTGTCAAGACCAACCGCATATATTTCAAGGAGAATTTCTAGTCACTGCACTGCCAGAGGAAATCAGGCTTCTATCAAAATCAGGTTGCATAGAATTTTCTGTATCTTCAAAAAGCCTACTTTATTTACTCCTTGAAACGTTACAAAAAGATTTGAGATAGCTATTGACGAACATAAAATAGAAATCATCCTAAAAGTATCTGAAATTAATGAGAATGGGCTGGGCTGTGTTGTTATTTTTGTTCAAGCACATAACGTACTTACCGTATTAAATACAAATGTGAAGACAGCTGTAAATTTGTTCCCTCCAAAGATCAGAAGGACCAGATAGATAAAAGTCACATTCAACCATACGTGAATTGAATCCACGCCTGGAAGGGAAATAACAATTGCAATCATATTCGTTCAGTTCATACTTAGTAAAGTCACATAAAGTATACTTCTATTGTTCCAGATTTCTTTGTTTCATTGATTCAATGTCTTTTGTTTTTCTACCATAATGATAATTAAAAACAATAGATAGAACCTGAATATGCACTAAAGGTGGTGTTGGACTGTGTGAGCGTGGGGATGTTTACCATTCAAATGGAATGATTAGGCATAGCTAGTGGTTGGCCCATCTTAATGTCCTATTCATGTAAGCTCCACAATATTGAGTTTTAACATGACAAAACTGTCTCGTATTTTGACAGCATTGTATATGAATTTCTTTTTTTTTTTTTTTTTTCAGTTCTTTCACCATCGTGCACATCATCCTTTTGTTTCTATTTATGAAATAAAACTGTCCACAATGCTATTGAAGTAAATTAAACACACAATACTAATTACCATATGGCAACAAAAACGCCCATCGATTTAGTCATTTCAAAACTCTTAAGGGGGCTGCATATCTCCAACAGGCTTAGACAGGTGTAAACACAATTTACATGAAAACTTTTAGCTATGCCATAGACCATTAATTGCATGAAATTTTGGCACAAAAAATCTGCACCACGCTAAGCCCTCAACCAATAAAGCCTGACTTTGAAGGTATATAAAAACACATGCATTTTTACTTTCTAAAAATTTCTTTGATTTTGAGGTTCAATAGATCTAAGAAAATGAAAAGTGGGGAGGAAAAAACATGATTTATAACAAGATACATCAAACAATAATCATGATACATCATCAAACACAAATCAATAAATAAACAAGGGGGAAAAAGAGATCCAGATTTTAAGAAAAAAAAACCAAAAACCAAGAAAAAGAGAGAGAGAAAAAAAAACACAGCTTTTGCCATTGTCTTACCAAAATTGTAATAGCATAATGCCAAGCCTTCAACTGTAAACATGACATGTTTCAAGGTTGGTGGTGCCTTGTACAAAATAGGCACTCTGTGCAAAAAAGCCAATAAATAACCTGTGGGGTAGGAAGAAAAAAAACAAAACATTTCAAGGGTAAAAAATACTCCAGTTGAGTAAGCTTTGGGAGAGTAGAATTTATGCCTCCATATTGTGAAGGAAAGGGTTCAGTTTTGGCCTCTTGTTGTCAGTACTTGTACTTTTTCCTAATTTGACTATCAGACTGAGAGATATTTTGGCATCAGGCTAAAAGATAATTTCAGTTAAGATTTTGATTATAAATAGCAAAGAGCTAGGATAGACAAGGGACTATGACTACACATGACTTCTTTAAAAAAATGAAGTCAAAGGTTTATGTCCCTTGTTGTCTGTAACTGGAAGTCTTGCCAAATAAATTCCTTTCTTTCCGTTAAAGACAAAGTGATATTTAACTATAAATCCCTCCTGTAAATTGCTCTTCTTCTGATATTTTTACTGTTTTAGACCAACGGAGAGAAAAATTGACGACAGAGCTCACCGTATGGGTCTCGCCAGTACGATATTATAATTATGTAACGAGTAGGAAATATTTTATATAAGCATTTTTGCCTTCGTCCAACTAAAAATATGGTTCTTAGCTTGTACCTAGTTTGTGATTTACCAGAGTCATCTCACATATAAATTATAGAATTTTTGGCACTAAATTAAAAACAATATTGACAATATTCTTTTGGGGGGATTACTTTTTATATTGTGCTCACTGTGTCCCACAGTTTCCCAAGAAGCATCAAATGCGAAGCTATTAAAAACCTATCACTTTTTTGAAACCTCTTAGTGTGAGATTTGCCATGGTAAAAACTGGACAGAGTATGCATTTCAAAATTTTACACCACTCATACAGCCAGAGACTGCTTTTCATTAGCTTTGTGTAATGGTAAAAATCACTCGGAGAAGTATAACTCTGTGCCACATATTAAAGCTTTAGATTTTAAAAAAAAAATTATGAAAGAGAAAAAAGAAACCTTACAATATCAAAAGTGTTGGATGTAAAATGGCTCAACAGGACTGGTGTCAAGACAGTTTGCTGGTCTTTTTTTTTTTTTAAACTCATTTTCATGTCAATTGAAATAAGAATTTTTTAACATCTATTCCTAGAGCACTGTATTGGAATTGTGATTTATTTCGGTTTTTTTTTTTTCCACAGCGAAAGAAATTAAAGATGCTCACTGATTTTTTAAATTTGCTGACACTTTCAATGTTTTTTTTTTTTTTATCCATCATGGTAAAGGCCTACTTCAATCATAATAGAACATTTTCATACCTCATTCTTAATGGTCATTTTGTCAAACTAAATTCATGACTTCTTTCTCTGCCCTGCCCTTCACAATATATGTTCTTCTTGCATTATTTATTGTCAACTCTTGTCTTTCTCTGATTTTACTAGTGGCCTATTCATTCACCAGTGTACATTTACTGCTGTCAAAAACAATTAGTTCACCAAAGCAAGAAAAAATATCGAGACTCACTCAGTCAGCATAAACAGAAGAAAAAGGTCTATGATGTCAAGTTCACTTCATCAACGTAAAAAAAGGAGGAGGGTGGGGGGCAGAAAGAGAGGAAGTTCTAGTCTGTTGCTGTTTGGTAACCTGTTTCCATAGAAATTTTGTGTGAAGCTCTACATCTATCTCCGCAGAAAAATATGCAAAGCATTGGCTGGCTATTTCCACGTAAGGTGTTAAATCTCATTTTTTTTCATTTTCTGAGAGGTTTAAAATGATTTTAGTTTTGATCAAATCCTAGGCTTACGAGAGAACTAAGCACAAACAATTTTAGTTTTGATCAAATCCTATGCTTAGGAGAGAACTAAGCACAAAGTCTAGGGCAAATACATTTACATTTATAGACTTAATAAATCTGGATCTAAATAAAAATCAAATAGCTATTTGTCTTTACCTTCTTTTTTTACGATGTGTTTCACATTTGAATAAATAACGCTTATTTTTGTCTATTTTTCTAAAAAAAAGAATGGCAAATGAAAAAAAAAGTACTGGTATTAAATCTTGCATTGAATAGACAGAGTAGGAGAATTTGTACTTCCAATATCTATCTTTAACTACTACCAAAATGAAGAGATTGTGGGCCTAATTAGCGCAGCTTTTTGAGTAAAATGAATTTTCAAAGGTGATAAGAAAACCAACTAATCTAATTCATTTTTTGAAATAAAACCATCAAAAATTAAATTTGAAAGAAAAATGCCAATTCATCTAAAGGATGAGACAATGGTTAATGGAAAAAAAATTAGGTACCCCTGAATTTGCTTGTACAAAGATTCTAATGAAGATAGACACAAAATCTAAACAAATGATAGCCTATTACTTCATTGGAGAAAATCTTCCATGTTCTATACCACTCATAAATGGGGTAAACCGCAGAAGTGCGGTCCCTAGGTCCCTAGACCTGAACTCTCGCATGATAGTGGCCAGATTTTATACATTTATCGTATCTAACATGGCGGAACGGTAAACAAAGGCGAAGGGACCGCACTACTGCGGTATTACCCATAAATGACTACAATGCAAGTTCAAATCATTGCAGCAGTGCCACAGAGCAATTATACCCACTCAAAAAAAAAAAAACCATTCCTGCCACAGAAATTTCAGTGGAGATGATCTTCACTAGATCTAGATCTATCAGCTGTTTACAAAAATTCTTGGCATTTCAAATTCTTAATTAAGGCCATAAAATGTTTTATGGAAAGCAGAGTCTAAATCAATTTTAGATTTCTAGACCTATTGCCTAAAGTTAGTCAAGATTTTTTAGGCCTATACTGATCTAAAATATTTGATCTAATTTAGATCTAGATATCTAGAATCTAATAGCATAGGCCTATTCTATTCATTCACACATCTGGGATAGATAGATCTAGATCTACATCTCTTAATTTAAATCTAGGCCTTTGAGGCTTTGTACCTGTAAAAATGGAAATAAGGAGTTTGATAGCTCCTTCACTCGATCCAAGAGTCGTGGCAACACTAGATTCGAACATGACTTGAGTCCGATGACCAGTCTAACCTCTAAATCTAAACCTAAACTAAACACGCTGGCCGATGTAATGGTGTAATGTTGTGATCAATTGTATTGCCTTTGTTTTCCTCATACACGTAGATCTAGAAATCTAAATAAGATCAGCATCTGGTGACAAAGATCAATAACAAAGTTCAAGCTGGTCCATTTGATTTGATTTTAATCTAGATCTAGTTTCTAAAGATGCTTTTGTTCTGGTCACAACGACAGAAAAAAAAAACAACACAACAACCAGCAGACAAGTCGGGTGAGCGAACAGACAACCAGGCCGTGAACGTTATTCAACCAGAGTAGTGTGGCCTTGGTTGTTTTTCTCTGGGACTCGTTTTTCGGGACAGATACTATTACGCTTGTCTTGTCAAATGATATCAAGCCAAACAGAAATAAAATCCAACTTGGCCTGAACCCTGCGCTTGTTTCTCTTTGGTTAAAACGCGACAGTAAAATAACTCTAATAATAGGCTAAAGTAGGCCGACAGCTATTGTAATCAACAATATCAAACTTTGGACTCGTACGTTTTGTAACTATCACTAATGTGTAGTTTGCTTTGTTTGCTTTTTAGCTTGCATTTTTTTTTCTATAGTTTATCTTAATTCACGATAAACCCTGAGCGGGTAAAGACGAGAAAAGAAAGCCGACCGTGTTTAATCTTTGTCAACTTAACAAAAAAGAAAACAGATCAAACAAGCATAACAAAAGTAATTAAATATGTAGGCCAAAGAGCTCTGATACAGCAGTTTAAATTGTTTCTATTTTTAATTGAATGGTCTGATTTAAGGAAAGGAGTTACCGGTTTTAAATTAAGTGATGGTTTATTGAGTCGTGTTTCCATTTTTATTAAAAATAAATGCTGCTTGTCATAAGCGCCAAATTGAGAAAATTCCATGGCAAAAGCAAAGAGCTAAGGGCGAAAGTGCAAGGCCTATACAAATTTTGGTACGGCTCTATTAAAATATTTTTTTAAAAACATATGGATGTGTTATTGTCAACCAAAAAATAGGGATGTTTTATTGTTCAAATAAGTTTGAGTTGGTGGTTGTATGCTTTATGATATTATTTTTAACCCAAAAAAGTTTAAGTGGTAATATTGTAAAGTCAACAAACTTTTCTACAATTTTCAGATTTTATCATCGCAAGAATTTTAGGTGCCAATCAAATCAGTCTCTTCTTTCGCAAAATTAACTAAACAATTAAATAATAAAAATATCGTTACGGGGTTTTTTAGCGCAAAGGAAATAACAACATACAAATTTTGGTGTGAAATATTTTTTTTTCTAGGGATATGTGCAATTCAGCTAGATCTAGAGATAAATCCGGTATCGGATATAAGAATACGTTAAACAATCGGAATAGGTCTAGCCCCACAACTAATGAAGAGATTGTTTAAATTTTAAATAAAGATCTATAGCTTAGATATAGAAATGTAAATAA
The DNA here is from genome assembly GCA_019648995.1 of Plakobranchus ocellatus. Taxonomy (NCBI): domain Eukaryota; kingdom Metazoa; phylum Mollusca; class Gastropoda; family Plakobranchidae; genus Plakobranchus; species Plakobranchus ocellatus. The sequence goes on along the minus strand of BLXT01003952.1, from coordinate 4,241,314 downwards.
AAGGCGGATTCTTCTAGTTTTATGAACTGTATTTTCAATTGCCTTTTCCCTTCTTTTTTATGTATGAAAGTAGCTACTTTCTCCATGTTTCATCTTCTTTAGATGCCTTGCCAGGAGAGCCGTTGGCCATCATGGTCCTCCACTCAAACATGCTCTCAGTTAACCCTATAAAGTTGTTATTACCATTGCCTATTGCCTATTAGTTATTGCTTTCAAGAAAAGTTATTCTCCGGCAATTATGTCGTAAAAATTGTAGTTGCCTCCGTCTTATGGGTTTAATTAGTGATCGCTCAAGATTAGCGTCATTCAATGTCAATACATTTGACTTTTCCGTTCACAATATCCTAACCATGCTTCTGATAAACCACATCTAGTTGCTCCTAATTCTTTCCGTGTTTCCTCGTTTATTGTCCAACACTCTGCCACATAGGTCGAATAGTACTGACCATACACAATTTGTTTTCATTACCCTTATTATGATTTCGATGCTTCTATTTGCCAGTGAATGTTTTTTTTGGAACGCAACTTTGGCCATGGCTATAGTTTAGCTTATTCACTCGTGCATCTACCAGCTGATGTTATCAAGTAGCCAAGATATTTAAATTTTGAAACTTGTTTAATTTTTTTGCCTTCGCTAACGATATTGCATTTGGGGTTAGCTGTATCATCTGCATACCTGAGATTATTAAGATTATATCCATTTATTTTTAAACTTCAAATACCATCAAGATTCCTTAAAACTTTTTCACAATATAGGTTAAAACGTTCAGAAGACATTACACATCTCTGCCTCTTGCCTCTTTTGATGGATTTGAAATCATTGTGTTCTTCAATTTGATTCCAGTAAATGTTTCCAATTACCCTCAGATCTTTCCCATCAATGTCTAATTTTTTTTTTTCTAGCATTCGAAACATCTCTACATGTTTACTTTGTCAAAGGGCTTGAAATAATCTCAGAAGAAAAGATAGAGGTTCTTTTTTGCATTTCTAAACATTTTTTCATACGCATTGACAAAGTGAATATTACGTTTCTAGTCCCTTTATCAGGCATAAAGCCAAAATATTTTAAGGATATTTCTCGTCTTCGACTCTTGCGCATTCTATGCTCAAAACACGTAACAAGATCTAAACTATAACACTGATAATAATATTAAACTATTAAACTGATTCTTCTGTGACATTCACATTTTGTTGCCCCTGGTGTTTAAGGCAGTGCTATAAAAACAGAATTATAAAGATCTTCTTGAATTGCACCACTGTCGTAAATTGCATTAAGGAGTTTTGTTTTCAGATCTAGTCCTAAGTTATCTAGTGCTGTATTATTTCTATTAATTTGTTTGTTATCTGGACCTGTGGCTTTTCCATTTTTTATTTTCAGTATTGATGACTCTAACTTTTCTTTAAGGATAGTTGGACCCTTTAGGCTTTCTTTATTTCAGGTTTTTCACATTTGTCATCTTTTAAAAAATGTTCTACATTATTATTCTGACCATCTGTAAATAATTTCCTTCTTTCCATTTGTGTTGTTCCGTCTTTTGATATGATGCAGCCAGCTCAACTGCTTTTGATTTTCTTACCACTCACATTGATAATTTTAGCATTCATGAAATTTCTGACCATATCATGCTTTTGCTTTATTTCCTAACATTGTTGATTACTCCGTTCTTCTTTTGTTGCATTACATTTTATCTTGATTTATTTTGTGTAGGGTTTTTGCACATGTATTTGGATTCTTTACTTTTTAATCTGCGTCTTTCTTTCAACAAATCGAGTATTTCTTTGTTTATCCATTTCTTATGCTTTTTCTATTCTTTTTGGGAACATTTTTCTCCAAGACTACATTAAGTAACTTTTACATTTCTGACCATAACTCTTCTACTCTGAGATTTTGTTTAGAGTTTCATAATATCTGTTAAGCACGGCTACAGCAATTCTGTCTTTTGGTTTTCATCAGAATTTAGTGAGTCCATTAGGAATGTAAGATTAGCCTTTGCCTTCTTTAAATTGTCAAGTTTTATTTTTTATTAATACCTGACTAGAATATGATATGATTGGAATATAATCTATTTTCTTTCTACCTCTATCTCGCGGCTCTTCAAAGTCAACGATCGTCTAGGATGGTTTTGATACCAAGTATTTATGATGGTAAAATCATTGATCTGACACTATTTAATTAGTTTACTCCCATGTTCATTGACAGTCCCTTTACCACTCAAGGCCTAGCACCAGGAGACTCAGTTACTGTGACCGATTCACAGACTGGGCTCACTGGCCCTCAAACGCAGGTAGAGGATGCCAGAACAATATGTATCAATCATCGTTTTTGTGGCTCTATTGTGATAGATACCTGCAGTGTTCACAATGGTTAATGCACAAAACTCACTAGCACAAAAGAAATAGACTTTAAAAAATCAGAATATGCTTAATGTGATACGCCTAAAGAAGGAAAGACTTGAAGCAAGCTCTGCATAATTTTATTTTTTAGATGGAACGATTAAATCCAATCAGTAATCTTATCTATGCTAAACGATAGATTGTGTTTGATCTCGCGGAAATGAATAAACATTGTGTTAACTTATTCACTATCAAAAGCTTGGTACCACGACAGCTGAAATAAATCTCGTGTTAAGAGAATTATTTAACCCACTTTTCTCTGTAAATTGTTTTAGGAACCTTGGCTTGAGGTTTTACAGAATTGTAAATATATTAGCTTATTTCTAAGTGTAAGTTAATTTTACTTCACGGGAGTTATTAGCAGAATAAAGCAACATTTCTTATTTCCCCAGCAGTATAATGTGCTTCATCAGTAAATGAAATTGATTAAATGCATTATTTTTTTCTGCTCTGTTTCCGTTAGTTGATTGTGTAGTTAAGAAAAATAGATTTAGAAATTAATTCTGGATTCTTTTCCTCTGCCGCGTCCTTAAAACTTACTGTATTTATAAGAAGAATAACTAACGTTAACGCATACCGCTATTCTTGAAAAATAAATTTGAAAATAATTAATTCTGGATTTTTTTTTTCTCTGCCGCAGATTTGAGACTTACTGTATCAATAAGAAGAATAACTGAAGGTGACGCATACCGCTATTCTCGACGTTCTATCTTTTCTATCACTGTATAAGCAATGAAGAAAATTAGACAACCAAAGAAAAACTCGCGAAGGGGCAAAAAATACCACACGAGTATAGCATTCAATTACTGGTTTCATTAACAGAGTTAAAAATGTAGAGTTTTTTACAGAATATCGCAAAACAAGCTTTAATGTCAAAAGCATGTAAACAAATATGCACAAGCAGCAGCGAATTTGTGTTTGTACGGTTGAATTCCACTAAAAAATTTTTGTTGGTTTGCTCATGCATAGCCTGAGATAACGGTGCATGTGGCTGACCGCAACTAAGTCCGTTTCCAGAGCGGCGATAAGAGGTGACCGAGCCTGCTTTGCCCAGAGATAGTTCGCCTCGAACTAAAGTGGCGATAAGGAGGCACAATTCTATGGCGTGCACTAGGCCCGACATCATCTTGCAAACATTCATCCCCAACTTTTGTATTGAAATTTCCGATAATTATCATGATATCCTGAGACTATAAGTAGATTTTTGCTCGTTTTATTTCTTCATAGCACCTTTCTACTTCTTCATTTTCACTATCAGATGTTCGTGCGTATACTTGAAAAATTCCTAGATTTGATGGTTTGGCTACAAGTACAAGTTTAGCTTCCACTATTGTGTTTGAAATTAGACACCAACTTTCCAAACTTTTTGTCGTTATTTCATCAATAAGATACCAATGCCTCTTTCATGTGTATCTCCCCCGGAGCACATTAGACTTTTGCTACCTAGTTTAATTTAACCTGCCCGTTTCCATCTTATCTCGGTAAGTCCTAGGATGTTAGTTTTATTCTGTGCTTTTCTTCATTAACATTTCCTTACTTTCCTTTCTGTTGAAATGTATGCAAATTCCATGTTGCTATTTGTGTACGTTTCTATGATATTAGTTTTACGAAAAGACGCTGGATGACGACCTAGAGCCACCTGCTGTACATGTCTATCCATGCCGAACGAGAGATTTGGATCGGAATCACAAATCCCCTTGGTGCTGTTAACTGAAATTTGAGTTTTAGTTTTGCATCATGCATTTTTTCTTGGGAAGTTACAGCAGTAGCTTCCTCTTTTCTACTTCCGGTTTGTGTAACGCACCGCTGTGGTCATCCATAAGGCAGTGGGGGTCTATGGATGACAGTTGTCATGAATATTTGCAGCAGAACATGGATGACAGTTGTTGCATGAATATTTGCAGCAGAACATCCCTCAGCTGCCAAAAACTCGATAACAGAGCGCTGTTTGATGAGAAGGTCACTTGGACATCGCCATTGTCTCATAAACATGGCCAGCCCATCACGTGTTGCGCGTCAGTGCATTATGAGTACAAATGACGTCACACAAACTTGTTGTTCTAGTTAAGCCTAGAAAAATGGTTCGAGAGTATATGTATGAAATTTTAGGTCGATGTGACGAAAATCGACTGAGTTATTAGCAAGCGGAACTTAATTATCAGCCTGCCCTCGTACAAAATGACCAATGAGCTTGATTCCTCTCTTTCAACTTCAATTTAGCCTTTAATTTTTTTTTTTTAGGTATACGACTTTCCAGATACTGTCATAGCCTACATTAGCCTACAAAGACCCAAAATATATGAAAAATGCCTTTACCATCGACATAATCTCTTCGCCCAGAGGCCAGTATGATAGTTTAAAAGCAAAGTTTTAAGATTTGCAGTAATAACAAAGAAATGAAGTTAACATTCTATAAATAATTTATTGTTGTTGTTTTTGTTGTTGTTATTGTTGTTTTTATTGTCCATTACAGCTTACATGAGAAATAACTTTAGTAGGTCATGAATCGTGTCTTTAGACTCCGCAACCTTATACTGATGGAGACCCTATGAAGCGAGCATAACAAAAGGAAATTCGACATTATTTTCGTTTAATCCTGTTTTAATGAATTAATCTCCTGTGCCAACCAAATCTGTTGTTACTCACTTTTTATGGGGCGTCGGTAGCACAGTGGCTTGCGAGTCCGCCCTGAGATCTGCAGGGACCATTCTGTCGCGGGTTTGAGCCCCGCTACCGGCGCCCTGGCCTGACGGAGGGCCTGAAAGCCTGAGATCACCTTGTTGTGGACTGGCTATATACAAAAAAACCAAACCAAACTCACTTTTTATAAAATAAAGATTGGCTGAGCGTGTAACATCCCGTTTAAGAATCGATAGACATGAATACGTAGCTAGGTAGCATTGGTTGGAAACGTGCAGGGTCTGTTGGAAATTAACGGTAGGCCTACATTTAAAAAAAAAAATTCGTTTTCAAATACTCAAGTTGCCATGAATTCTAGTAATGAAGGTTTTCATTCCTCTCCACCCCCCCCCCCCCCCC
>BLXT01003952.1:4122520-4132687 GCA_019648995.1 Plakobranchus ocellatus | reverse complement strand
AAAAAAAAAAAAAAAAAATCAAATGTCAAAGCTAAGCAAAAGAAAAAAAAAAAAAACCTTATAAAGGCAAAAATAATTTTTGATGAAGCCATACTTGCCATTTACAATAAGAGATTGCTTCTTTAAATTTATTTTGTATGCTAAAAAAGCGCAAACTGTAACTTGTTGCTTTTCCTGGAAGTATTTTATATAGGAGACTGCACATAAACAACATTGTAATTATGTTTCTTAGTTTTGTACTTAAAATGTGCACACAAATAATTGTATGGCACATAATACTATAACCTTTCTTGCAATTTTGTATTTCAAGTAACACTTATAAAATTGCCCACTTGTATGTTTCCTTGGGTTTCTCATTAGATTGAACTAATTGAAATGACAAGAACTTTGGCTCAGAAGATGCTGTTTGAGGGCAAACATGAGGAGTCTGTTCCTGCGGCCATGCAGTCTTTAAGATATGCCATTGATGTTTATGGTGTAGCCACCATTGAGCTTGTGCCATCCTACCTAATTTTGGGGGAGGCGAGCATTGGTAAGTAACTATTTATGCAGTATTTTCCTTCTGCATTCATATTTCAGTGCATCTCCTTTTTTGTTTTTGTTTCCTTCTCTTTCACTGTGTTGTTAATGTTGCTGTTATTCATAAATTCGTAATAATAATGTAATTGATGATTCTTTTCCTTAAAAAATGCTTTTATTTTTTTCCTCCACTTTCAATTCAATGATGGATGAATAAGTATAATCATCCTAAATGCTCAACAATTGATTACTTTAGGTGTATTGATATCTATCTTACATTTTTTTAACAGGCTTGGGCAAGCTCTCTCAGGCAGAGGAGTATTTGGCCAAAGCTGATTGGACAGTTTTGAAAACACCTGATTGCTCCAGAGCTATCAAATCCAAGCTGTATAGAAACCTCGGTCTGCTCAATGCTGCTAAGGGAGAATTCCAGGACGCTCTTACCTGCTTTGCAGATGACGTAAGAGCATGCTTTTTTGTAGTTTACTTACAATTTTTAAAAGTTCCTTTTGTTTGTTATACTTGAATTTATCGATCTTGGATTTTGTTTTAATTTTTTTTCTTCTCAAAATTGAAATAAGAGTAATGGATGATAAGAAGTCAAATGCTGGATGAGATTGTACCACATGTCATATTAGCATGATCATGGTTACATTTCATGCAAATCAAGTTTATTTCATTATCTTTAAGCCTCTTAGTGTTCCCAAATGAAAATGATTAGGATTGAAAATGAAAAACTACTAGCTAGTTAATTTGACTTTCAAAACATTTCTTCTTCATTTAGAGATCTTTTGGATTTGGAAATGAAATATTAAATGTATTTTTGAACTGGATTACGAAGTCATTCATTTGCTTGCACAAGCTATTTCAGAAAAATCTTTTTTTTTTTCAATTAGTTTTAGTTTCTTTACATCCTAAGTTTTTCACTTTTATTATGGAATCATAATAGAAATGACATTCACTCTTCTCTGTCTTTACATTGATGAGGTATTTGAAATGTTTTTTGTTTCTTGACAGATTTATCATGCTTCAGAAGAGTTTGGCACAGATGACATCCGAACAGCGGGAGGATATTTCCACATGGCCAATGTCTTTTTCAGACAAGGAAAGATGGATGTGGCAGATTCCCTCTACAGACAGGTGAATATCTGTTAATGATTATGTGACTTTAGTAGTAAACTTAACTGCTTTAAAACTTATGCCATACAGATTGGCATTTTTTAAATTGGAGTACAATTTACCCAAAAGATTTATTTGTGATTTGTGAATATCACAAATTCACAGATCACAAATCTGTGAGACATATAGTTCTGGGCCAATTTAACAAAAAAGTTGAAATTCTTATATTTTACATCAGAATTGACACAGTTCTCACCAGTTTCTACCACTGCAAATCTCAAAGAAATACATTTCAGGCTATGCCAATGAGTAAAATTTGTAAAACGCAACTCCCGATGCATTTAGACTGGTCTCAATGTATTTTATGTGGATTTAACAGTTCCCATTTTCCTTAAGCTCCACAAGAATTTTATATGCAAATAATAGTACGACTGATAAAGACTGATCTTAAAAATATTAACATGAATAATGGATTGAAGTTCTAGCAGAATATGAGAAGAATTAGTTTTTGCCAAAATTAAGGTAATTTGCTTCATTTCATCAAAGATCATTTCTTGAAAGGGCATCTAAGAGTTTAATCTGTAGATATGATTGAAGTTAACAGAGCCTTGCATTATTTGATACTCTAATAATGCATTCAATCTCAGATGTATCCCAAGACAGCTTTATTTTAAACAAGAAACAATTTATCTTTCATCCTTGAAAAGCTTTGGACTTTAACTAGTGTGGATTTGACCATTTGGAGTATGATCTTACAATCCTAATGTGTCTTCTCTCAGTGTGTTAAACTGCTGAACTTGATAACCATTTGGCGCTGCCCACTGGGCCAAGCTGCCTTTTCCAATACGTTTGGACTGCAAGCTAAGCCATGCAATACTATATGGCATTGCAGCTAGAGTTAAAAACACAAATTTTATAGCCTAAAAAATAAGTTGAAGAGTGAAAAAAAAGACAAATTTAGCCTGACCCTCATTTATCAACTGTAAGATCTGAGTACTGAATCAGGAGATAGTGTCTACAAACTTATTTTATTTAACTTTGTTAATTCAGGTCATAGACATTTGGCATGAGCATCTTGGTGATGTGATTAGAGCTCGGATACCATCAGAGGAAGAGGAGGCACTGAACAAGACGCGAGTATTAGGCCCTGTGAAAGGGATGTTTGAGGACATCTCCAGTGGAATGGGTAGGATGTGTTAATGTAAACAATTGTGATACATGTTCTTCCCTTTTAACTCAATGAAGACAGTCTTCATGCAAAACTTATTTCACCAATTGTACTAATGCAAATTTTCGCCTTCATTAAGTTAATGGTTATATTCAAAATTTTTCTTTTTTATTTTTTAAAACTTTTAATTTTGATTAGGATGAATGTGAAGTCTGAGGAAAGCAGAGATCGTGGGGAAAAAAAAAAAAGGTATTTTTAACTGAGAAATGAGATTACCAATACTTTTCCTTCCTAAATATGAACAGTATGGTTATAAAAAATAGACGCAATAGCAGTCTTATAAGGTTAACGAGAACAGGCTTGAGAGGAGGACTGTGAATGCCAATGTTTATTCCAGACAGGGCACCTGAAGAAGAAATATGAACATCGTGAGCAGATTTTTGGTGCTATGTATTTAAATCTAAGGGCAAATGATCCTGTGCTGCCAAAACATGTTCCCACATCAACTGATGCATCCCTCATAATCCATTGTATTTATATTAATCAATTTTCCAGTTCATAATTATGCTTTTTGGCTCGCCTTAAAGACATAGAATATGGCAAAGCACACTATAAGTTGAAATCAATGACTGCTAACAGTCTTTAAATTTTCTTTAAATTCACTCATTTATTTGCCTTTAGCTCTTTCCTCATCTTTTACCGCTGTTCATCTGTATAAACCATTTGTTCTATGAGGATGAATAAGTAGGATTTCAGAAATTAATATTTAATTCGATTTTTGGGGGGAAGTTGTAAAAAAAGTTACAGATATTCATAAAAAATGATCATGTCTCTCGAATTTTTTATTTTGTAATTTATGAGTTGTAAAAAATTTTTCTAAAGTTTGGTGCTTGTAGTCTGGCATGTCCTTTTTTTCATTTGAAGTGATTTTATTCTAAATGGCGGTAATCATGTTTTGACATGCATTTTGAACTCTCATAGCTCCCATCACTTCTATTATCTTGTTTAAAGCTGCTTTCACCTCTAAACCTTTCTGCAGCTACCTCAGTCATCTTGTTTGAATCTTGTCTACAACCTCCATTACCTTTATCACTGGTTATGCAGCTGTCATTATCTCAGTCATCTCGTATGCATCTTGTCTGCAACTACCATTACCTCTATCACTGTTGTAATTACCTCAGTCATCTTGTATGCATCTTGACTACAAACGCCATTACCACTATTACCATTAGACAGCTGTGATTGCCTTGGTCATCTTTCTGCAGCTGTCATCACATCTTTCACCTTTTCTGCACAGGCTGACATTACCTCTTACATCTTGATGCAGCTGCTATTACCTCATTCCCTTTATGCAGTAACCATTACCTCCATCACAGTTATGCAGCTATCATTATGCCTGTCACCTTGTCTTGACTTGCCATTGCCTCTGTCACTTTTTCTGCACCTGCCATTTACTCTGCCACCTTTCCTTCACAGGCTAACAGAGCCTCTGACACCTTTATGCAGCTTCCATTACCTCAATAACCTCTATGCACCTAGCATTACCTCTGTCCCCTTTATGCAGATGTCATTAGCTAAATCAAGTTGTCTGCAAATTGCCTGCAGCTACCATATACCGCTGTTGTCTTTCTGTAGCAGTCCTTACCTTTGTCAATACCATGACAACCTTGCCTGCACATTTTTATCACCTTTTGTCCTGTCTGCATCTGTCATTCGTTCTTGAATCTAACATCTCTCTTTTCTTTTATCTTGATCTCATCACTCAATCATGCTAATTAATTTAATTTATTTCCTACTTTCTTTCTCTTTCTTCACTTTTGGTTTCAGACTACATTGTAAGAATTCATATAAGACATTAACCCTGTACTAAATTTTCAATTCTCAGATGAAGCTCAGGAAGCCGAAGCAGTGCAGATTCTCAATTCTATCCATGACATCAGGGAACACCAGACCAATCGGCGGCCAGAGGACCTGGCTCAAACATGTCATGCCCTCGCCATGTTGTATTTTGTCTTCCATGACATAAAAAAGGTAAGGATATGTTTCTTGACACCTGACATATCGATAACAAAAAAAAAATGCTTTCAATAAACTAAATAATTTCTTCATATTATCACTGAGATAGAGCCTTATCTACAGCTTAGTCTCTAATATTAAGCATGTTAGAGGTCCAAATATTTTTTGCTTTTAACACAGAGCATAATTTCATCTGAGACATACACTTTCAATCTGAAAAAAAAGATTTATCCTCTTTAAATCCATTGTCTTTGATGAAACAAAACTTCATTGGTAGAAATTTGAAGTTAGAAAGTGTAGTCTAAAAAGTACATAGTAAAGAATCAAAAGTAGGAGGCTAGCAAAGATCTAACTTTAATCTTAAGTAAAGCTATGCCTTAGATTAAAAGCAAATTAATCTAGATATAAAAGCTGAGCGCTGAAAAACAGCAATATGTTAGGCTAATACAAAATTTGCATTAAATGCCGAGGGCTTAACATTTTAAGTTTATAATATCCTTTCTAGTTTTGTATAAAATTGGGGGCATTAAAAGAATCGTTAAAAAAAACAAAACGACCTGATTGTCATAATTCTTTAACCTGCATCTCCAATTGTACCTCAAATAATTATACTATTTCAGTTGGTAATTCCATCCTCTATGCCCCCCCCCCCCNNCCTTGTTTTTTTTTATTTTCAGGCAAAGGAATATGGTAGGAAAGCTATTGTAGCAAGTGATGAAGTAAAAGATGATGACTTTTCCAAATCTTTGGTTGAGTTCATGAAGCTCTGTGAAAAACAAGGAGCTCAGATTTAAAGAGACCTTCATCATCATCATCATCATCATCATCTACATCATCATCTTCCTAAATGTAATCAATGTCATCTCTATCAGGATCATCATTGTCAGCACCATCGTTGTCACCATCATCTTCATAATCATTATCACACCATCCTCATCTTCATCATCATCATCGTCATTGTTGTCATCATCAACTTCTTTGTCATCATGATGACTTGTAATACCTTCATTCTGTTTGTTTAAAGATGCTCTTTATAAAATCACAGTTGAATAATTATTGATATTGATCAATGTACCTTTCGGAGCTTAGTTTATATTTTTTATTGTCAGAATTGTTGTGAGTTCTTGTGTTTTTGATTAAAAGAATTTTTTTTTTTGATACAACTGCATGTGGGCCAAAAAAAGTGGGGGAAATTTTTCTTTGAGATGCCCTAATCAAAATAAGTATGAAAAGTACTTCACTTAAAAAAAAAAGGACATGAATTAAATGATGACAAAGATGTGATTTTGGCACGAATGCAGTAACGTACTGTTTATACATAAGGTTGAGCTCATTTACTTAAGTTTATCTAAAATGTTATTAGTTGAACCATATTGTATTAATGTTCAGTTTCATATATATATTGGTTTTTTTTTAATCTTACCGTGGAAAAAAAAATTATTATTTGTAACAGCAGTAAAGATGTCCCTGAGAAATTTCCTTCAAGTTATATTCATTGAAAAGATGATGTCTTATCATTATTTTTTTATTAAATCAGGAAAAAAATTACGAAAGCTTGAGTTTTGTTTTATATTATCAAGTCTATTTCTTTCCTTCTACACTTGGTCGCCTTCCTCTTTGTTTCTTACAGCAGCAAGGGATTATTTTGAGGTAGTTTAAAAGAAACATTAAGATTCATAAACCTTTCATCAGATTCACCAACAGTGCTTTTGTTGAGATAAGAATAAGCATGGCACTTTGGATATCTATGCTTTTTTTCCCAGTTCAGATAGATGCAACATGCAGCTCCTCTTTTACATTCAAAGAATAACACAAAGATAAAGTAAAACCGTAAAACACTTTTGAAGGTACAAAAAAAAAAGAGGGATGGTTTATTAAGCCATTGTGTGTGTTTGTGTGTGTGTGTGTGTTTGTGTGTTATTAATGAAAATTTATATGAATCATAATATTATGAACAAGCAAAGAATTTATAAAACCTTGATCGTCTCACTATTTCATAGATAAAACACATAATATAACTTATCGTCTCTTTGACTTTCTTTGCCAAAAAAAATTTTCTTACAACAAGATTGAGAGAGGAACTAAAAAAAAGTTGATTTAAGAAAAAAAAAATTTACATTTCTTTTTTTTTTTATTTTATTTTGCCTAGAGAGGTGAAAAGTCAAGGTTGAATGAGTGAGAGGAGAGAGTGGTGTGGGCCCGAGAGGGAGTGGGGGAGGGGGTAAATTGAGAGAAATAAACGTTAAATTTTACTTGAGATAATTCTTTTCAAAAAGTGACAGACCTGGTTAAAGGGCATAAATTATTGCTTGTTTGCAGAAATTGATGACCAATATTGTGGGAAGGTGGCAAGTTAATTTGTTTGGGTCTGTACGAAACAATGAAGGAGAAGTAAGAGTGGGAAGAGAGGAATGGCGGGGCGTTTATATGTTCTGAAAAAAGTATGCTACCATATTTATATATAACATTGTTGAAAGAGAGCAAAGAGAACCATGTGACTTAGGATGGGAAGGCGATTTCAAGGGAAAGATGGAAATAATCATAGTAAATTTATTCGTGTCAAAATAATGTCCATATGTTATCGTAGGTAATATAAAATTAGAAACTGAATTTCGAAATTGAAATACGAGCACAGTCCACTCTACCTATAATCGACATCGCTTTTATAGAAATTCTGCATACAGCATCTACTGTTATTATATTTCAACCCTCATCCTTTTATCTTTTGTGAAAAAAAAAAAAAAAAATATATATATATATATATCGATATCTTGTCCTGAGCGTATCTTTATTTTTATATTTCGACTTTTGGATCTCCTCGATACCCTTTAATATATTCTCCGGAGAAGGTTTGTAATGAAACCTTTTCTTCTAGACTTCTACATTATTGTTCTGTTCAAAACCTAACAGAAAAATAAAAACTTTCCCACAAATTTTATGATAATACTTCAGAAACTTAATAAAGAGGATAGAAAATTAGAAAACAGTTGCGGATAAGAAATTAAATAAGAAATAATCCGCTGTCTCCCGTACTTTGATATACCAGTATTCGTTTATATCGGCATAATATCAATAGTCCCTTTGATGTCGACATATCCGGGGTATACTGTGCATTTTTAAAAACCTACTTGGAGAGTCTCTTTTGCGTTATTGTACATCTTATAATATTGTTGCCTATTGCTTTAGTATGTGTAGGATCTAATATGCACGTAAAGCAAGTGCTTTTTAACACTTCCTTATAACTTCATTATGATTTTATGAATCATACAACCTCTCCAGTGAACACTATATTTACAAAAAATTACATAGAAAGTAATATTTAGTAACGAATTAACTCTGATAAATTTGTAATTATAATCTGATACTCACAAGCTAAGCCTAATTTCGATGTTCCAATGAGTTTAGGTGATTATTATGAATGCAGTAATGTAAACAAAATAATCATGACGATATCGATACAATAATCTTACTTTTTCAAAATATTATTATGGCTTTGTAAAAATATGCGTAATAGAATCTGTTAGGATTAGGGTTAAGTACATGTAAGGCAAAAAGGTAGAGAAATATATTCTGAACATCAAAGGCATTTGACAATTCACAACACATAGTTTAAAACAGTGTCAATGTTAGTTACAAGTTGCCGTTTACAATACTTTTTCTGCTCTTGTTTGGATGGGTAACCCCAAATGTGAAAATTTACATTAATGACTTACCAACATTCACACACACACGTGCATGCGTGCACTCACAAACTTACAACTTAGTAAAGGAGGAAATGAAAAGAAAATAAAAAAAGGTGCCGAGTTGTCTCATTTTTTCATCCCTGAGGTAAAAACACGAACTGGTTGAATTGGGTTACTCTATGCGTTTAAGGAGAACATCAAGCCAAACAGGTTTCATTAGCTACCGTCAAATGAAAGACCCACAGCTCACTGTTTAATGTGGATTCTGAACTCACAACGGAAATCTTTTTTTGAATTCAACTCAAGCTTGCTAAACTTAGCATCAACAACGCTGCCACTTCTATGGCATAGAGAATGAGTGATTTGATATATCTGAATAACTTGCGATGGAAATTACAGCAGTCATGTGATTATAAAGTGATAAACTGATAAGCTCAAGGTAGAGTTTGATTCCACAAAAGAATAAGTGCACACTTTCTTTGGAATTTCAGCTTAAAAGGCAGTTTGAAAAACCAAAATAGGAAAGTTAATGACTTTTAAAAAAAATCCTTTTCAGGTCTATCTCTTGACTGACAGCACTCAGACAATGGGCAATTCTGGCAGAAACAAAAAGCTTAAAGTGAACATGAAAAAAAAAAAGTTGAGACAGCCGCTAAAGAAAATGTCTTTAAGAAAACTCGCCAATCAAGAAATCTCCTGAAAAACAAACAAACAAAAAACAAAACAAGAAAATTCGCTTTTCGAGAAATTGTCCTAAAGAATATTCACCACTCACAAGATTGACTTCAATAAAGCGAGCCACTCGAGAAATTTTCCTTAAGAAAACTGGCTACTGGAGAAATTGTCTTCAAGAGAACTGGGGAAGGCTCAGAGTTGCTTCGGAAAAACAAAAACCAAGAAGAAAAAAAAAAACAACAAAAAACAACAGAACCTACCATTTTAAATTATTTCAGTCTTTCGAATGGAAGCTTAATTGACCTTTCTTTTCTCAAATAACAAATCATATTTGGCCATGCAGCAAAACCTAAATAGGAAAACATATTATTAACAAAAACAGTTCAATATCACCACAACCTTGTCGGATCACATAGCCGTGATTTGGAGGTTGAACCGGTTATCATCGATTGAAGTCCCCACCAAATTTTGGGACAAACTACTCTTACAAAACACACACACAAACACACACACACACACAAACATACAAAAAAGAAGTTTCAGCTTTAGTTAACGTTCACCAAACACTGACAGAAGAAAAGGTAACGTCTTGATTTCACAGGACAGAGAGTAAAATAAATTGCCTTTAAATTCATATATAATTTCATTAATGGTATGTGGATCAACTCAACTGCAAGCAGTTCTGTATGCTGATGAAATGTTTGCAGATAATGTAACATTTTCATATAGCATTAGGTTATGAATTAATAATAATAAAAAAAAACAACTGTTAAGCCCTTTAAAGTGAAAAAAAAGCTCCAGAAATAGAAGAAAGCAATATCAAAGGAAAAGAAGGAGAGAAAGAGAGAGAGAGAGAGAGAGAGAGAGAGAGAGAGAGAGAGAGAGATAGAGAAAGAGAACCAGAGGAAAAAAAGAAAGAGAGAGAGAAAGAGAGAGAGAGAGAGGGAGAGAGAGAAAGAGAGAGAGAGAGAGAGAGAGAGAGAGAGA
>BLXT01003952.1:4018837-4039046 GCA_019648995.1 Plakobranchus ocellatus | reverse complement strand
AAAAAACAAAAAAAAGAAAAGAAAAGAAAGAATGGATTAATCAACAATGACAGGAAATAAAGCAGAATCTCAATATAGACAGTAAATTCATAAATAATTGTATCAAAGATTTAAGTGGTAAGAAAATTAAACGCAGTAGCCCTGGCTGCATCATATAAAAAGACAGACAATGTTAATGATAAAGATGGAAATACTAAATAGATAATAAGAATTATGTTCAAGATCTTTTCAAAGATAAGGATGCAAAAACTGAAATGAGGAAAAACCTACGGGGCCCAACTATCCATCAAGATGAAATGGGAAATCCAAAGGTCCAGACAATATACGGATAGAAATAAATACAGTGTTAAATAACTTAAGAGTATATATGACAAATATATATATATATATATATATATATATATATATATATATATATAATATGACAGTGGTAAATCTCAGAAGATATCTCTTAATCTGTTTTAGTAGGACTGCCTAAAATTCCAGGGGCAGCAAAATTGAACTTCACAGAACAACCATTTTAATTAGCCATTTCACAAAAAAATATGCTGCGCTTTTTGATGCATAGAATGCATAAGTCCAGAAATATCCTTAATATATTGGTCTGGATTTGTACTTAATATATAGGACTAGAAACGCAAAAATTCCTTTCGTCAATACCTATGCAAAAAAGGCCCCATCATTGCTTTATTGATTATTCTAAAGCCTTTGAAAAAAAACACCAAGAGCTGTGTCGTAGGCTAGAAAAATTAGACATTGATCCTAATGATCTGAGAGTAATTAGAATCGATATAGGGATCAAAGTGCATATTTGATAATAATTATTGAGAAACACGGTGATAACAAATTCATCAAAAGAGGTTGGAGGCTGAGATGTGTAATGTCTCTTATACTTTATAAACTATGTAATAAAATAATCTTAGGGAATTCAGGGCACTTCATGCTTAAAAGTAAATACAGGAAATCTCAATAATCGCAGCTATGCAGATGATATAATTTTAAGTGCAGAATCTGGTGAACAACTTCAAAATCTTCTAGAAGCTGTTATTTTAGAGGGTGAAAGAATGGGCCTGTCTTTCAATGTGAACAAAATGGAATGCATGGTCATCGAATCCTCAAGCCCCAAATGCGATCTCGTCGTGAAAGGTAAAAAAAAAAAATCAAATAAAATTCACAATATCTAATAATATCAGATGTTAGATTTATAAGTGAAATAAGTAAAAGAATACCCACGGCCAAAGATACATTAAAAAAAAAAAAAGAAAGAAAGAAACCAATACTAGCAAACAGAAACATAAGTATGGACAACCAAAATAAGAGTACTGAAAACATATGTTTGATCAATTCTATTATACAGAAGTGAGTGTTGGACAATAAACAAGGAAACAGAGAGGAAACTCGAAAGAGCAGAAATATAGTTTATCAGATGAACGAAGAGGATATCATGGGCGGAAAAAAAATCCAATGCATCGGTGCTGAAAGAAGTGCATCTTGAGCGATCATTAATTAAAATCTTAAGACGGGAGCAATTTCAATTTCTAAGACTCATTTGCTGACAGAAGGATTTAGCCCATTAAGCTAACTTGGAAAAAAATAAAAAAAAGAACCAACAACAAAAACAGAATGTATGGTCACCTCAAAGAAATCCCCTAACCCCATATGCAATGTCGTTAGCAAAGGCGAACAAATCAAACATCAGATGATAGATGTATAAGTGAAATAAGTAAAATAGCCATGGTCAAAGATGTATTTCAAAAAAAGAAATCAATAGTGGAAAACAGAAACATAAGTATGAAAACTAAAGCAAGGATAATGAATATCTATAGTCAGTACTTTTGTATGGCATTGAGTTTTGGACAATAAACGAGGATACCGAGAGAAAACCAGAAGATGTAGAGATGTAGTTTATCAGAAGAATGATGAGGATATCATTGACAGAAAAAGTCCCGTTAATTGGTACTGAAAGAGGCTAATCTTAATGGTTTAATAATTAAAACCCTGGAACAATAAGAACATTGCTATCAGCTCTAAGATCAGACTGTTACGTTCCTTGGTCATGTTAATTTTTCTCTATGCCTGTGAGACGTGGACACTGAACACTGATATTGAAAGAAGAATCAGAGCCATGGAAATGAGGTGCTACAGAAGACTACTTGGTATCTTATATAAAGATCACATCACAAATGAAGAAGTGAGTAGAAGAATTAAAAATGCCATTGGACCACATGTTGACCTTCTGACCATCGTTCGACAACGGAAACTGAAATGGTATGGGCACACTACTCGCTCATCTGGCCTTGCCAAGATCATCATGGAGGCTACCGTAAATGGAGGCAGGAGAGGGAGGCAGAAGAAACGCTGGGAAGACAACATCAGAGAATGAACAGGACTTGAGCTGAGAAACACCTTACGGAAAGATGAAGATCGAGAGGAATGGAAAGCTGTGGTTAGGAGATCCTCTGATGCGCCCCGGCGGATCCCAAATTTAAGGGATAGGTGATAGGTGAATTAAAACCATAAGACAGACGCAACTATAATTTTTAGGACTTATTTGCCGACACAAGAGTTTACAACACTTGACAACAAGCGGAAAGATTGAAGACAATTAATGCTGTAGGGTCAGGAGGAGAATAGCTCTCTTTGAAAGTCTTAAGTCATAGGCAAGAGGTAAGGGTAGCAACAACTTTATAAGGTTAACGGGTTTGAGTGGAGGAACATGATCGCCTAAGTCTGTTCTAGACAAGGCACCTAAAGAAGAAGCACTCCTTGAAAAATTCGAAGGCAAACGTAGTATAGCCTAGGTAGACAATGAAAAACTTTTTTTTGTTTTAAGTCTTAACCCATGGGCAATAGGTGATGGTAGCAAAAACAGCCTTATAGGTGATTGAGAGAAGGTTTGAGTGAAGGAACATGATCGCCAGATCTATTTTAGACAGGGAACCTAAAGAAGACTGGGGAAAAAAATAACCACTTCTTAGACAGACCTTAAAGCTTGAGAGTCTGCAAAGTTCGACCACTCTAAAATAACTCTCCACCGTATTTCAACTTTTTTGAAAAAATGACAAACCTAAATCTCTCTAGATTTAGCTCATGATATTCTAGATGTAATCTAGACCTACGTATTCTAGATCTTATATCTAGATTAGATTTGTTAATACCTATCTACAAACTTATGAGGAGAAAAAAAAACATGACTAGATCTAGATCTATGTTTTTAGCCCCAATATATCTGTTCGGCTAGGCGCTAGAAATTTATCTCTTGTATTTGTAAAACCTCAAGTCTAGAATCTAGTCTAGAAGTCTAAAAATAAAAAAAATGGAATAAAGATCTGTATCTAGATCTACATCTATGTAATCTAACCTAGATTTCCAGGCCTGGATAGGTCTAGATATTGATCTAAATTAGAATTGTCAACCAGATCTAAACTTGTCAATTATGTGAATCAAGATCTGACAAGGTCTTTTGACCACTTTTGTTGTGGTACTACAAGTTCAAAGGTACTTTATATAATAATGCTCGTTAGAATGAAACAAAAAAAAAAAAAAAAAAAAATCAAATGTAGATCTAGATCCAGTAAAATCTCTGATAGTAGACCTTAATTGCTTAAAAAATTTTTAAAAAATTGTTGCTTCTTTCCAACTTTATTATTAAATTGATTTAAATTGTACTGTAACCTCCAATCCTGTTCGACCAGCTCCGAAAAAGAAAAATAATAAGAAGTGCCAAGCCACATCATGTAGGTAAAAAAGAAGCTAAGGATATAAAAAAAAAAAAGGCTAAAGATGGAGATGTTTTAGAAATTTAAACAAAAAAAAATAACTTTCAGCCCTCTTGAAAATTATTCCTTTTATTTCATCAATAAATGCAGAAAATACAAAAATAATCACTTAAACTACCCTTTAAATTCTTACTCACTTTTTAACTTGAAGAAAATATATAACAAAAGTGCACTCTAAAAAAAAGAGAAGTTTAAGTAAGGATTTCGGGCGCTTTTTCGTTTGTTCCCACCCCGACTTTTTATATAGGCCTAGAGATTCTAGATCTAGCTATATTATCCGATATGAGCAAACAAAAAAAGTGTCAAATTGTGTTAGATTTTGTGTGAAAATAATAATATTTTCATTAGAACTTGGCCAGCGACCTCTTCATTTCTTTGATGGATTAGTAAGATAGAGCCAGATCGAATATTATAGCTAGAATCTAGGCCTATATAAAAAGTCGGGGTGGGAACAAACGAAAAAGCGCCGGATTTCGTGTTGTTGTGAAATATTTCAATGCTGAAAGCCATACATATATATATATTACTTTTTTTCTCTTTGATGTGTTCTAGTCGACATGAGGGCACAGTGCTGCATTTGTGCTGATCTGTTTGAAAGCACACAGACAGTGAACATTGCTGCAGCCCCATGTGGACATGTCTTTCATGAAGCTTGTCTGATGAGGTGGATGGACACTTCGTCCACCTGCCCAAGCTGTCGCACACATGTCAAAAAAACACAGGTAACGCGCTTTCTTTTTAATGTCTAAAAACCCAGACTTGTTTTTACTTTTAGTTTGTTACTTAAATCAAAGTCATGCTTTTTTGAAAAATACCCATGGACCTTTAGTTTTAATTTTATTTATACTTAACTTGCTGAGCCTCTGTTATTTATTATTTTGACCAAAAAATACCATTAATACCAGAGATATTCATTATGATATTTTTTAAATTGATTTTTTTTGAGAATTATATATATATGTTGAATTAAATATCATATTATTGTGCTGGTAAAGTATTTTTCGATGTCCATATTTTGCATTTATATTAAAATTTTATTTGCAGTGCAGATTTGTTGAGGGAAGAAGAGATTATAAGAAAACTTTTTCTCAGGACTACCAACCATTTTTATTTTCCTTTTTTAAAATTTTTTTTTACATATAATGTGTTGTTTTTCAAGAGCATTGATCACTAACCAGTACATTTTTACAGTAATGCTGAACCAAAAGGGTTTAAACCTAATAACTTGGCTGAACCAAAAATGGTTTTGAATTGTGTGAGGAATTGCCATGGCTAAATCAAAATAATTACTGCACTCCTAAGAATTTTGGTTAGCTTGAAACCTTATGCAGTGCTTCTAATTGTCTGCATTTCTGTGGATTTCCACATTTTCAGTCTTCTGCGAAATTTTCTGCGGCAGTTTTTAAATGCTGCTTCTGAAGGATATTTCATTACTTCAGAGTTGACCAAAATATAAGTTCAGCTCACAGCCATAGTGCTTGCAAATAGCTGGAAGCATTGTAAAAGCACTCTACTATGTAAAGTGCCACAACACTAATAAGATATTTTGTAACATGAAAGACTGGTAATGTGCGGTAGTTTATCACGTTTATACCTTTATGGGGATCTATCCAGGATGGTAAATTAAATCCATAACTCTGTCTGTGATTGCTACAAAACATCATGTAGAAATATAAACGTATTTCTGGGCTCATGATATTGGATTTAACTCATTGAAGTTGGGCTGTTTAGCCAGCATGAATGATCTTCACCTACCATTACTAAAACTTCTGTCTTTGCAACATCATCATTATACCAGATTGGGCGCCAATTTTTTTTTCAAATATATATTCTGTCATATCATGTTATCCGACACAACTTCTATTTTGTTTTAATGTGCGTAAGGTTGAGGCTGTTTTCTTGCACTATTTAATAATCAAAGAGAAAACATATTTGGTATTGTGCATAAAGTCATACGCAATTAACACTTTTTTGCTTTCCTATTAAATATCAATTTTTATAAAGATACTTTGTATTATTACAGATTATCAAGCGTTTGTTCTTCGATATCAGTGAAGATGTTGATGACAAAGAGCAAGATGTGAGCCATTATGTGAATCAAGTTTCAGATTTGAAGGTTTGTTTGGCTCTTAATGTTTTGAAAAACATCTTTTTGTGTAGCTCTTAAATTTGGCTAGAATTAGGGAGAGATCTTTGGATGTTGAAAGCTTAAGATAGAAATAAGACCAAAAATAGCTTTATTTTCAACACTGGGCAAAGGAGAATATCATTTCATACATAGTCTTAATTTTTTTCATAATTGTGCATGGAACAGAGAGGAATATAAATTGCCAACACTTGCTGTATAAATTGTGTGGTACTTATTGTGATCCAGAAACTGCAACATGTGGAAGGAATTTTTTTTGTTTTTCAAAGGATTAAAGAACTGCGGCCAAAATATTTATGTAAACTAATAAATTGTGCAATATTCATGAGTTACTAATAGCATGGTGACTGCACGTTTTTATTTCATAATTTCCTAAAAAGGGTCATCTGATTGCTGTGAGTATTCTTAGACTTTAATAAGCTTATGTTAAATTCATAAACACTACACTCTCTCACTCAAAGGGCAGGAGATGAGTTCACTTACAAAACTAATGCAGGTTAAGAACCAGAGTTGCACATATTCATATGCCCAAGCCAATCACAAAGAACTGGAGATATACAGACTCGCAAAGGAGATATATTCAAATAATCCAGTCCTGGGTGATGGCAAGTCTGTTCTTTAGGGATAAATTATGGGTGTCAGGTCTAGTCTTTGAGGTAGTATTTGAGATAGCAAATGTAGTTGCTTCAATGTGTAGCATTCTGTATTATTCAATCATTTCCTTACAAGTTTTAAAGACTGTCCTCAAACAGATGCACACTTTCTTTTTTATTTTTTTGGAGGTACATTGTTATTCTCTATTGCTTACTCATTTTATGTCTCCATACCAGGCTCAGCTGAGAGAGAAAGCAAAATCGCTGCATGACACAGAAGAGTCCAGAGACAAGTATGCAGCGCTTCTGGCTGTTGCCGAGTCCAAACAGGAAGAGCTCACAACAAAGCTTTCCCGAGAGCTGAGCATGAAGGAGGTGTTGAAAGGCGACCTCAAGAGAGTCCAGCGAGAGAATGACTGGCATGTGCAGGAGATTTGTGAGCTTCAGAAAAAAGCGGAGAAACTGCATGAGCTGCAGAGTGTAGAGATGATGTTGAAAGGTGACTTTCAATTGTAAAACTAAATTTCCCCCAGCAAAGTGTTATAAGCTACAGTTGCTTCCCATTTTCATGCGTTAGGATCTGTTGGTAAGAGACATCTTGTAAAGTTCCAATTAAAAAAAAACATCTTCTTGGCTTTGGAAAAAAACCTTGGATTGGACAAGTGCTAAATTAGCTAACTTTAGTTTAGGGAGAGGATGCAAGTCTGTGAGTGAGCTTCAGTGCAAAAGCGATATTAATTTTGACCATGGCTGGATCTACAATTCCATGGCATGCTTATAACTTCAGCCTTGGGGTGGGAGGGTTGGGTAAGAACAAGAACAAGCTGGAAAAGGCCTCAAATTCAAATTGTGAATATGATACTTGAAGCTGCTAAACCTTTGGGTGATTCATTTATCAAGGGACGTAACCACTTTAAAAGTTTAGTCTCATGGTTTTGTCCCCTGAACTGTTTCATAGCCAAATTTAACAAAGTGCACATATTTTTTTTAATGATTTTTATTCAAAGTCAGGTTAAAGAGAAGATAATACCAGACTCAAGTATCTTGTTTTATTTTGGTTGCTGTATAATCTCTTTCTTGATGTGTTGGTTGTGGCTATAAATGTAATAAAAAAAAAGGCAGATAAATTTTCGGGGGGGAGATTGAATTTTCTTTTTAGTTTCATTTTCTTTATCATGGAGGAGCTTTTGCAAATGTAATCTTGGCAGAGCTAAAATCATGGTTAGTTTAAAAAAGTGAAGTATTTACACCTCTATATACTTCTTTTGTCAGAAATCCATTTTGTGTTTCTTTCACAGGCTCCAG
The DNA here is from genome assembly GCA_019648995.1 of Plakobranchus ocellatus. Taxonomy (NCBI): domain Eukaryota; kingdom Metazoa; phylum Mollusca; class Gastropoda; family Plakobranchidae; genus Plakobranchus; species Plakobranchus ocellatus. Next base: position 4,031,223 of record BLXT01003952.1, on the reverse strand, counting down.
CAGTGATGCAGAAGAGATGCTTCGCCAGTATTCAGATGGTGGGGATTCTTCCATCAGGCAATTGTCTAGCCTGGTCACTGTGATGAAGAGAGAATATAACCAGGTACCTATCTCAGTACTGCTGACCTTTCCTCTTACTGTTATCTCATCAACCCTGAGATCACTGCTCAATGGTGGACTGGGTATAACACTAGTCATCCAGCAAATAATATACTTCTTTGGTTCTACACTCTTTAGGAGACATGTCAGTGCATTTTTTCCTCAACTAGATCTAGACCTTGAACTATCTGTGGAAAATTCTAATACAGATTGGTATCAGTTTAAGCAGCAAATGAATTAAGAATTATCAATGCACACTTTCAGTTGAATTTGTAATGCCAGGAAAGAGAGAAAAGGACTAAAACAGAGGTGAGTTTAATAAATATTCCCCCGAAACATGACTGTGTCCCACATTTGTGGTTATCACTTAAAATCAAGATTTATTCAGCAACCAAAAGTCTGTTGCTGAGGCCAGTCATTAACCAAGAAGGGATGGAAGTCCTTTACTGTGTATGTTCTTGATCCCTAATAGCAGTGCAAGTTAAAATGTATGAAATGTGACCTGCAACCCAATTGGAATATGTTTTTTTGGTGAAATTGAGCATTAGCTGATGAAGTTTGCTTTAATTTTATTAGATTGTAGTTTCTTTGTAATTTTAGGAAAAATTTAAGCAGGTTAATTTGAAAGTGAGGAAGTGAAAATGTTAAATTAATACATTTTTCACCTTGTTTCAAGGTGTTAGCAGACAAGCGGACAGCCAAAGAACAACTAAGCAAACTGAAGCAACATATTGGAACCTACCAGGCTGAGGCTAAACAGGCCAAGAGAGAAGTAGCTCACCTTAGAGCTGAGCTGGAGGTCACTAATAAGAGTCTTAGTCTGGTAAAGAAAAAATACCAATTTTTTAGTGCTTTTCAATTCAGATATTTTGAATTCTTTGTAATGATATAATTCATTTTTTTTAAACTGATAAATTGGTTTATTGTATAAAGCCAGTCCACAACAAAAAGATCTCAGGCTTTCAGGCCCTCCTTCAGGCCAGGACACCGGTGGAGGGGCTCGAACCTGCAACAGAAGGTTACCTGTAGATCTCAGGGTGGACATGCTAGCCATTTTGCCATCTACGCCTCCATTTAACTGGTAAAAGATAAGAACATGATAGGTAAAAATTTTTTTTCCCTCAAGATTTGCTGTGTTGGCAAACAATCATGTTCTGTATGTTTCCAATACACAAGACTCGTATTTTAACTCTTAGAGAGGTGAATTTTCAGGACCTGCGAGGTCCCCCAGAGGCGAATTAATTTGGAGTTTTTGAAAAATTAAAAGTGTTATACAAAAATTCACATAACTTTTTTATTTTTCAACATAAAACTACAAACCATGCACCAATAGAAAGGAAATTGAATACAGATTCATATGAAATAAAAATTTATGCCACCAACCTTTCTGCTTTTTATGTCTGTTTTTGTGTTTGTCAGTAGTTCTGGTAGTGGAGGCGATGCCAGCCACTTGCTAGATCTACATCTAAATCTTGATCGCCAGGAGCTTGAACCATAGGCTCAGGCTTCCTTACAAGTACCCTAAGTATCAATTGTGCATCTTGTACAAATTCAGCACTATTACTGCCATTATCGTCTGCATACACTTCCTCAAACAAGTCAGGAATTGGGATCTGTCCAGCCATGATTTTCAACAGCATAGCTCACATTCAGCTCCACACTTGTTAACTTCTCAATTTCTAACCCAATCTAAAGCGCTACTAAAGCGTAGACTGCTAGTCTTAGCAGTTTGAGAAAGGCGAATCCCCTTAAAATCGAAACGTAGCCTTTTCCGGTTGTTCCGTGTGTGTAAAATTGTTTACTGGAGCACTAGACTATAGTCGCGAAAACCTCGGGAAGAGTTAAGTAGTTTCTGGCTGACATAAAAAAGTCTTAACACTGTTACAAAATGTTTTTCTTGCACTGGCATTCTCCATTTGGTGTTTAATAGATTTGTTTAATTTTTTTTTTTTTTTATGTTGCTTTTAATTTTCTGAGATATTGCTTGATAAACTGTGTATTAAAACGTAAGATCACAGAGAATCAAAGTAGTCTAAATCTGAGCCATGTCACAATAACGATCACTTGCCTTTCTGTCAGATCACTAAGTTAACTCCCCTTCCTTGTCATTTATCATCAGAAAGAAAAAGAAAATGATGAGAACCGCCGCAAAATTGTCCACCTACGGAATGCACTACGTTACAACAAGACAGAGGGCAGTCAAAGTTTCCACGCTGCACTAACAGAAGATAGTCCGAATGTCGCATACTCTCCAGTGGTAAGCATTCATATATTCATGGATTTTGAGAAAGTTTACAGTTAAATAATTTAAGGAAAAAAATTGATTTCCTGGGTTTTTTTATACACTTTGTAAGGCAGTAAGATTTTAAAGATATCACCAAAGTGTCATTTACTGTTGAGATTTAAATCATTACAAAAAACTTGTAAATTATAGAATATGAAACTTTGGTGGAGTTACCACAAATTTTATCAGAGGGTTGTTGAGTTTAAGAACTATCACCGCTAAAGGATAGAGTTCTGTGGCTTTTATCTTATTAAAAAGAGTTTTTGGGAGAAGGACAATATTTGTGTGATTGACTCTTGTAAACATAGTCCACCATTGTGCATTGACCTCTCGGTTTCGCTTCAATCCCTCATCTTACAGTACACAACTGGTCCTTGTGTAAAATTATCTCATTATATTTTGTGGAGAGAGTCAAAATATATCTCTTTCATTTGAATGGGGTCAACAAGAAAAAAACAATTTTCTAGGTTCACCTCTTCAAAATTTCCCTCCCCTTTCTTTCCTTTTTTTGTTGAGGAATTTATTTCATTTGATTCTAGATTGTAGTTTTGGTATATTTTTGGGGAACTGAGATAAGTAGCATTAGTCAAGTGAAAAAAGAATTGATTTTGTTTTTTTTTTTTTTTTGTGTGGCCACATCAGCCTTTGCTCTGGTTTTTGTCCAAGGCAGAATTGTTTTTTTTTTTTTTTTTCTTTTCATTTAAAATAAAGGGTCAGCAGCTGCTACATCAAAAGATTTTTCATTTCCTTTGCTAATATTTTTACACAAAAACAGTTTTTTCTTCTTCTTTTTTTTTCAGCTTATCCATTACTATTAAAGTCATTCTTGAGGTAACATATCGATGGTCTCTGGCACAAACCCTCTAACTCCATAGAGACTAATTTTACAGGAGAAAGAAAAAACTGATTCTCTTGAACAAAACCAAGGATTAAGAAGGCTCAGAGTTGCCAACCTCTACAGATTTCAGTATTTTTTTTACGGAAATGCAGTAAAAATTCAGAAGTATGAAAGACTGGTTGAAAATATGGAAATTTGGTCATTTTTTGGATACCAATCTTCTATGTGTGAAGTAAAAAGAAGTCAGTTTTGGTGTGTATCAATATATTAATATATATTGATCTGATAAACTAGTAAAAAATAATGACTTTCCTAAATTTATTTGATATTTATCGAAATCAGATGAATTCCTTCACCTTTTTTTTTTTCCAGGGGGCCCTTGTAGATCTAGCCTAAATTAGGCCTATGTTATCTCAAAGTGCGGGAACATCGAACTCGAAGTAAAAATATTAATGGCCTGAACTTTGATCTACCTTATGGATTTTCTACCGCAATTTTGGGATTCCCAATTTTCTTCAACTCCATTATTATCATTTTTTATGAAGCCTCACAAGAAAAAAAGCAAAGCCTTATATCACATATATTTAAAGGAATGCTCTGTGAAGAACATCCTTATTGTAACTTACAATGTGTTACATTGGGCTCAAAAAGGGGAAAAGCAATTTTGGAATTACTAGACTTGGTAATTGGTGCTCAAATAAGAACATCAAAATCTAGTACAGATCTAGATTACTTGGGATGTATTTGGATGGCTTTTTTGAGCTAAATTGAAAAGAAAATGCACAAAATTATGAGTGCTTTTTTATCCTGTGAATTAGTTTTAGGCTTGATATAATCTAGATCTAGAGTCCTTGAGCCATTGTTTGGCACTTACAGTCATTACCCTCAATTTGGATTATTTTATTTAATTAAAATAATTATCTGGCACTTCCTATGCTAATCAGTCCTCGAAATAATCACTTTTTTCCCTTTGTCGAGAGAACAACGTGATCTGCGGCATTTTGTTTTTGTGATCACTGAAAACTTAAGACCAAGACCTACAAGACGTGAGTATCCTCTGTTACCATCTGCTGTGCATGAATACAGGATGTTGTAAAGTTTAGCAGTTCCGGGTCACCCTGTCCATTAAATTCCTTTTTCGCTGATTTAGATCTCTTAAGTAGTGTGTAAAGTAATACTAATAGTAGGTAATCATTTATGTCGCCATTTTTAAAAAAAAAGCCTGCAAAATAGAGTGCCAAATTGAGGAAAATGAGAAATACCTTTAGTACCCCAATTCAACAAACTATTTCACTTGTAATATTTATTAGCAATTGTTGACCCAACAGTACAAAAACAAGAAATCCTGTTTTAAATATCGAAAAATATAAATCGATCTACATCTGTACCACATTAGGTCTAGATTAAGATTAGATTTTATTATCTTATTTTTTATTTTGTATAATTTTTAGGTGTAGGTGTGCGTTTTGGGGTGGGGGGTGAGGGTAAAAATAATTCTTCTTTAATTTTAATTTCTTTGCTTAGTAACTGTAATAAAGACAGTATATTTTGATCTATATCGAAATTGAGTTTAACTTATAAAAGCATCCAATTCATTTTCAGCAATCAAAATGGCTGCGTACAACTACAATAAGTGCACTCAGGAGGCTCTTGAAAACACCATAAAGGCTATCAGCAATGGTTTGATGAAGCTGATGAATGCTGCTAAGCAGTTTGGAGTCCCAGACACAACCTTGTTTGACAAGTTGCACAACCGTACACCAATGGAGCCTTCTGCAAGGACGGTGTTAACCACTCATGAGGAGGAGCGCCTCGTCAACTGGCTAAAAATGTCAGCTCGACCGGGCAGTGGAAAGGCCCGGAAAGATCTTGCAATCGTTGTACAACAAATTTTTAATGTGGAGGGAGGCCAAACACCCTTCAAAGGTAATTTGCCAGGGCGTAAGTGGCTGCAGTCTTTCTTAAAATGCCACAAGAAGCTGAGGGAGAGGAAGACGATGGTGCTCAGGGAGCAAAGAGCCGGCCTTTCTAAGGAGAAGAAAAAGGCCTGGTTCAAGGAGATCGCAGTCAATCTATCTGAAGATGGCATCGACATATCCAGCGTTGAACCAGACTGTATCTTCAACGCAGATGAGACAGGCTTCCCCTTCCATACCTGTGGTGAAAGTGAGTATGTAACCTTCGTAAAATCATCAATCATGTTCATTATGTGCTTTTGTTTAAATATCACCTTAACTGAATGTTAAAGTTAATTCTTTTCTGTATTTTTTCTAAACCCACAGTCATAATTACAGAGAAGGCGGATAAACACCCCTACACCCTTGGGTCAGATATTGAGGACCAAATATCAGCTGCAGTTCAACAGCTGAGGCCAATGGTTATTTATCCAGGAGTCAGGAAGTCCAATTCGTATGATCCTGGGGAGGACTTTCCTCTGACCAAAGTAGTACGTACCAAAAATGGCCGGATGAATACAGCAACCTTCCAGACATGTTTGGAGGAAAATTTTGTTCATGCTGTGAAAGTAAATACATTTACCTTTTTATACACAAATATTATAACAGTTTTTTGTGCTATCATTTGAATATCACAATAATTATGATTATAATTGAGCAGCCTTTTATTTCTTTCCAAGAGTTTTTGTTTTCTTTAGTGATATATTAAAGTATTACAGTAATATATGTAAATATGTAAATATATGAGGGTTTGCCAATATGTGGGCTGTCAACATAGTTATGTGCGAAAGATTTTCTACAAGCCTTATTTGAAAAAATTCAACTCATCAATACATAAATTTTGCTTTTGTCAGTACAATGGCGTACAAAGTACTGCTTTATGCTAAAAAAATCAGTTTTGGTTGAATCCTTGCTGTCTAAATTGACTGAATGTTTTGATAATAACTATGATGACAAAATTACCAAAAAAGTGGTCACCCATTAACAAATAAAGCTCATTCACCACCAAGTGAAGAGACACAGACCAATTTTTTTAACATGGATCTACTCCTGCTGTCCAACTCTTCATGAAAATTACCTCATTGGTACTCAATTGGACTTTTCTATTTTGTAATTGAAGATTCTTTTTTTCAAAATGCAGTAAAAAAGGTGACCCGATTTGGGGGTCCACCTTTTGGCAATTGCTTATATAAATATAATATATATCATTAACCCTTAACTTGAATTTGCATATATAAATCTTTTATTCACAGGACCTGCCCAGGCCAGTTGTCCTCTTCTGTGATAGACACACCAGACCCAGTGAATCTACAGGTGCACGACATATGTAATTTGAATAAGATTACTTATTATTTGCTGCCGTCCCACATGTCACGTCAGGCCAGCCTCTTGATCTGGTTTTCTACAGGAACTTAAAAAGTGAATGGAGAGAGGCTGTCGCCTATCATAGAAATATAAATAAGGTGGCAGCCATAACCAAGAGAACGTTGATGCCTATATGACAGAGAGCACCTGAAAAATGCATTCAGGAAGAGTGGCCTCTATCTCTGGGATCCTGAGGCACCTGATTTTTCTAAGTGCAACACAAGCTTGATCTACGGAAAAATCGGAAATCAGGTGGAGCAAATAAATATGATACATTTTAACACCAAATTGGATTTAAGTCTGACAGTGACAATAGTAGATGAAATATTTATTCTATCCACTCATATTCCATAGCAGTCCATAAATATTGTTTCACCTGATGCGTCTCAGAATAAAGGTGCTCCAAAGAGTCAGTTGGTTGTGGCAACTTTCTGTGAAAATACTTCTAATGAATCTGGTCCATCTGGTGATGGAGTCTCTCAAGATAAAACTGATTCTTTTGCTTCTTAACAGTATATCGATGAAAATCCTGAGCCAACAATCCATGAAGACTTGGTTAGACATTTTTATTTAAGACACAAGGCAACCTTACTTATTCTTGTTTCAAGAGGAAAGCCAAGCTACAATAGTATAAAATTTGTCCAAACATGAATATTATGATAACTTAAGTACGATTACATTTGTCTCTTATTTTCTGGCTCACAACGTATATTTGGATACAAGGCAGATTTCAGATGTGTTTAACAGTGCATCTCTTGACATGGCTTCAGTTCCTGAATTGGATATTTTCAATATTGAGTCGTGAGATTAAGTAATTAAATTTTACATTCAATTGGTCTCTATCCACCAATAAATATATTATTGTATGCTTTTTATAGTTTTTAGGCACTGTATTTATGGTCTGGAAATTTAAGTTGTAGAATGTATCGTCGAAAGTGGATACTTCTTTGTAGATGGCAGTTACATAAATTATAATGTTACAGTGTTTCAAGATGAGTTTTACATTGTGTATAGTTTTTTCCTGTTAACCTGCTCCTTCTCCGAAAATAACGACCAACAATATTCTTTCTAATTTCCAGCCTCCACAGAATTGGCCGTTTTTTTGGACAAGTATACGGACTTCATTATCTCTACAGGTTGGAAAATGTCCGCTCTGTACCTGATAAGACGCCGGCAATATGCTAACAAGCCACCAAAAGAGGGACTAGACTAATACCGGCAAATCTCGAACTTTACAACCAGATGGTGCCTTTAATAAATTTTGAAACTTTGCCATTGCCAGAACAATGGCAGAAGAAGAAAACTAATAAAACAAGGCAGCAGCCACCAAAATTTATCCCAGGGCCAAAATATATATTGGGAAATAAATAGGGTGGCTACTGTAAATAGTAAAAAGCAAGAAATGGGGGAAAGAAAGCGAGAACAGGAATGAAAGAAGGAAGAAAAAGAACTGAAAAAAAAAGAGAGGAGAAAGGAAAAGAAAAATAAAGAGGGGAAAATGGGGAAGAAGGCAGTTGAGAAGAAAAGGCAAGAAGGAGAAAAGAAAAATAAAAGAGAGGCTGAAAAAAAAATATAGACAAGAGAGAAGGAGAAGATAGCAATGGGGATAGAAAGAAGTTGAAAATAGAAGAGTCAGATTCTGAAACATCCAGTTTCGTCATATATGATGATAACAACTAGATGGTTGCTGGCTTCCCAATTTTGATGAGTCTGGCAACGAAAAAGATGACGGAAATGCGTGCTTTGTGTGCAAGAGGACGGATGATTTGGAGGGCTGGGTTGGATTTGATAAGTGTGTGACATGGTTTCACAGGAGATGTTGTGGAGCAAAAAAAAATATGCTTGTAAAAATGGGTGACAAAGAGCTTCACAGCTTTCAATGTATTTGTGTTGTGTGTAAGGGCAAAAAGAAATGTCTGATTTTATTTTTTTTTATTTAATTTTAAACACACACGAAAAAGATTGATTTAATTTTTATTTTTTTATGCCTCTATTAAACATAACTATCTTTTACTTTAAAAAAATTCTTCCTTGTTTTCCCTGTTTGTTGTCTTTCTGTTTTTGATTGTTTGGTTTAAAAAAAAAAAGTTTATTTGTTTTTTTGATAAATTTTCCAAAAAAGTTTTATTTGATAGTAGAAAATCAAAACAAATAAAAAAGTTGTTTGTTAGTTTATAATTTTTCAATAAATTAAGTAATCTCTCCATAAGATCTTTTCATTCCAAAAACATTTTTAAGTACTTTTTATAAAAGTAAAGAGAGTGACACAAAGGGGCTCATGAAGTTCAGAGTTGGGGTGCCCCAGGTGCTAGAGTGCCGAAACGGGGTGCATCATGTACAGCTCAATAAGCACGTAGTTTCTATCTTAGTAATGATTTCTCTATGAAAAGCTTGATCCCCATTTTAGCAGAAATAACTGCTATTGACTAGAACAGAAGAAAAAGGTGAAAATCTATTGGGGTTTGAGGGGCTAAAGCCATTTTGTAATCACTTCTGGCAAGAAAGCTTAGAGTGTCAAAAGGTGGTAAACCGACTCTAGATCTGTAGTCTTGGTTTTCAAAATAAACATAAAAAAACATAAGTTTTCAGGCTTTTTGATTTAGATCTAGATCGATGTCTGTTTAATTCAAGACAAATCTGCAGTATAAAGCCACTAGATCTAGCAAAATTTTAGGCATGCGACACTTTTCTTATGTTTTTTTTTTTTTTTTAAGCCCATGTAAAAAAACAACTCCTTTAAAACTATATATAAGATCCTGTTTTTTAAATTTTTGTTGTTTTTTTTATTATAGGGCCTATATATAGGCGTAGGCCTATGCCCACTCCAATGCAAGTTCATATCTTCACAAATTAATATTTTTCAAAAGAAGGTTGATTGCCAATTATTATAAGTTTGTAAAAAATTGATAGGTCTAGATTTAGGTCTTTTTTTTATTTTTTAATATTGATCCTCATTGGCAACTTGTGTGCATATTACTATATTAAACATCTGAATCATGTTGAGCACAACACTTTGGAAGGAAATACATTGTATTTAGATCTATATATCATGTGGGCTCCTGATGAAGCATTTTAGATTTTTATTTTGTAAACAATTTAGATCTGTAAAACCATTGAGTTATCATTGATTGTAAAGATATCTAAAGTTAATTTTTAAGAATTCCTGCTGATAAAACCCAGTTAGTGGTTTCAAAAAGACAAAACCTTGGTCTATAAAATGCTTATAAACATCATTCAACTATTCTCTTCTTAAATTAGACAAGGCCTATTTAGTATTTGATATGAATTTATCGTGAGAAAATTGTTTATTAAAATATTGGATCCAACCAGAGACTTTGTTTATTTAATCTTTTGTTTCTAAAGCAAAGACTTTTTTTTTGTTAAGCCTTTATACCTGACTCACAATTGTTTATGAATTGATGGTTTTAATGTAGTTTTTTATTTTTGATAAACAAATTTTTAAAGGTCTCTCCAGTTGAAATGAAAAATTGTCAAGAAATGATTTGTTTAAAGAATGTTGTTTTCATCAGAAATTGGCCTGTGACCTATTCATTTTGTCGACAGTTGGAGGTAAAAGAAGTAAAAATTTCAATTTTAATCTTTCTGTTTCTCGATTGAAAATTTGATGGGTGTTTCTGAAATGGTTTGTCTGGAGCTGACTTTTTTCAAGTTGGCAGTTCTGAGAAGCTTTGATCACTTGACTCACATTTTAATTGGTGTCCAAGTCATGATCTATTCATTAGTGATGTGTTATGTGTTTTTCTACCATTCAAAAGCAAAATTGCGTTAGTGGGAAATTCAGGAGTTGGAACGTTTATGCCCCAGACCCATCTATATGTGGATACAATGACATAGATCCAAGAGGAATAACTGAATGAATTCAGTTTCATTGTGTTTCATTTTGACAGAGAACCTCTTCATGCTCCCACATATTGAGTCTTTAAAGCGTTTATAGATGTGTACAGTTGCTTTGAAAGCACTATTATTAATTTATTTCTCTCTTTTTTCCTTTGTTGCCGGAACAGGAAAAAAAGCTGTTAAAAAGAGAAGCAAGAAGTTGACAAAATTGGCTAGAAACCAGTCATAATAAAATGAATTTAAAGAATTAATTCATAAATTTCTTTTCTTAAGACATGTTTCAACAAAAGTTAAAGGAATTTTTTTTTCTTGGCTGAGAAATAATATTTTTCTCAGCTCGTTCCGTGTTTAAAATGCGTAAAATGCCAATGGTTACTCATTTTGACTGATTTTGAAATCATTTTTTTTTTAATTGTGCACTTATCTTCTTTTGACACCTCTATGATCCCTTTTATCTATACCTTGTTTTTTCACTTATGATGCATCTTACAAGAAACAGCAGCAAGAGATGGTCGACACACCTAAAACAGCCAAAACCTTAATATCTGTGGGGGATGATGATCAGGAGAATGCAGGTCTGCCATCACTCAAGAAGCCATGTCTCTCTCCTGATCTGTTTGAAGACACTCCGAAGAAAGGAGAGAAAAGAGATTTAAGGGCAGCAGGTGAGGAGTGTTGGTAATTAAGAGAGGACGAGGTTGATAAAGATGGCATGAAAGGGAAAAAAACAGATGCACGTTATGAAAGATAAGAAAAAGAGAATATGTTAAACACTTGTCTTGATACTAGTCCAGATAGGTCTCAAGATGTACATATGGGGGAGTACCTATTTTTATATAATTTTTATGACTCTTCATTTTTGTAAAAAAAGATCCCCCATTTTTAACCTTTTGCTCCCCCCAAAACTGAGTTGAAGGGTAGGCAGGTCTGCATGTTATTTACAGATTTTGGATTTTGATTTTTTGATCTTTCAGGCTTTGCAACAAGTAAAACAGGAAAGGGATTAGTTTGTTTTTGTTTTTTTTTAAATATTCATTAAACTGTTTCAGGTTTGCCTGCATATTATTCTTTGTTTTAGATCATTCAATCCAACAGGCTAGCCATAAGTTTTTAGGCTCACTATTGAACAAAGAAATGCTGCTTTCTAAATTTTCTAGTGTTTCAAAATTTTTATCTTTATTTCAAGTACTAAAATAGTCTTACTTGAGACAGATCTTTACTCCTTGTGAAATGTACTTCAAAGGCCTTTTCTTTTTTTTTTTTCCTCAACAATGGAAAGGAGCATTTGTGAATCACAAGCCAGGGATTTAATTACTATCACTGTCATTGCCATGATCCTTAATTTAACATGGTTGATTGATTGTGAGTCTGAAGGAATGGGTTTGACAGCAGGTGTTTGTATGTGCATGTGCGCACACTCATGTGGATACCCAGTTATGTTTCTTATGTCAATATTGTTCTTAAAATACAATTATTTATATCAGTTTATGCAAGATATCAGTTCCACATTTTTTGAAATAAAGTAATATCTTATCTTACTTTATCTCAAGACTTTTGATTGGATATGACTAAGCTCTTTTTTCTTTCATTGAAGCACTTTTTTTTTTAAATATCTAAATTCCGCACCATAGCTCAGCACTGACATAGTGCTATTCAGTTTTCCCCATATCAACCTCACAGAAAGAGCTGTAAGACAAAATACAACTTCTGACTAATTCTGGGGAGTTCCTGACTCAAGTGTGGTTATCTTTTTTTTTTAAACAGTATATTAGACTCCAGAAAAGAAGAAATGTCAAGTCTACAACCTTATTATCTTGGTTGTAAAATAAAAATATCTCTGATATGTTGCTCTTTCACTGTCAGATACAGAGAGATGTGAAGCTGCAAAACGACTCAAATTGCCAAATACTGAGGCAGATGGAGTAAAAGAGGTGAGTTGTCATAAATTGCTCTTAAGCACAGTTATTTGCCTTTTTCCTTTTTTTTT
>BLXT01003952.1:3991413-4003474 GCA_019648995.1 Plakobranchus ocellatus | reverse complement strand
TATACATGTATATTTTATATATATATATATATGTATATATAGATAAATGTATATATATATATATATATATATATATATATACATCTGAACAAAATAGATTTAAAAAGATGTTAAACCATCACGATCTTATTCTTTACATTCTCTTTTTATTCATTACTTTCTTCCCGGTTTACACGTGAAAACACGCACTAAACAGAAGCTTATATCATGCTCTTTATGTGAACTCACTGGGGAAAATAACTATCATAATAATGCCCGGAACTTTCTTTAAACAAATAATCAACAAAGCATAAAACAATAATTGTATATTTTTATGACAGTAGAGAGATTTTAAACAAATGGACAAAAAATCTTCAATAAGTGACAGTTTGAAATCTAAAAGCACCAACAAGTGGACTTCAATTGCGAATATTTTGTTTGTTGATGTGGCTGGCAATTTGGTGTGATGTAAGGATGCACCTGGAGAAAGTTGCGCGCGGGCAATGGAAACTGCACAGTAATTAACAGTTCAATTAGTCACAGCTGCAGTTTGACTTGGCAAAGCAATGGGTGGCCATGCATGCAACATTAACATAAAAGCTGCTTGGTGAAGCTCTGTTCATTTCACAGCTTTTTATCTGACCTCAGTGGAGCGCACATTCTCCCGCTCAAAACATGCATACAATCTCTCTCTCTCTCTCTCTCTCTCTCTCTCTCTCTCTCTCTCTCTCTCCCTCCATATAAATATAATTATATATTCATATATATATATATATATATATATATATATATATATATATATATATATATATATATATATATATATATATATATGCACACATACTGTATATATTTGTGTACTTTGAGTTTTATGTCACGTCATATTCCTGAAGCATAATGACTTTAACTTTTGTATGAAAGATTAGCTGTGGCAAAAGGGTGCACTGATTATGTCGAAAAGTCCAAATTCTACCTCCTTCTACTTTTATCTTTTTATAATTTTTCCTCAAAATTTAAGTTACAATTTTACGATCAGCTATGTTGCTAACTTTCAGATATATAAGTCTAAATTTCCGTTTTATAATAATTGTCAACATTGAGGCCATAGACATACACTAATCAATGGCTTTCATTCAGAGCTGCATTCGAAGCGAAAGTCTAGATTCTAGCTAAATCAAGGCGTCATTGTCTGGATTTAGATAGGCCTGATAAGACCTACAGATCTAGATTCAAGGCCTTTTAGCTTTAAATCCACGAGGATCTAGATCTAAACTAGCAGGAATCCATTACTGAAATCGTTTAGGAGTTTTACAAAAGTAACATCACAGTACACAAATATATAAAGTATAGATAAGAGAATACGTCGGCATCTCATTTTATTTCATGCGTCGCGCATGTTAGTCAGATCTAGATTTTAGGGTTTAAAGAGGTATCTCATGTCGATATTTGGATTATTTGTATAACACCTACTCTCTCTCTCTCGCTCTCTCTTTCTCTCCCTCTTCCTTTCCCTCTTTCTCTCTTTCTTTCCTTTGAAGCACAGTGTTGCGATATATATATATATATATATATATATATATATGTGTGTGTGTGTGTGTGTGTGTGTGTGTGTGTGTACAAAATCTTCATGCCTGTCAATAAGTGCCGAAGACTACTCATTCATATAGATTTTGTATTCCTTTAGATCTATATTTCGGATGAGAATTTAAAATAATTTTTTGTGAATAATTTTTTTTTTATTAACCCTCTCAAGCTAATAAAAACATACGTAATCTTTTTCATCTCAGTTTTATGAATAAAAACTTTTAAAAAGCTTAAAAAGCTTAAAAAGCCACAACGCTTTTTCAGATATATTTACAAAGCAAAATATGTGGAATAGAGTGATACATAGGTTTTTATTTTTTGGTTGGATTAAAATCATGGAATTGTAATTTTGACTCAGTTTTAAATTTAAAGTATATAAATCTTTCTATAAAATAAATATATTTGTCATAACTTGTTGTCAGGTAAAAACTTTGAACCTCATTCACAAAAGCGATTTGATAAAAATACTTTCTTCCTGGTTATGTCTTTTAAATGAGAACATCTCTGACATTATCCTTAACGTTGAACCATATATAAGAATACGACCAATCAAAAATGGAAAGAAGTAAATGTAGACAATCACATACAACTCTAAGCCGTAACACACCTGGTAACGAAATACATCTCCACATAAAAGGTAAGTGGACAAAGAAAATTTACTTAAAAACATGAAACAAAAAAATAACAAATTATCAACGGAAAGGTTAGATTATTTTCCAGCAAAATTAACAATGCATAGGTAGCTCGCCCATTACTCTAAGTCAAATTACCATGTTTCGTTCATTGAAAATCTGAGCGTCCACACATAGGAGATTTTTGTGAATGCATTAAAGGTTACGGAAGTTACGAAACAGTTGCGGAAATACACAGAGGAAAGGCATGAAGATTACTTTTTTTGTTGACCGCATTGAAGAAAATAGTCATGAGGTATGGAAATAAAAATACTAATTTTAAAACCATAAAAACATGCCAAGATTTAAAAAAACAAAGGAAAATCTTTTTCCATCTTTGCCCGCTGTGTAAATATTGCTTGTCGTCTTAAACTCAGCTGTAGCGAAAAAGTCCAAACTTTACCATCGTCGCGATTGAGAAAAACGTACTAAGGATATAAATCATTGATTTAACATGCGCATTAGAAAGGAAGCACTTGACCCTGCCAGTCAACCAGTTTTCCATGGCTTTCCTCTGAGGCTGCACTTATCACTTCCAGGCAGCCAGCAATGCTTTCTTCTTTAGTGATGTTTGCATTGGGGCCGCCCATGTCTGTTTGCACCCAGCCAGGGTGGATTGCCGCTACATAGATTCCAGCCTCCCGTAGCTCATGCGCCAACACGATTGCGGCCATTGTTAAGGCAGTCTTTGAACATCTGTTTTGGGTAGGCATAGGCTTATGTATTGACATCAGACCAATTGAGTAAAAAGTCTGATATAAAACATTTTAAAGCTTTTTTTTCTTTAAAACCCGGAAAAGCGTTTTCTTCAGCTTTATGAGAGTGAAAACTGGATATAGAAAGTTGATTCTTTGTTAAAGTAGAGGCCTAAAATGTTCTTTAAAAAGCTCTTTAAAGAAGCAAAAAGAAAACAACAATGGAAAAACAAACCCTTTCTGTTTCTCAAAAGGGTAAAAGTAACTTCTAAATCATTAGTTCTTTCTGAGACGTGTATGTGTATGGGAACATTACGCAAAAATGTTTGAACAAAATGTTTTATCAAATGGTTTCAAGAAAGACAATTTTTGCTTTACATGTAAATTTAGGATCAATGTCCATTTTTTCCCTCAAAACAAATGGCAGCAACTTTCCTATGCAAAAGCATTGCCCATTTCTCTTGGTCTAATCTTGAAATTCCCATTATCATTGAAAGTAGCTGCGCGGTATGGTTAGCATTTCTCTATTTTCCGGGCTGGTGGAAGCCGCCCCTGTTTATCTGAAGTTAGGCGCCGGAGCCTGGTCTCGTGCCTGCTGCATGATTCGCCCGTGAAACACGGGCAACATGTTTGCTGCCGTACTAATTAGTACCCCTGCCTTATTATAAAAATTATACTAAGACATCTGACTCACACCACGTTTGGGAGATAATTAGGGAAAGAAATAATAATAATGATAATAATAATAATATTAATAATAATAATGGTAATAATAATAATAATAATAATAATAATAATAATAATAATAATAATAATAATAATAATAATAATAATAACAACAACAACAAACATTTCTTACATTTTCTATAGCCCTGTGCATTAAGGCAGGTTGAGTTACCTAAAATATCAAACTCAGAGATGGTTTATACTGTTTCGACCACCCTTTATCATAACTGCCCCCCCCCCCCCCAGTTACTTAGTGAACAGCTTTAAGATCTATTCGTTTAATTAAAAGAACTCAACTATTACCTGAGCTATTGTTTGTCGACAAGTAGCGCTGACCTGTCATTCATTCCCTCTCCAAAACGACAGTATCTAAAAGATTTTGAAATTGTTCGCCAGATTCTGCCATTAAAACTGAATCACTCAGGAATATCTCTAGATTCGTAAAGATTGTTTCACCATATAGGTTATAATGATCAGGAGACATTGCACATCCCTGCTTCACTCCTCGTTTCATGGATTTGAAATCACTATTTTCTTTCAATTCTTACAAATGCACTTCGATCTCTGTATGGATTTCTAATTTGTCTCAGATCATCAATGTCTAGTTTATTTAACATGCGAAACAGCTCGTCATGTTTGACTCTGTCAGAGGCCTTAGAATAATCAATGAAGCAGAGATGGAGGTCTTTTTGCATTTCTATACACCTTTCCATAAGCATTGGTAAGGTGAATATTACGTTTCTAGCCTCTTTACCAGGTATAAAGCCAAACTGTTTTGTAACTATTTTTGGTTTTAGACACTTACGCATTCCATGCATCAAAACATGCAAGAATGTTTTTGTGAAATGGTTGATTAAACTGATTGTTCTATAAAACAGATTTACCCAGATCTTTGGGATTATGCCATTGTCTTAGAAAAACACAATAAAACATTAAGTTTTGTTGTCAAATCTTTTCTCAAATTTTCTTTATTACTGCCTATACCTCTTTTTTTTTTCGAATAGTTGGAACATGCAATTTTTTCTTCATTTCAGGCTTTCGACCTGTGTCATCTTTGAAAAAGATTTTTGGTATATTCTAACCATCTGTTTAGTGCTTTCTTCTTTTGGATTAATATTGATCTGTATTTACATATGATGCCGTCAGGGCTGCTGCATGTTGGTTTTCTTACCATTACATCGTTGACCTCTAGCAAGCATTAATTTACTGCCAATGCTTGATCTTTTCGTTCATGTCTTTACATTATGACTTCTTCCTTTTCTGACTTGCGCCTTTCTTCCATGAATCTAGCATTTTTTTGTTCATCCGTTTCTTGTGCTCTTTTTATTTCCTTTTGGAAACATTTTCTTCTATGACTTCATTAAATGATTTTTATTTTCATTTCTGACCATAGATCTTCTACCTCTAAGATGTTGTTTAGAATCTCATAACGGATATGAAACGTGAAACATCCATTTATTAAAATGAGGTAAAATGTCAATACCCCCGACCGGGCATTATTACTTCTATTAATTTCAGATCTAGGGCAAAATTCTTTTTCGAACTACATGAGTATTTTGAAGACTATTATTGATGGATTACATTATGATAAAAGATGCTAGTGCAAAAAAAAAAAAAAAAAAAACAACAAAAACACCTGGATCCTGGCAACACAATTGTTACAAAAGTTGGCAATTTCACTTATTTGCTTGCATTTTGCTGTGTAAAAAACAATCTTACTTGTAATGCATAGAAGTGCCCCGGCCATAGTCAAAGGTCAGAGTTTGTGAACCCTTAGCTGATGAAATTATAATGACTGCTGCCTGGCTGTTCAAGTCTTTTGAGTCTTTCTGCTCTGAAGCCATTTTGACCAGAGGTAGGAACTTTTGAGTGATCACAACCGGACCTTGTGGCGAAAAAGTAAAAAGAGATGCTCGTTTACCAACTCATATCATGGGAATTCACAATCATTGTCATAACAATCGGTCTGAGAGCTCGCTGAATGTCAAAACTGAAAAGATTATGAAGAAAAAAAGAGTGCCAAAGAGAGAGAGAGAGAGAGAGAGAGAGAGAGAGAGAGATAGAGAGAGAGAGAGAAAGAGAGAGAGAGAGAGAGAGAGAGAGAGAGAGAATGAGGGGGTAGCGGGTAGAGGCAAAAAAGAGTAAAACCCGGAATATCTATATGCTAGTAGACTTTCCATTTCATAGAACAACTATTATTTATTGAATGAACTCTGCTAAATACCAGCTCAAGTCTTGTTTACCCATCTCTCTCAGCTCAAATGAAATCGCGTATAATTTTTAAATTGAGGTGTGATGATTTTTTTGGAAACATGACTCAGCTCTAGCAGGGATCAAAGTATTGTGTCAAAAGAAAGAGTGGTGTCATAAGACTCTAGATAATCAATTAAAATATAAATATTAAACTTACTCCTTTTGCTTACACAAAGTAGTAAAGGCAAGATCAATAAAATATATATATATATATATATATATATATATATATATATATATATATATAAACCTGCATATATCAAAAGATATATTAAGCATATATAATATCAAACAAACAGCTCTTGTGACAATCAGCCACACACATTTACATAACCAGGATATACTATATAACTTTATAATGAAAAAAATAAACGCTGACTCACAATCTGTCTTTACACACCAATGCTTAACGAGTTTTGAAATAAAACTTGAGACAATCAAAACAATCATGGCCAAAAGAAAAAAGAAAGAAAAAACTGGCCCCCCAATTCATAATTATTTACATCCTATCGTGCTTCTTCATCTATCTACCTGATACGTTGACATCAAAATGCCTTTGCATTCTCTCTCTGGACGTCTTGTAGATCCCTCCATCATCACTGTTATCATACTGACCAGCATTGTTGATTAGGATATTGAGGCCTCTGTCTCCTACCAAAGCTGCCGTTTCCTATTTTAAATGTAAACAGTACATAGAGTTATAAAAGTAAATCCGTGTCTGTCCAGGGTTAACAAGCTGTGGCCTCTGGACCTTTGCAGCCCTTTTTTTTGTGTGCAGTTGTAAAAAGTTGCAGGAAATTATTTAAAAAATACAAACAATTTTACGAAAGCTGTTTGTGTTTGAATGGAAGCGAGTTTTTTCACGGTCTCACTTTCAATGTCTTGGCTCAATTTTATATAATGAGACTCTTTGACCATGTTATGGCTCAAATCTCTCTTCTTCTTCTTCTTCTTCTTCTTCTCTCTCTCTCTCTCTCTCTCTCTCTCTCTCTCTCTCTCTCTCTCTCTCTTTGGAAGTTTTGGTTTTTTTGTAAGTAGCCATTCTACAACAAGGTGATTGCAGGCTTTTAGGCCCTCCATCAGGCCAGGGGGCCGATGGCGTGGCTCGGACCCTTTATAGGCCTTTTTATAATAAATTTTAAGTACTAATAGTGATGCGATTAAAGATGAACACTTTTCATTTGAGAATGTGAGGTCCATTGGGTATATCAGTTACACACACAAGTCACATTTTGTGCAGATTGAGTTATAAATTGGGCAAACAAGCTTAAATTGTACTTTTTTTGACGAACCAAAGTGTTAGAGCTGTCAAAAGATATGCGGGTTGGGAACTAGGTTTTTATATCCCCTGTTTAGTAGTAAGTAAAAGCTTTTGTAAGGGTGTAACACAAAAGTAAGGCGAAAAAATCAAACAAGTTACAAAGTTCAAATATCTAATTTACCTGATAACAAGTGCACAAGTGAAATAAGTAAAAGAATAGCCATAGCCAATCATACATCCCAAAAAAAAAAGAAAACATTACTGACAAACAGAAACTTAGGAATGAAAACCAAAATAAGGTTTTTACTTTTATATGTTAGTGAGTATTGGACAATAAAAAAAAGCAGAGAAAAAACTAGAAGCAATCGAGATGTGGTTTATCCGGAGAATGATGAGAACATCATGGTTGCAAAAAAAAAGTCAAATGAATTGGTAATGAAAGAGGCTAATCTTGGGCGATAACTAATTCAAACCGAAAGAGAGAGGCACAGGTCATATTTGCTGACAGAAGAGTTTAGAACACCTGGCAATCATTAGAAAGATTGAAGGCAAATGCTGTAGAGGTAAGCCGAGAGTGACGCTTATTGAAAGTCTCAAGTCATGGGCAAGAGGTAAGAGCAGCACAACAACTTAAAGAGGTTAACGAAGAACAGATGTAAGTGGGGGAACATGATCGCTAAAAGTCCTGTTCCAGACAAGGCACCTAAAGATGTACAAAAGTATCCTCTGTGTTTTGTTGCTGGTTTCTTTTAGTTACTCCAAAAAAATGTTTTCCCGTTTTTTCTTTAATTTTTGAAAAAAAATTGCCATTCAAAGAGTAAATATCATAATTGAAAGATAAAGAAACGAGCTAAATTATGATAAAAAAAAAAACAAAAAAAAAACCACTGACACAATGAATGTATAGATTGAATAACACTAACAGAGTTTCAAACAAAATACATCATTTGTTGAAAGCGTGAACAACAGGCAACAGAACTGTGAAATTATCTTAATGCTCTTCACGCACTAAATATCATACCCATCCAAACCACACTGCGATCAAGTCATAATGATGAACAACATCGCTATATCGAAAACTATAACTATCGAGCCCCATTTTTGTTTTCTATTTTGTCAAGAATTATTTTCTTACGTCGACATGCTTCCCTATCCATTCTTTTACATCAACGATTTTGATCTCCTCAGTACTCCCTTATGCTCACGCTCACTCTCTCTCTCTCTCTCTCTCTCTCTCTCTCTCTCCTTGGTTAAATCTTCATGAAACTGTTTTCTATAGATTTCTTCACCATGGTTTTATGCAACACTTAATAGAAAAAGAGCAAGTTTATAATACAATATAAACTAAAAGCTTTCTGGCTGGATATTTATAACAGATTAAAATAGAATTGAGAGAGTAACATTTTAAGACGGAGCCGAATGTATATCTCTTGTGAACACATTTTTACAGAATGCTATATACTCCCATGCCCAAATGGACAAGGGTGAAAATTCTAGACTTTCTAATCAAAGTCCGACATCTCAGAAGCTTAAACGATGGAATTAAAATTTCATCTGATATGTTTTGTTACAAATGAAAAATTTTATACAAAATTACTCCACTTGTGCCAAAATAAATGTTTTCAGTTTCAATTCTAAAGCATTTTGGAGCAATAAAAGCATAGTGTTCTTAAACTACTTTCTCACACCTATGAATAATGCTACATTGACCCGTAATCTACATTCCAATGAAAGCCTAGAAGATATTTTAGCTAGGTTTGTTCAGAGTATTGCTGTATTATAAATATTAAAGATGTATCAAACATTACCTTATAAGCATTTTCAATGTCTTCATCCTTTTGAACATCGAGTTTAATGACTTTAACGCAAGAGTGAGATTTGGCAATGTCCTGAAGACTTGTAGCAGACGTGGGATCTCTGCATGTAGCTATGATCACCTCTGGAGCTGACGGTAGAGCAAGGAGCTGTTTAACAAATTCTAGACCGAGGCCTCGAGATGCACCAGTAATCAAGACAGATCTAACTGATGGTGCCATCACAATTAACTACTCAAAGCGAAGGACGCCAAAGTAGAAGTTAAAAACAAATCCAAGTTTTTTTTCTTTTGTTATGACTTAGTCACCTAAGTTGTTGACTTTCCTTTTTTTAAGTGGAAACCTCAGAGAAAATAAAGAGTAATACGGTTTAAAAAAAAAAAAAAGTTTTGTTTTTTCTGATCAATAACATAAACATTTACAACAGCCAGCGGTCTGCTTCGAGACGTTAGAGAATATTATTGTTAAACGCGATCCACACAGTAACACATGCAGGCTTCACAGCAAGAGTGATTTAAAACAGAACTTACCAACAAAATACTTTTCTTTTATATTAATAGCGGTTCATTTAAAGGGTCAGTTGAATATTTTATCATATCTTTGCTAAAAATAGGTCTAATATAATTTATTATTATGTTAATAGCCATGTGGAGCTACACAAAATACACTCCAGCCGTTACGTATCAGCTTTTGCAGTCATGTGGAACATTACTGAATATCTATTATGGTCACATTGTTGTAAACACGTTAATGTGATACCGGTAGATCGGTTTGGAACTATCTCAATCAACGTTAGCAAACAAATATGTGCATGTGGACTTTGTACACGCATCTTATTAAATGTACAGGTGAACGGAGATCCTGAAAAATTTGCTGTGGTTCGGGTTGGATGAGCCTTGAAAATAAACTAAAGATGTTCAAATTGGTGTTGCTGATCTATTCAGAAACCTTAGTCGGGTTATGTTAGAGAAAACTATATAGAGGGAAGGGGGAGAGAAATAAATAAGGTTTACATAGAGCTCTAACCTAGATAATTTAGGCAGGTAACGTGCATCTCTTTTGTGACTGCGATGTCAATGGAGTCGATAGTCATATTATTATCCGAATGCCATGCATGGTAAATTTCCCCCATGTCTAGGTCAGAAAAAAAGTAGGTACCCGTATTTAAAACTCATGGGCCTGTTTCTATCTCTGTTAACCATCGGTACCATATTTGTGTAAAAATGTTCCTTTCTTTAACCTTTTTGTAAAAATACACACACACACACACACACACACTCTCTCTCTCTCTCTCTCTCTCTCTCTCTCTCTCTCTCTCTTTCTCTCTCTCAAAAAAGTAATCAATGTTCTCTTGATTGGGGAATAGAGCGAAATTAATTTANNATGCTAACGCAGTGCAAAAAAAAAAAAAAAAAAAAACACGTATTAAAAAAAGAATGTACGCGAGATGTTTTTCTATGCTGTTTATGAAACTGTGGCTTATGTAATCAGCTTGTTATTGTAGGTGGTTGTATATATGGGTGTAGCTATGTCAGCAAAGAATATCCGAAAGAGCAAAACTAGTTCAAAACAAAAAGTGCTATGGTCTATGAATGTTCATCCAATTTCTAAAGAAGAAGAGGAAGAAGAAGACGACGACGACGACGATGATGATGATCATGATGATAATGACGATGATGATGATAATATGATGAGGATGATGATGATTATGATCATGATGATGATGATGATGATGATGATGATGATGATGATGATGATGATGATGATGATGATGATGTTGATAATGATGATGATAATGATGATGATGCAAAAATAATAATAGTGATGATACAGTGAAGCAAACAACATGGATCGGATAAAAAAAAGGATGTTTACTTGTGTTTTCTGCTGGCTGTTGTGAGTGTAAATACAAGATATGACAGAGAAGATACTTCACAGAGCAGACAAAAACTACAATAGGTAGGCAACGTTTGTTGTTGCTGTTGCTGTTGTTTTTGCTGTTTTTGTTGTGACGAACACTGTAATATCATCAAACAAAACAAACAGGTACACAGAGCCCAGGTCAAAGTAATAGTAATACAAACCTCAGCAGCATAAACTTGTAGAAACATGTTCTGTAAATCTTCCATTTTACTGTTTATTTGTTGATGATGTTAACTAGGCAATTTTACGTTTATCCTGTCCCTTATTGATGGTGGCATGGTAGCAGACGAATCTTTTCATTAAGATGTTTGCATTGCGTGCAAGGGCAGATTTCTGGATGTTAAGCTCCAAATGAAATAACTGAGGAAAATCTCCCAAGATCTTTATAGAGCGGTTGCGGCAGAGCTTCTCTGAAGTCTTGATACAGAAGACATAGGCCAAGCGGGAGAGAGAGAGAGAGAGAGAGAGAGAGAGAGAGAGAGAGAGATTGAACAGATCTATACAAGGAAACTGTAACCCTCCACGATTCAATGTTTGCACATACATACTTTCCAGAATGTTTACAGGTTCACTGCTGGCCAGTTCTCTGAGCTTTGAAGAAATGTAGCCAGCAATGTAACACAAATTAAGCTTTTCGTCAAGCTTGTATTGAAAGCTTCTTGTGACAAGTACTAATTCTGCTTCTGTCACCTTTTTATCACACAGAATTCAACTGTGGAGTGATTGTTTGTAATACAAATCATCATGACTTTGTTGTAACATGAACTGTGTTATATCAATTGCATAGGCACTTAGAACATCTTCAACAGACAAATAGAAGTTACAGCCCGCAGACATGCGAAAGTGGCCAAAATGCCTTTCTAAGTCATCTTGTTGAAAGAAACCCTATAAAACATAGTCATGCCTGTATGCTTTTTCTGTTTGCAGCAAAGACCTAGCTTCGCAACGACCTGTCATCGTGGTTTTTTGCCACCGCAATGGCAAATTTGCGGCCGCAAAATCCACACTTTTCCGCAATTTACGGCAAATTTTTGATTTTCGAAAATGTATTTTTCAAAATTGTCAAAGCCCGAAAAAAAAAAAAAGACTAGATCTAGATCTAGACTTCTAGACTCTCGATCGAAGTCGAGATTTCACTGTTCCGAAGATCACCAT
>BLXT01003952.1:3937470-3963004 GCA_019648995.1 Plakobranchus ocellatus | reverse complement strand
TCGATTTTAGGGGCAGGTTGCCCATTTTCATTTCAAATTTTCTAAAAGACCGCCATTTTAAAGTTAAAGCGGAGAAAACGTTTTCTTCTTCTTACCACCAGGAAAACGGTGTTTCTCAAGGCAGTATTCTGTCCCCCATGCTTTTTAATTTAAAAATAAATAATATTAATTCTGTATCTAAACAAGTAAATGCCTCTTTTTTGTTGATGATTTTGCCATCTACGCTGAGGGGAAACACCTACAGCATCTTGAGCGCACCATTCAGTTATGTGTAATCAATGTTCAAATGTGGGTCTCCGAGAACGTTTTCAGATTCTCGGTCTCGAATACCACCTGTGTCCATTTCCACAGACAAAGAATTTATACTGAGCCCGCCCTTCATCTGGACGGCCAGCCGATCCCGGTGAAGGGTGAGGCCAAATTTTTAGGAGTCGTTTTTGACTCGAAATTGACTTTTTACAACCATGTTCAGTATTTAAAGAAAAAATGCTTGAAAGCTCTAAATTTACTACGCGTCGTGGGCCATACGGACTGGGGGGCGGATAGGGCTACCCTTCTTAAGCTTTACCGCACCCTAGTCCGGTCCAAGTTACACTACGGCAGTATCGTATATGGTTCTGCGAAAAAACACGTTCTGGGGGCCGTGGATCTTATACATCATCAGGGCCTTCGTATTGCCCTCGGGGCCTTCAGAACGTCACCTATTAAAAGCTTGTACGCCGAGGCTGGGAAGCCCTCTCTCGAGCATCGGCGTATCAATTTCGCTTGTAATTATGTATTAAAGTTAAAATCATTGCCTCGTAATCCTTGCCATGAAGTTGTATTTGAAGATCTATTTTCTGACTTTTCTGCTGATACGAAGTCAGAACCCAATCTTGTCGCCAGTACTTTTGAGCATATTAAGAATGCTAAAATCAACCTAAATACTATTGATAACTTACATGTCCATTGCCCCCCACCTTGGGAGGAGCACAACATTAATGTTGATTTTTCTCCAACGAAACAAAATAAAGAAAATACCAGTGAAGTCGCTTATCAAAAAGAATTTTTCAGAGTTAGGGAAAATTTTCAAACCATTATGCTGTTTTTACTGACGTCTCTAAACTGGAGGAAAAGGTTGCGGCCGCGTCCTATTTCCCGGAACACCCAGACCGCTCGAAGGCAACTCGCCTGAGAGACGGGGCATCTGTCTTCAGTGCTGAGCTAGAGGGAATAGCCCTCGCGCTCACAGAAATTAAAAAAAACTCACTAAATACCACACAAACTTTGTTATCTATAGTGACAGCCTGTCGGTCTTGCAGTATATCCAAAGCAAACATTTCAAAGTAATAGATATCAGGCGCCTGTACAATTTAATCCGAAAATCCCCACCCTATGTTCACATCTCTTTTGTCTGGATTCCTGCTCATGTAGGCATCCAGGGGAATGAGAATGTGGACAAACTCGCAAAAGCGGCTCTAAATAGAGCATCATGCTCGGGAAAATTCATTTGCTATTCCGATTTAAAACCCAAAATAAACACTAACATCAACTCCGTGTGGCAAAAAAATTTGGATGCGAAGGAGCCGGTAGAAAACGGGAGACGGCAATGTGTAGGCTTCGGTTGGGCCACACGTGGCTCACCCAGTGCTACCTTTTAAAAAATGAAGAACAACCTTTTTGTTATGCCTGCGACAGCATTTACACTGTCCGGCATATTTTAATTGAATGCCCAGACTTTCAAGATACCAGGAGGAAATACTTCAGTGTAACTGACCTGTCAATCCCTCTCGCAAAGTGGGTTACTTAAAGGACCTCGGTGTCTATGGATATATCTGAGGCTTTGTACAGATTCCTTTTAAAGTTTTTCTTCATATACTCTGTTGGATTTTTAATGGTTTTCTATCTTTGTTTTAATTTGCTTGAGCATCTGACGGAAGCCTACGAGAGAGACTGAGTGAATAGAAACCCTGAGATCACCGCTTACTGGTGGACTGGGTATAACAATAATCAATCAACCAATCTCTTTCTCTCTCTCATTAGTGTATCTCTCATTTCCCCTTGCAAAAGTTCTGGTTTTAGTTTTAGTATAGGCCCTAGCTCCATGGTTTTAATGCCAGTTTGTTTTGTTTTACTTCCGCCCAGCCAAAGGTGAAAGGTAAAAGTTGATATTGACAATTCTGTTCTAGATCTAGTTTTTGACCGGTAACAGTCTGGTCTAACTAAGCCTCGCCAAGTCAGACTAGATCTTGGCCAAGCTCTCGTAATCCAATTCATGATCAGAAGAAGAATACAAATTACAGTAGAACTCTACATCATAGAATCAAAATCTGTTAGCCAACTGTTGTTTCACTTCGTGTTATTGTGTGATTTCACGCAGGTTAATTTGAGAGCATTACCTAAATTTAGAACTAGTAGAAGATTATTTTAGGCCTATGGTCAAGAATCGTAGGACTGCCTTACCCACTAGGCCCTACTTCTACATGTCTCCTCATTTATTTTAGGCGTTACGAAATTAACAGATATCTGAGAACTGATAACGGCAAGTAGATATAAGAACTGAGGACGAGGCCGAGGACTGAGAAACATTCGTATTTTGTACTCCTCTTTGGACGAGGCGCAGATCTAAGGTCAGACAAAAGAGAAACGTATTCGTTTTAATAAATTTTTACAATACATCCTCTCTGGCGAACTTTGTTTTGACTAGATCAAAATTTAGGGAATAGATCTAGATCTAGTAATGGCACTGTCCGTACGATCTGTCTTGATTACTGGTGCATCTCGAGGCCTCGGTCTAGAATTTGTTAAACAGATCCTTGCTCAACCGTCAGCTCCAGAGGTGATCATAGCTGCCTGCAGAGATCCCACGTCTGCTATAAATCTTCAGGACATTGCCAAATCTCACTCTTGCGTTAAAGTCGTTAAACTCGATGTTCAAAAGGATGAGGACATTGAAAGTGCTTATAAGGTAATCTTTTAGAGACTTTGATTTTTTAAAAATACATGTAGATCGATGACCCTATGAGGATAATCCAGGGACATACCCAACGGTTTCAAAGATAGAATCGACCATCATAAACTACCGACGAAATGGAGAGATTGTAGGCCAAGCTATATAAATGGTGCTGTTTTCACACAAAATCCACACAATTTTATGCCTGCGATCTCTTCATTTCGTCAGTAGCTTTACAATCTACTATCCAGCCTGTATCTGAATCATCCCAGATTCTGTTTCTAGTCCCTAGATCTAAAGCCTAAGTTAAAACTTATTGCCTCAGATTTGTACTACAGGTAAAAATTTTGAAATGAAGCAAATTTATAATGAAGATGCCAGGGTTGTAGCAATGGTTATTCTGAGCGCAAAACAAAAAATTTTGGATCTACGTTAATTCTTTCAAACGTTATGATTTTTTTGTGTTTTTTATTAATATAGAAATTTCTCGCCATGCGCCCAAGAATACATACCCTGCATTTTTAAAGAACTATAAATCAACAAATAAACCTCCTGTGAGGCTAACAATTGTTTCCCACATACCTCTGCAACATATGAACACAAAAAAAGGGTTTAAAATACGCAGTAATCAAATTTTTTTACAGAAATATGGACATCCGAAAACTTAACAAAAACATTGCCAAAAGGCTAATTCCAGAGGGTATTAGGGTGATCTATAGCCTCTTTGCAGAGACCTTTCCATTGTTTTATGCATTATTTTTGTTTATATGATTGTATTCTCTTTTAATACCCTGCTTTGGAAATAAAAAAAAAAAAAAATAATACAACCAACCACTTGTCGTATCATGTGTTCAATGCTACAGAGTGGTCATACAGTTTAATTTTGGCTTATTCATATTTTGACCTTTGATTCACTACCGTTACTGTATTATTTTTTTTTATATGATTGCATTCTCTTTTGATACCCTGCTTTGGAAATAAAAAAAATAATAATACAGCCAACCACTTGTCTTGTCATGTATAAATGCAACAGGATGGTTGTATAATCTCTTAACAACTTTAAAACCTATCTTACAAAATTTATTTCGACATGCAAAGTAAAATTTCATAAATGGCATTAAATGGATTACTGTATGGCTTGTGATTCCTGTTTAAAAACACTAACAAACACTCAAAATGCCTCTGAATATGGAGCAGACACCGATTCCGAAAAACGAATATATGGATCCCTGTTTTTTTTTTATTGAATCCTTCAATTATAATACTCTGTTCCTATTAAAATAAGCTAGAATATACCTATATATGCAGTTTTAATTTTAAAAACCCATGAATTACATCTACATGTTGTTAAAAGAGTAAAAATTAACAAAAAAAAAAAAACCAATTGCCCTCAGTGAAAGGTGCTAAAGGCCTGTAGCACTGTCTACTCAGAAGAACATTAACACCACAAAGTGGGGTGCTGGGTTTGATTATGTATGAAAAAAGTAACTTGCTTATATTTGAATAAAGTCAAATTTTCAAATAATTTGCACATCCGGTAAATAAACCTATGACTACTAGATTGTAAAGCTACTTACGAAATGAAGAGATTGCAGGCATAAAATTGTGTAGACATTGTGTGAAAACAGCACCATTTATATAGCTTGGCCTGCAATCTCTCCATTTCGTCGGCAGCTTATGATGGTGGATTCTACAACATGTAGTTAAAAGAGTGAAAATTAAAAAAAAAAAAACAATTGCCCTCAGTGAAAGGTGCTAAAGGCCTGTAGCACTGTCTACTCAGAAGAACATTAACACCACTGGGTTTGATTATGTATGAAAAAAGTAACTTGCTTATATTTGAATTTAAAGTCAAATTTTCAAATAATTTTCACATCGGGTAAATAAACTGTTAATTAAACATTAAATAAAATAATAGAAATGAAAGTGGAGGAAAGTTTGTCAGAAAAGCAAAGACAGGTATTGTCATAATGCAGTAAATGTGATCAGAAATCACATTCACAGTTTTTGAACATTAAGCTAGGCCTAGAGACAAAGGGCAGGTAGAGCCTGTCGTGTTATTGTCAGAAAATCTAAAGACCAGTGAATTTGCCATTTTTTGTTAAAATAGTACTTTGGTTACAGCACAATTATACATTTTTTAGGGGGGTCTATTATATATTATATATTTCACTAGGCCCCCCGAAAATGTGTACAATTGTTCTATTACCAAGGTACTATCTTAACTTTAGATAAAAAAAAAAAGGTAATAATAAACAGGGGCAAACTTCAGAGTGAGATTATTGGGCCAAAAAAAGTTCAAAGGTGGCAGCATTTGAAATCAGATCGTAATCTCTTCCATAATACAACATAAAGACTTGTGTTCTGTGCCCAATCTCATGAAAATATACAGCATTACTTGAAAAGGGCAATTAGAATAGACTTAACAATGTGTAAACAGCAGAAAATGAGACTGACCAAATTATCCTTTGTTCAGGCACAAACATGATCAGTTTAAATACTTTCACAGAAATATTTTTAATTTTTTTAAAGTTTCACATGCCCCTAAAAGGTTGCATGCGGTCTGCAGACCAAAGCTTGCTCACGTTTGTAAGAGATGGTTACATTCCATAATTCTATGTACTGTCCATTTTTAAAATAGGAGACAGCAGGTCTTGTAGGAGACAGAGGCCTCAATATCCTCGTCAACAATGCTGGTGTGAATGATAAAGCTGATGGTGGAGGAATCTACAAAGCAACCAGAGAGAGAATGCAAAGGCACTTTGATGTCAATGTATCAGGTACATAAATGAAAAATAAAGTGATAGATGTAAATAAGAAGGAATTGTAAGCCATTTTTGTCTGTGTTTTTGCCATGGCAGGTGTGCTGTATAGATGTGTAAGATTAGTGGTAGCAAAAGCTAGACAAATCATCAGTCATGTTTTGGTTTCTAAATTTCAACATGATGTATGACTATCATGTATCAAATATACATTCTATGCCTATTTTGAAATTATTGAAGTTCCTTTTAAAATAGAGATTTCTAAAAAATATATTTAACTTGATTTTGAATCTTGCTCCTTCATATATATGAATCTAACTGGATTATCTGGGCTGCATTATGAGAATTTAATTTCTTTTGCCCCAATATTTTAATACCCTGCTGGAGCTAACATGATTTATAGCCTTTAGGTCACCAAACCTGTCTATGTGTACATAGATGCAAAGGATGTAGACATGTGTTTTCTTCTGTTTCATTGATAATGATTATGATGAGATTCAGTGTTTCTT
This sequence comes from Plakobranchus ocellatus, assembly GCA_019648995.1. Taxonomy (NCBI): domain Eukaryota; kingdom Metazoa; phylum Mollusca; class Gastropoda; family Plakobranchidae; genus Plakobranchus; species Plakobranchus ocellatus. The sequence continues at coordinate 3,956,801 of BLXT01003952.1, read as the reverse complement.
TGATTGACTGTTCGTTTAAATGCAGAGTCAGTTCAACAAAATAACCGAGATCTTGATTTTGATTCTCTCCCCCCTCCCCTCCCTTTTCTTTCTCTCCCTATATGCCTCACTCTTTCATTTTTTCTTTCGCTTTTTAAATTCAGCTGGTCTAAATTTATTTAAATTTACTTAATTTGCAGATATAATTTTGTAACAAATTAAATTTCACTTTTATCACAAGGTCCACTTGCGATCACTCAAAAGTTCCTGCCACTTATCAAAATGGCAGCAGAACAGAAAAGCTCAAAGGACTTGAACAGTCAGGCAGCAGTCATTATGATCTCATCAACTATGGGTTCACAAACTTTGACTTTTAACCATGGTCAGGGCACGTCTCTGCATTACAAGTAAGAATTTTTTCTTTTACAGAATACGAGCAAATTAGGAGTCTGTGGTTAATGTATCTGAGGATGCTAGCCTTCATAATCACCGCGATGCCAAGGTTCAGTTATTTTGATATTTTAACCACCTCTAGGATATGAAGATTAAGTCATTCATAGTATTGCAAATAGTTTGAAAGAGAATTGTGCCTGAGAGCTGAAATTAGGATTTTATATAATTATATAATACCAGATCCAAAGTACTACAATCAACACTGCTTATGTTGATGTCGAAGGCATATACCTAAAAAAATTGACTTACAATTTTACATAAAATAATCATGTGATTATTTAGTTACCTTCCCTGTTTGAAGTAATTAAAGGGAGGAGGTTGAGATAAGTCTAGTTTCCTTTATCAAACTGGTAAAAGTTATCAATTTTCTGATTGCCATGCTCTAAGTTTCTCTATCTAGAGCTCATGTTTCAAGATGGTTTATAATAAACGCAAGTGTGGGCCAGAGTGATAGCTCTTTGCTGGCATTTACTTCAAGCCTCAGATTGAGATTGGGAAATTGATTGGCAGTATAAAACTAAATTTAGATGTATCACTTTTCTCTCTTTGCTATATTTTGGTAATAATGACAACCCTCTTATAAAGAACTTGTTAGATCCAAAGGAGTTTTTTTCATTACTGAGTTTCACTATATGCATTAGACTAGTCCTAATGAGCTGCTTGTTGCCAAGGGCATTTGTAAGAGGGAAGATTTTAATTTTTTTCCTTTCTTGTATAAGCTTCTTCAAATGCTTCTAACTTGTCACAGAATCAGCTTATCATCCAGTTTTAGCTATTACAAAGCTTACAAAATGCTATTACAGGGTAAACCAAAGACTTAAAGTTTTTAAATTGTGTTATATGATGATTTAGACTGGTCTTGAGACATGTATTTTTTCTTACTCAAACAGATGTTCAAAGACCGCCATAACAATGGCCACAATCCTATTGGCGCGCGAGCTGCGGGAGGCTGGAATCTATGTGGCTGCACTCCACCCGGGCTGGGTGCAAACAGACATGGGCGGCCCCAATGCAGCCGTTGTTAAGGAAGACAGTGTTGCTGGCTGCCTGAAAGTGATAAGTGCTGCCTCAGAGGAAACCAGTGGAAAACTGATTAACTGGGAGGGACAAGTGCTCCCTTACTAACACACATAGGAAATCGATATATAATATATCCTTCCGTTGACAATTTCAATAATGACTTTGGTAAAATTTTTAAAACCTAGTCTATCTCTAATTTTCAATTATTTTTTGATACCTGAGTTTAAAAGCATTTTCAAAGTTTCTTTCATGTTCACAAAATTACTGTTATAGCTTTCCAAGCTCATTTTATCTTTTGATGATATATTGAAAAAGTTAAGTTTTACTCCACAAATCTTGCAGTGTATTAGACATTATGATTTTTCAAAATCAGAAATCTATTAATATCGATTTATGTTGAGACAAATAATTAGCAAATATTTTATTCTTTCAGTATTTAAATAGCAGCGAACTATCTATGCACTATCTTACAACATGTACTTTGCGCAAAAAAAAAATTTGTTTGCCTTTCTATTTTAAATATTCATTTTTATTTTAATTTTACAATTAATGTGTCCTTGTACCTTTTATCTTTTCATTAGAGTTTTCATTTAAGTACCCGGTAATGTAATGCCACAAGTTTTTTGTGATTTTTATTTTTATATTTTTTTTTTCAGATAATACCATTTAGTGTGATATTAGGCTTTTCCTGTAGTCAGAGAAACAACGAGCAAATGATTATATCAGCCATTTTATATTTGGGATGGCAGAAATAAAAAATATGTATGTATATACATATATATATATATATAGAGAGAGAGAGAGCTTATGCACATGGCAATGTTAAAAGGTTTGTATATTGAAGCTTTTCTGTTTTATTTTTCTAAATGAAAAAAATTGAAAAGCTCAATTTAGAATTAAAACTGAATAGTCAATTGTACAACACTAGCAAGAGAGCTCTTGCAAAGTTAGAATAATCTTAGCAAAGAAGAGAAAAGTGTGTTTAATTTTTCTTTAGTCAAATGTATACGTGCATCTTGAAAAAGGCCCTGGTCACAAGTTTTTTTTAACTTATTTGAACAACGAAAAAGAAAAAAGAAATTGGTTTTGTACTTAACTGTTTTTTCTTAAAAGGATTAATGAAAAAATAAAATCATCGAAAATTATTTTTTCTTGTGGTTCTGTAATTAATACGAATACAAGAATGAATATGAATAAATTGTCCGCAGCACTGTATAGGTAGGTAAATGTTGCCAGCTTTTTTCATGTTATTGAAATATCATGAATGAACAATTTTTTTTAACACAAATTCAAGAAGCGAGTGAAAATTTTGAAGAACTCATTAAATTGTCAAAAGGTAAAAAACTGAATTTTTAAATAATTGTAATACCTAATTGTACATGCAATTGTAAGCTACCTAAAATTTATATTGGAATTAAGAGGCAGATCGCTTGAAATTGTAAATAATCATTATTATTTTAGACACGAACAGTGTAAATAAAATAGGATGTGAATCTTACTATTCACCTGATAGTTAGGCTTTTTGTTTGTTTGTTGCCCTCGTTTCCTGGAAATTTCAGAAGCTTAAAATTGGATGAAACAAGATTTTGATTCAACAATGGTTTACAAACCTTATGTTCAGCATTATGTGGTGATGTGTCAGTAGCCAGTAGAATAGAAGAGGGGGGAGGGGCGTAATTTTGTTTCACTTCAGACTTGGTCCATGTCATGTTTTGCCTCATTCAAAACTTTTTATTTAATTATAAAGGCAAATGTTCTGAGTGAGCAGGTGGAACTGCAGAGTGTCAACAACTGAGCTAATAAGACAGTGGCATTCTGTAATAACAACAACTTTTGTTCTTTTCATAAAGCATTGTCATGGGAAAGTTTGTTGTTATTCCCACAAAAAGGATTAAAGAAGAATTTATTATTCCACTGAATAGGACGTAAATGCTGACATTTCCACAAAAAGGATTAAAGAAGAATTTATCATTCTACCGAATGGGAGGTAAATGCAGACATCAACAATCATTATCTTGACTAACTACGCAGGCCTTTAGTTAAGGTAGAGAATGTAGATCAAGGGGAAGCAGGTAATGAACACACAAAGTCAGTGGTCACTGGCTACGTGCTGTGCTTAGTATTTCATCCAGCACCAGGATCAAGACTTAGTTTTATGCTAGAGATAGTTGGTCAGGGGAAATTTCAGGTGCTATTGGCTTCTTTTTTTTTTTTAAATTTTATTTAAAACATTATTTCAAAAATAAATTATATGGTTTAAATAACAAGAAAAACAGGGCTTTTCTTATTAATAATATAAGAATATATAATTATATATATAATATTATTATATGCTATATAATGGTTGTGGTTATTCAAGCTGTCATTAAATACTGGTTTCTTTGTACTATTTTCCTTTGAAAAAGCATACGTTATTGCTCAGGGCAATACGTATGGAGGTGATTTGACTTTATTTGATACTTTCATCAGAAAGCTTTTGAATGTACCTAAATGTTTGAAATATGGACATTTAAAATTACAATATCCAATTTTTTGTAAAATCCAAAGGCTCTGTTGTGGTGACATATTCAATGATAATTCATTGTTTTACCTTTTCCAGCTTGTTAAAATTTCATACTGGTTATATTAATATCTTGGTATCTTATGGGATAATTTCCCTCAATACATAAAGCATAAATGTAAAAGCATGCAGATCCCGATGTGTATTGGATATTCTTATGTTAAAAGCTATAACCACCACAATACAATATGAGAAAAGAAAAATGCAACATGTTAAATCTGATTTATTTGAAACCTTTTATGTTTTAATTTGACCTGTACATCCAACCAATAAAAATTTTTATTTTTCAGTGATAATCAGATCAAATCGTTATTTTTATTTCCTTCATACATGTCATTGGGTTTTGCATGTATGTTTATTTTTATGTATTTAGACATGTGAGCGTGTATATGGGTAGGTGGGAGTAGGGTTCTGGTGGGCCATAAAAGTAGGGGATTACAACTTTTTTTTCGTCTCAAAGTGCTCATTAACATTTTTTCGCATATTTCATTCATTCATATTTTTTTGACAAATATCACACAGTTATGTCATCATGATTTCTTGTTAACATATCAATATTAATGTTTTTTTCTCTAATTCACGTTCCAGAATTGAGATATTTAAAAAGTGCATTTTGAGTAATTTGAATATTATTTACCATTCTCAAATGCTGGGGAACTCTTGAATATTTAAGTCAATAATTACATTATTTGCCCATGGAAAAGGAAGATTAAAAAGCAACTAGCAACAGCGGCAGACAAACTGACAAAGAACAAAATCCTTTAAGCTGAAAATTCTTACCACCTCCATATACAGATGTGCATAGGGAAAAGGCCCATATACTGACAAAGATAGTTTGGATCTGTTGGCATTGATAATCAGTAAATGGTCAGACGCCAGGTTTGAGATTTTGAGATGATCCATATTAATTATTATCGAAGTTTATCCTTTTCTAAATAATCTCTCAAAATAAATCACTCAAATTCAAGCGTTAAATATAATCATATTTGTTTTATTTTCTGATGCATATCAAAATATCTGCTCCCCCCCCAAAGAAAAAAAAAAATCTGGAAAAAAAAAATGAAGCCATTCTAATTTAACATCTCTGTTATTCACAGTCTGACATCTTCTACAATATGCCCTTTATATCATGTTTAGTTTCTTAATTTACAGTGCTATCTCTCCACCTTTCGTGATGCAGTGTTGCACATCTCTAACAAACAGTTTGTTGGTGTTAGAATGGACGGGGGTTACAACAAACACAGGGTACAACAAACGACTGCACGAGAAGGTCACACCAAATAGAAGGCAGAACACCGGGGATAGGCGACAGAAAACTTATATTATAATAATAATGTAAATATATGTAGAAGTAGGTAGTCACATAAAGAAGTAGACAGATAGATACGAGAGCCAAATATAAAATACATGCACACAGGCGCGACAATAACTATTCAGAGTGCGTTACGTAATCTTACACGGTAGAACCGTTTAAATCCACTCACGAGGAAGCTCTCCTCAAATTACTTCTTAGATAGAATTATTCAATCAATAAATATAGTTAACATGTAGGATCTTTAGATAAAGTTTAAAGATATAATTTATCAATTTAGTTCATAAATATAATCCACAACTATAATTAATAGGTCCAATCTTCAGATATAATAGATAGTTATAAATCTACAGATTTAACTAATAGATACATAACCCCACACTGTTCAACCACACAAGCACACGCTTCCAAACACGATCCAGCGATGATTCCCGTCCACGAAGCTTGTAGTAGAATAGGGTATACAGTTCCAAACACAAACAGTCAAATGTCCAAATAATGAGACGTCCCGACACAATCTGGGTCCCGCTCAACAATTCATGACTTACACAGTAATAATAGTCCTCACCCGTGTCCTTAAAACTCTCCACACAGTAATAATAGTCCTACCCCGTGTCCTTCAAGCTCTCCACTTACTTTCTCTGACTCCGACACACTGTCATTCACCAGACAGGTGGCACGCCCTTACGCGAGGGACAATAAATACAAGTAATACCGGTTGGAGTAGATCATAGACCTGTCTGCATAGGTCTGCATAGGCACACAGCCTCAAGCATCAAATATCAAAGATTCAACTTCGTTACCAGTTTCACAGAAATATAAATTCTCAGACGAACAGTCTGGCTAGGCACACAGCCTCAGGAATCAAAATAGTCGTAGGATCACTCTGGTGGCAGAAGGTTAAAATATTAGCTCCAGTCAGGGAGTCTGCTACAGTACACCAGGACCATCCATGTCTGTACAGTTCGAGTGCTAAAAATGGAGTGTTCTCTTGCAGCCAAAATCCTCCGCTCTGCAGTCCATCCAGCCTGTGTCGCCACGGGGACTGAACTTCAAATCACTTCACACACACACACCACACATTCAACCCCAGCACAACTAACATGAAAACATGACTACATTAACCCTAACAGTTGGGTTCAACTGAACCCTTGTGTAAACCTTTTGATGCACATGCAAATTTCCTTAGAAAAATTGAAATTTCACTATTAAAAAAAAAAAAACCTTACTCCTTGGTTTGCTGATAGTGATAGATGCAGCGTCCAACAGCTTAAGATTGAAAACTGTCGGGGCTCAAGATTTTTCTAATTCTATCAGACTTGCCAAGCAAATTTCATTGAATAATGAAATAATTTGGAGAAAATACACTAAGACTAAATTATGATTTTTTCATCTCCTGCCGATGGTGAGGATGTAAATGTTTTTTTTTTTTTTTTTTATTTGTGCACTAAACATAAATCCTGAAGCTTTAACTTCTCCATACATTGTAGGCCAAAAACTGCAGCGATTTCTAATTTGTATATTATTTCTCAAACACTAACAGCATCACTCTATAAACTGAGACTATCAGATGACTTCAATTAATTAAAAAATATACATATATTACACAGAAATATAAATAATAACACATACATAAAAAAAAAAACGATTTGAAAAGTTATACCCCAATCCTTACATCATGAGCTAAATATATCACATTACAAGAATAGCGCTTAACAGTCTAGCTGCTGACTAGGCCTAGTTGTCAAGCTTGCAAGCCAAATCAAACACTCTCACAGGCTAATTTGCAAGCAATGCAAGGCTTGCCTCGGCACGTTTCATTGTTTACATCCTTTGAGATTCTCATTCATGTTCACTGTAGGCCTATTGTGAGAGTGCACTCTTGTTTGTTGACTGATAATACATTACTGAAAGCTTCTAGATCTGTAATGGAACGGATCACTCTGGTCGCTTGCACAAAATGTATCATTTAATTATCACTTATCCCATTTTCACCATCATTGATACCATAACGCTTTCATCATTACCAATTTCATCACTACCTTCATCATCATCATTTCCATTTTATTACTACCTTCATCATCATCATCTCCATTATCATCTTCATTGCTGTAATCAATACAACCATCATTATCATTATAATTAGCACGACTCTTACCTTCATCATCATCATCATCACCGCCACCATTGTCTTCACATCACCACCATCATCACTGTCCTCATCATCATTATGTGTTATCTTTATCATCACAACACCTTTATCACCATCATCATCAGATTTTTTTTTATGTTCAATTTATTTTTTTTCTTTCTGTAGCCAATCATGCAAAATTATACATAAATATGTAAAAGACTAGAACATGAAACTTAGATATTTGGATATCAATTTTATTTTTGCTCCATAGATGCCTATCGAAGGCGATCCATTTTCATTATTATTTTAAATGTCTGGGTGAAGAAGTACGGAAAAGTCTTATCCATTAGCCTACATATGTATTACTGCCAGCAATTATATTTTTATTGTACAAAAATGTGGGTAAAAAATAACGATCAATTGTATCGTAACAGCAAGTCTAGCTTTGAATAAGCTTTTCTGATCACTTGTGGGCACTTTTCCTAGACTAGCACACATTTTGACAAAAAGCCGCATGAGGCCTCTTCAAAAAGAAGCTAGCAAAGACTATCAGTACTTTTAAAATGCAATTCCACAGGTCACAAAATCTTAGGGATATTATCAAAAAAATAGATAGTCACAGTTAAATGTGTTTGCCATTTTAAAGATCCTATAGTTTAATTTTTCATTCTCATAAGAAAAAAAAGTTCTAATACATTTAAAAAGTCTTCAAAGTACATGTTTAGAGGCCAGTGCTGATGAGAAAAAAATTTTTTTTTTCATTCCTTAACTGTTCATGCTCACACCAACGAAGCCACCGTTGATTGAATAGGTTATGAATGGTCGGACCAACGGTGCCAGCGTTGCTTCCGCAACACACAGTTGGTTGCACCAACGGTCACAGCGTTGCTTGGTTTTGTAGCATATAATCGCATCCAAACCACTTTTATAAAAGCGAAACTTTAATTGTACGAAATGTTTAATCTTCCTACTTCCTTTTCCTACCGTTCTTCGTATACTTCGGTGTTTTTTGAGTCTAAGCGCAGGCTGAAAGCACACTAGTCTTTTTTTTCCTATCTATGATTGAGAGAACTTCATCGTGTGATGTGAAATCTTGTAGATCCAGTAGATTATTATCCTAATTTCAGTGTTTTAGCTACTGATATCAATTTGTTTTTATTCAAATAGATTATTTTTGCTATGAAATCGTTGCTATCATTAGATCTAATCTATATCTAGACATATTTAGATCTAAAATCTAGGTCAAGATGTATAAAATATGATATAATTTCAATGTTATGTAGCTAAATTCACAAAAATTGTACAATAACAAAAATCACACACCTATAAAGTACATTTATTCTTCTTTCCAATGATACCAATTTCAGCTCTGTATCTTACTTATGTCAAAAGTTATCAAAGTGTAGGTAACGCATAACTAAATAAGGGCACAGTCTCATTTGAGCCTGTGACCGATGGTGGAAATGTTGTGTGGCCAAAGGGGGAAAAGGGCTGCGAGCATAAAGAGTTAATATGCCTTATTGCCCTGTCTGGAACAGACATTGGTGATCATATTCCTCCATTCAAACCTATTCAGTTGTTGTTGCTACAATTCATTTAAAAAATCATAGCTTGGCTCATATTTATAATCAATATAGCTCTATCCAGTTTTCACCAATGCAAAGTTCACGGAAAAAAAATTCCAGATTGTCCAATGATTAGAAATGTTTAAATGCCCTTATGACTCATTTAGACTGTCTCTCGAGAGCTCGTTAAATATAACTGAATAACACAAAACATTGAAAAAAGAAAAAGCTAGTTTTTATTTGTTCATAATCAGCATACAATCTAAAAGTTGTTACATTACATTACACTATTTACACAAGACTATCGCAACAGAAGCTGGTGAGAGAATAAGGGGCTCAAAACACTTCTAGTCTCACTGTGCACTCTTGAAAACAAATGGAAAGAGTCCATCTATGCAGGATGGTCAATTATGTTGAGCTGTAAAACTGTAGAAGCCTGTTAGTAGATTTACACACAGATAGGCATGCACCAAACAGAGTGCGTATTTATGGACTGGCATGACTATGCGCTTACAACCATTGCTGATCAACAAAAAGATCTCCATGCAATTCAGTCAGGTCAGTTATTCAATAAATATAAAATTTATCGGTATAGCCTAGCACCATCACCTGTTTCCAAGCACCAATAAATTGCTAATCATAGGTGTCAAACCACAATAATAAATAAAATTTATTGGTACAATCTTGCACCCTCACATTTCTAAGTGCCAATAATTTACTAACCATAAGTGACAAACTATTCATATTTAACACTGCAATTCAATTCATTATGGCAATAGTAAGTGCCAGATGTATAACAAAATGATCTTTGCCATCACTTGATTTTTAGAAAAAGGAGTCCACACACTGATGTCAGATCTTAAGTTTAGTTAGCTCTTAGGATCACTTTTGTCCCCTAAGTTAGGGACAGGGTCAAGTGATATTGACAATTGACAGTCAATTACAATTTAGCACTGTGCCGTTTGATTAACCGAAAGTCCCCTGCATAGTAAAAATGCTACCACGAGTTATCGTAAATTCAATTTATCGGGATACACTATATGTACTCATATTGACTTATAAAAGTTGAGTGAGGTATTTAAAAGGGAATTGGTTAGATCGTACCACACAGTATTTGCACCGGTACACAGATCTAGTATAATATCTAGATTGCTATCTCTCAGATCTAATAGTAATACTGTAATACAAAGCAGCTTAACTTTTGCATATGTGTAGTATATTTTGTTGAATCCTACAGCAGTCATTCAAATCACAACCCGCTTGCTCTCCCTCTCTCTCTTGATTCTACATCCTGTTTCAAGATCCCATTGTCACACTATGTGAGCTTACGATCACTTTACTATCAATTCCATGTTGTGGTAAGAGGAAGATACTTAATTCTGGATCATCTGCAATTTCACACCCCCCAATCATTTTTATCCCATTGTCAAACTAAAAGATCAATATCTTTATGAAGAGAAATTTGATCTTTAGATTTTTTTTTTGGGTACTCAAAAAAATAATGGAAAGGAAAAGATACACTAATTTTAATTTTCACAATAATTATGCTATCTACCGACCCTGACTCAAAAACATTAATCAATAATTTCCGTACTGGGGTGGAATGGCAAAATTGTATAGCTGTCAGAGATCGAAAGTCTTGATCAAAAGCACCAGTAATATTTTTGTCGTCCTGTGTTAATTTACATGACATACCCTTGTTCACAAAGAACATAACACAAGAAGACTGTGCAAAATTAATGAACACTTCAAAGACATAACATATGGTGCAGTTTGTACAACTCAAAAGTAGAGCAATGAAATCATGCAAAATTTTAATGTACCAAGATAAATTAAAAATAATGTTAGTAACATTTTTAAGTCATATTAAGTGGTCTTCCTATCACTTTGAAAGGCTGAAAATACTTCGAGAAGCAGTGAGTGAAGTGTAGCAGCATTGCACATTGTTACATTAGGGACTTTATATACTTTGCCACTTCAATCAAGTATATATTTATAAAACCCTATTGTATTTTAAATGAATATAAACTTATAACTCTTCAAGATAATACAGAAATTACTTATAATTTATTTTATTTGCAAATTTTAATCTTCTGGAGAGGTCAAACATTTAAATAATGTACAAGAGACAGCAAACAGAAAAACAAAACAAACCAAAAAAAAAAAAACCAATGCATGACAGTTGACAGTTCCCTTGAGGAATGTACAAATGCTTAAAAAAATGTATAATTTATAATGTACTCAAATTTTGTACAATAAACTTTACCGTGAGATATTTACAAAAATAATTGTACATGTACTCATATAAAAGGGGCTGAAATGCTTTAATTTACTTATCACAGGCTGATAAATACTTAAATTAATGCCATTTAGACTTATAACAAATAAATGATTTCTGCTAATGTGAGGCGGTCTGGGTAAATCAATGACAGGTTATCTAGGACATACTGAGTTATACGAGTAAAGCTTGGCTATAGCAGGAGTGAAAAGCTTTGGGTAAAAAAATATTACAGTAACTTTTCTGCTGTTGGGAGTGCAAAGCCATAACCCATGTTAAATAATTATGATTGAAAAAAAAAAAACCACAATATCTTTAGTACTGTACCTATCATTTAAGATGGAACTGGTATAAATTGCTATCACATATATTAATTTATTATTTAAATTATGTTCACCGACATTTTTTTTCGTTTCTCAGAAGAATGAGGCTGGGACAGGAATGGGAAAATTCTATTGTTCTAGTATGCTTTTTGCCCCACTGCAGAACATGTTTTTCTTTGAAAAAAGCTGAGATGCTATTGTTTTTAACTTTTTCCAAACAAGATATCTGTGATGTTTTGAGGTGCAATGTTGAGTTGATTACTTCAAGCAATGAAATGATTTATAATTATTGATCATAAGTAATTGATGGGAGTGCTGCTTCTGCTAGTAGTGATAGGTCTAGATCTAGTGAAACTTAATCACAGGATTAGCCCGAGACCCATCACATGATGGGAGAGGGTGACATATGCTTGGACCATCGGGAAATTAGTAACTAATGATTAATAAGAACTTTGCATACTGTGTGCTGAAGCCCTCAGGTGCTAATCTACACTGCCATAGCCAAATGAGGAGTAGTATTGGCAGTGCTAAATCTATAGGCCATACTACTTTTCAGAGATACAGAAATGCTAATCCATGTCCATTCACTGTGTTTTCCCTGCCCCTCTTCACAGAACAATGGCAGGCACATTGAGTATGATCAAAGAATTACTTCTCATGATTTTTTTCATGCAAGTGACAGCACAAAAAACAGCTCTGCACTCTTTTTCTTTCTCTAAGTGTCCCTCCAAGGGCATGTGCTGTCAAATAAGTTGAAAATTTTATTTCTATTTTTTGGCTTTATTGGTGTTTATGTTTGGGTCAAATTAGATCCGTCCTTACATATTACTTAATTTATAAAAAAAATTTTTTTTATAAATTAAGTAATATGTATGGCAGCCATCTTGGACTTTTTTTTATGTAAACATTTTTTTTTATAAAACTTTTTTTATTCTTTTACCAATTTGCCTGAAATTTGGCATGAAGCATCTAAGAAGCCACATAAACATTCCTATAGAAGGGTTTTTTTTTTTTTTATTCATAAATTTTTCTTCTCACAGTGCATAAAACAAAATTTAGCAAAATGACATCTTTCAAATTTCTCACAATTTTCCACTTTTGAACATTGATAACTTCAAAATAAAAAATGCTACAGCTAAATTACTCTATAAGTCAGTTTTATAAGTATAAGTGTATCCTGTGTGTAAATTTCGGGTCATTTGGATAGAAAACAAAAAAGTTTTATGGATTTTAAAGCAAAAAAGTCAAGTTTGAGGAAACAGACAATAAAGATTTTTTAGTAACGAAGAAAAATATAGAACTCGCCTTTCTAAAGCTCAAATTATGACCTGAAATAATTGTTTTCATTTTAAATTCGGCCTTCTTACTATAGTAAAATGGTTGATGAAGCCAAATATGCTGATTTCTAAAATCGGACAAAAAAATCACCCTAACATGAATATTTGAGCGCACTTCCTCTTAAATTATGGCTTAACAAGGTTTTGGTAAGATACAGAAAAAAATATATAGCTTATGACAGTAGGTCCCCACTAGAGGTGAGTTTTGGCTTAGTGCTATTCCACTACAGGCAGGCATTTCACTTACTACAATAAATTAAAGGGGTATAAAAAGCAGGCTGTATTAGGGATTCTCCAGCATCTTTTACATTTTTATAGAGAGAAAAAGAAAAACAATGTCTAAAGGTATGACGGGTTGAAGATTCCCTTTAGCTTCGATAAAACTTTAAAAAAGTTTTTAAAGTTAAAGTATCCAAAGTAATTTGTCAATGATTTACCCTGGTTGCTTCACAAATAACACAGGGGCCAATACAGTTGGAAGCAAATGTCTCTCAAGAGTTTTTTTGATCATACACTGTCTTGACATTTGCTTGTATGTCATCACTCAAATGTTTAAACCATCTTGGCATAAATTCAACTTAGTCCTTGACTAAGTTCTTTGCAGTGTCACAATGGTCCTTTAAAAAAATATATCAAGATTTCAATAAACATTCAAAATGCAGTATTTACTTCAATTCATTCAAACAAGCACATAATACTTTGATAAATAATTTTAAAAAATATGCTTGACTAGATTGATTTAAGTTTTGAATAAAAGATAGGTAAGCATATTACAATCTTGAATTTTTTGTGTACATAACAAACAAACGAATCTATCAAAGGACAAAAATCAATCTTGTCCAAGATCTGTTTGTGAATATATAACACAATACAAAAGAAAAGTTTCAAAACTTAATATCCAACTAGGTCGCTTTAAATAAATAAATAAGAACAAAGAAATAAATCACAGGTGTAAATGAATCTTGCTACCGATCCAAATAGTAGGTCAGATTTTGTACATTTTTGGACCTTGTCATTTGAAATGATGTTCTTTCTCTCAAGTTTTAAAAGCTGAAAATGAAGTTGCATAACTTTCACGGAGATATTAAATAAAAAAACAAAAAGGTGGAAAAAAATGTAACAGAAACAAAAATCTGTTTGAATGGTATATTATCAGATCTGATACTTCTGACATCCAACTCCCTTGGACTGGCCTTGACAAAAATAAATTAATGTATGAAATGCAACCAGTGATAATCGGGCACAACTCAAAATTCTTGGAAAGAGGCTAGATGCCAATACAATTTGAGATGTAAAATAGTTGGGTAAGCATAAATATGATCATCTACAGTACACTACAATTCATTTAATTCAAAGTGATTGGAGAAAGAATATAAATTTGATTTATCTGAAATTCCATTTATCATTACACACTATGAAAATATAAAACAAAAATGAAAGTCTTTTAGCTTTGATATGTAGTTTTCATGTACTGCACAATATTTATACTGCTACGTGGATCTTTACCTAGATTTTTTTTCTTTTAGATCTATTTTTGAAATAATAACAAAGTTGGAAACAAAATATTACTTCGATTTACCCGAAATTCCATTTATCACATAACACTATAAAAAATAAACCAAAAATTCTAGTAATCCAGTTTAATAGGTGGTTATTATGTGCTGCTACATAGATCTTTGCCTAGATGTTTTTATTTAAGATCTAATTTTGTTATTAAAAATAAAGATGCTTTAGTTTTAGGTATGATTTATTGAATCGTATGACACTATTTCAAACCACAACCCATCTCTCTCACTCCCACATTTTGCCTCAAGCACTCATTCTAACAGTGTGTGTTATCTCTTCACTGGTAATAAGCATTTGCTTACTGTAAATTAGTCAGACAGTTGAGTCTAGACCAACCACAGCCTTTCTATTTCCAATACAACTTTGCAAGATTAGGTTTAAGCTTATCAATTTCATGCCCACTTCGTGCTCTTGTTGCTCTTTGTCTCCACATTGTCTCCCTCCCCTGTATTAAACTGTGAAAAGCCTTTTCTTACTTAAAAAAAAAAAAGAGCAGTACAATTCACACACCATGGTAATTCTAAACCTGACACTGCACTGCACTCGACCAAAGTAGTAGAACCCCAGAAGTGATTTGCAAATAAGTGTTGGCCTCTGATTATCCAGTTTGGCTCTGTGAGACTCCAAAATAGCAATTTTTAGAAATACAGGACAAAGAGGGTGAAATCTGTTGTCAGAATGTACCTCATTTATCAGAAAATCTAATTTCCCAAAATCGAATTATGTGGACACAACTGTACAATTTTAAACCATGCTGCTCATTTTTTAAAATTTCCTTTCATTAGAAATGGAAAAAAAAAAAAAAGAATTTTGTAATGATGTTGAGAAAACGGTATTTATAACCTTGTTTTGCTGTAAGCCTTATTTTCTCTAGTTGCATCACAACATAAACTGTGACAGACAGGAGTTTATACAAAATCCTAAAGCTGGTGCTCTCTAAAACCTATGGATATTAATTAGATTTTTTCTTCAAAACATCTCATTTGTGGTGATACAACACTTAGAAATTTATTCATATGGATAACAAAGAATAAAAACAGAACCTAAAACTACAATATGAATTATTGGAATTTACATGCTATCAGAGTTTACTTCTAAACATAACTGGTGAAGTGGAAAGTAAACAGCTATGAGGCCAATTTCAAAAGAAAAAACACCCACCTTATTTAAAGATTATTTTTGCCAACTGTCTAAAAATATACAATATCTAAAATGAATAAAAGGACTTTGTCTCCTAATCTCTACAAACCAAAAGCATTCTCAGTAATGATCATTTCAAGATGTTTGTGTTTGTATGGCACAAAGGTGATTACATCACTTATATATTTTAATTTTGCTCTTGCAGTTTTCAATCAACACATAGTTCTCTTGACAACCATCATTAAAAGTGGTTTGTTTTCCAACAAACAAGGACCCTACCATCAGATCCAGGACAGTTTATGTTAGAGAGTCGAGTCTCCTTTTATCACACTGGATGCTACACAGCTCCAACAGACTCGTCAAAACGAGAACTTCTGACTAGTCATTGAGAGATCTGCCACACTGAGGTCTGCCATGCTTTGGGTCAGTGCATTTGAAGCCGAGAAGCAGTCCACAGGCACAACTCCGACGCCAACCCCTCCCTCGTGAGCACTCATGTTGGTGGCAAATGTCCACTCATCAGTGTTAGGATCATAGACCTCCACAGACTTGAGATTTGCTTGTCCATCATAGCCACCAATGGCATACAACCGCTTGTAGGTGGCAGCCACAGCAACTCGACTTCTTTTGATCTAGTTTTTTTTTTTTTAAGAAAAAAATGTTATTTTTCAATTAGTTTAAAGAAAACAACCAACTACAGCTTAACAATAATTTAAAATTTCCAAATGAGATCACATTAATGTCAGTCAATAACATATTGTTCATGCTATCAGTAGAGCCTGGGTTCAGTGCTATTTATAAATCAAGATTTAAGGGCTTCTTTATTATCCCTCTTCTGTATAGAAGGCGAACAAATTTTCCCGTAAATCTGAGCATATCAGCATAATTATCTCACTCGCTCGCTCAAGATAACGTTTAAAAAATGAGCAAAAAACAATAAAATATTTTCATTTATAAATTAAAATTCTCTTTACTTAAGGAAAAAAACAAACAAACAAAACAAAAACAAGAAAAAAGGAAAGAAAATTTTACAGATAAGAAGGGGTACTGAAGGTAACAGAAATCTTCCCAGGCAAGAAAACAACAACAACAAAAAAAAAAAAACCCACACAAAAAACCCAACTGAGTAAAATCACATGTGCAATTTTGAGCCATAAGTTGGCTGTTAAAACCTGCCTGCTTTGCCATATGCACTTACTTAGATGAATTACAACATTCCAATTGCCAGAAAAGCATTTTTAGTGATCAAACATAATAAAATTTGAATGGAAAGAGAAAATCAAATCCTTCTGATGGAGTCAGTTTCTGGTTCATTTGTCAGGGAGATAAATCTGAATTTTTTTAAAGACAACCCCTTTTTCTTCTTGGCTCTGCAAAACTGGGCTTCAGAGAATATTGGTAGCAGATTGGTTGTGAAAGAAAAAATGAAAACAGCTTTCATTTCTAACATTTTTGGTTTTTTCATCTCTTCCAGACCCATTGAAATTTTCCATTTAATATTTTCACAGCTTCTATCGGCATCTTAATAACCTCTGATGAATTGATTGAAAGCTTATATTTTAACGACGATAACTTTAAAAATTCAGAAAATTCTGCACAGGGGGACCATTTTGCAAGTCTAAAATTAGTATTGCTGACACAATGATTATTGAGTTCTGGATTATGAATGTCAAAGCATCTTGTGCAATTTCTGTAACTTTTTTCATCCACATCATATAGGGGTCTACGCATGCATTTGGTGTTAAAATTATCAACTCAGTGAGATTTATCCAGTGATGTCATTTCTGGATAGCCATTGAGAGCGTCTAAATTTGGGTTATGAGTACCTACTGTTGGCTACATACCTGCATTGGAGCCACCATCTCCCAAGTCTGTGTGTCTGGGTCATATCTTTCCACCGTACGTAAGAAGACGCATCCATCATAACCTCCAACAGCATACACTTTCCCATTGAGTGTAGCCACACCTAATCTGCACCGCTTTGAACGCATGGGAGGTAAGGACTGCCATTCCCCTCTTGTTGGGTTGTAGGACTCAACCTATATGTGAGATAAAAAGCAGAAAGACTTTTGTGACTTGGAAAGTAGTTAAAGAAATTTTGTTTTAGAACGGCAAATAATATTATGCGAATCTAACTTAGAATTGAATTGAGGTTCAGTAAAGGTACATACTGGTGTCTAAAGTTACCACCAATAGTTTCAAAATTGTGTCCACTGATGAAGATTTGATGCCTTCTCTCCAGAACCTTTCAGACCAAGGGAAAGCTGCTCATACTGATACTGTTTTTTTCTTCCATAGAAAATCTATCATTAGACACAGAGCAAGATGGGGCTACAAATGAGGTTATTTTAGAAAGGCCAGACTTTACTTTTGATTCCTAAGACACTTGAAAAAACACAAAAAAAAAAGGCTTGAGCGAGATCTAGATCTACATGTTGTCTGTAAAGACAACTTGTAATTTTAAATAGATCTGGACATGGGTTTCAAAGAATTCTTATGTTATGTTTATGGCCAGAAAAAAATTCTTATAAAAAACTTCATGCACTTTTTGTTCTATAAAAATATATGAACTACAGCTAGATTTAGTTCCCATACCAGATCAAGATTTACATCTCAAAAAGATCTACAACTGTACTCAATAGGTACATAGGATCTACATCTAAATTTTTACTTGGTAAAATTATTCTATCCAAAGCATGTCTGTCCTATGTACTTATCACAACATGGTTTTACTTAGTTTTTTTATTTGTGCAAGGCTTGTTGTTTTCAGTGTCAAAATCCTCCCCAAAAGTTACTAATTTTTACATAAACATCTTTAATTAAAGAACATTACCAAAAAAAAAAGGGCAAACTTTTTTGAGGGAACATTATCTCCAATAGGGCATAAATTTACAACGATAAAAATAGAAATGAATATAGTTTCCATTGATGTGCAATGTCAAAGGCTAAGAACAAAGAGAACTGTCTGAGTGTCTGATATACCAAAACAAAACAAAAAAAAATCAACTTGGAATGTTTTTAAGGGGAAGAATTGAATCTCATCACAGACACACCATAAAAAAATTTAAGCATGCCCCCCTTTGGTCAAGTTATTTACAGGTTTTTATTGTAAGCTTAATAGATAATGTCTATACTCCTACATGTGCCTTCAAAATGTCCTGATTACAGTTGTAGATCAAACACTACCCTCACAACCATACTTCTTGGCATGTACTTGTCTACAGGATTTAAAAAGCATCAATTAAAGTTCTTAAACCTTTGGTTTTGCTCTTTTTTAACGTATTGTATTTTGTAAATCATTCAAATCTTGTCCAAATATTGTTCAACTCTTGTAGAACTTTAGATAAGACCCTACTCTTAACTTAAAAATCTTTTAAAATCAATATGATTTGAATAAAATTCAATTAACCTGCATAACTAGCTTACTCCTGACAAGAGAACCACCTACTTTCTTACTGTCTGATTGCTTGATTGGATTAATAGATGTGCTTACCGAGTCAAAGATAGAGAGGCCGTCATGACCACCACAAGCCACCACACATCCATGCAAGACTGTCACCCCAGCTGCACTGCGGTGCTTGTGCATAGGCTGCATCATAGTCCATCTGATTTACGGAGGAAAAAAAAAAAAAAAAAAAAAAAAAAAAAAAAAAAAAAAAAAAAA